>PVIH01002625.1:68105-183273 GCA_004025045.1 Sigmodon hispidus | reverse complement strand
TATTTGCTTTATGACCAATTATGTGGTCAATTTTGGAGAAAGTTCCATGAGGAGCTGAGAAATATGTATATTCCTTTGCCTTTGGGTGGAAGGTTCTGTAGATATCTATGAAATCCATTTGCATCATAACCTCTTTCAGACTCCTTATTTCTCTGTTGAGGCTCTGTCTGGTTGATCTATCCAGGGTTGAAAGTGGGGTGTTGAAGTCTCCCACTATTAGGGTGTTAGAATTGATGTGGGATTTGAGCTTTAGCAGTGTTTCTTTTACATAAGTAAGTGCCCTTATATTAGGGGCATAAATATTTAAGATTGAAATCTCCTCTTGACCAATTTTTCCTGTGATGAATAAGTAGTGACCATCTTGGTCCCTTTTAATTCCTTTTAGCTTAAAGTCTACTTTGTTAGATATTAGGATTGCAACCCCTGCTTGATTCTTAGGACCGTTTGACTGGAAAAATCTTTTCCCAACCCTTTATTCTAAGCCTGTGTCTGTCTTTGCAGTTGAGGTGTGTTTCTTGTAGGCAACAGAAGGATGGCTTCTGTTGTTGTATCCATCTTGTTAGAGTGTGACGTTTTATAGGAGAGTTGAGACCATTGATATTAAGGGAAATTAGTGATCATTGATTCATATTTCCTGCCATTTTTGGTGGTAACTTGTTTGTATTTCCTTTCTCTAGGGTATTCTTCTGTGGACTTATTGATTGTTTGTGATTTCGTGGGTGCATCTGTGGTCCTTAGGTTGTAGTTTTCCCTCTAATACTCTCTGTAGTGCTGGATTGGTAGATAGATATTGTTTCAGTCTGACTTTGTCCTGAAATACCTTGTTTACTCCATCTATGGTAACTGATAATTTTGCAGGGTATAGTATTCTAGTTTGGCAGCCATGCTGTTTTAGTGTCTGTATAACTTCTGACCAAGCCCTTCTAGCTTTTATCATTTCCATTGAATAGTCAGGCGTTATTCTGATGGGTCTGCCTTTATATGTGAGTTGGCCCTTTTCTTTTGCAGCTCTTAAAATTTTTTCTTTGTTCCGTATGTTTTGTGGCTTGATTATAATGTGGTGTGCTGACTTTTTTTGGGAGGTCATATCTATTTGGTGTTTTGTAAGCTTCTTGTATCTTTATAGGCATTTCCTTCTTCAGGTTAGGGAAGTTTTCTTCTATGATTTTATTGAAAACATTATCTGTGCCTTTGAACTGGTATTCTTCTCCTTCTTCTATTCCTATTATTCTCAAATTAGGTCTTTTCATGGTGTCCCAGATTTCCTGAACATTTTGAGTTATGGCTTTTTTAGTTTTACTATTTTCTTTGAGTGATATATCTATTTGAGCTACTGAGTCTTCTACTTCAGAGATTCTATCTTCCATCTCTTGAACTCTGTTTGTTATGCTTGTATCTGTGTTCCTAGCTTTTTTCTTCAGGTTTTCTATTTCCATCTTTGCCTCATTTTGTGCCTTTTTTATTGCTTCTATTTCAGCTTTTATTTTAGCTTTTAGTTCCTGGCATGTTTCTTTCATAGATTTGTTCATCTCTTCCAATTTTTTGTTTGTATTTTCTTCTATTTCTTTAAGGCTATTTTTCATATCTTCTTTGAGAGCTTCGATGATCATCAAAAAGGAATTTTCTGGTGTTGCTTCCTTCTGTTTCCTCTTCATTGCTCAGTTCAGGTCTTGTATTGGCAAGATCGCCACTCTCTTCTGGAGTTACCATGTTGTTCTTTGTATTATTGTGTAATTTTTTGCACTGACGTTTGCCCATGGCTCCTGGTCAGTTGTGGCACTCAGGCTTGTGTGCCTCCTGTCACCTCTCTGGGCAGGGTCTGAATCTACCCTTCAGACACCCCAGAAGTTATCTATTTGCTCAGTTCGAGGTCAGGGTGGGTAGCCGTGCATATTCCCTCAGTAGCAGCTGTGGGTATGGTGACTGGCAGAGTTCATCTACCCATGCTACAGATGTGCTGGGACTCTGCAGACGGCACCTGGTCCCGGAAGCAGAACCGAAACCGATGGGAGCTCAACTCTCCCTCCCTGGCTGGGATATAGGCGCTTGGGCCTGGTGAACCCTCCTCACCTCTGGGTGGGGTCTGAGTCTGTCCTTCAGGGACCCCTGTAGTTATCTGTTCGCTCAGTTGGAGTCAAGGTGGGTAGCCGTGCAAATTCCCTCAGCAGCAGCTGTGGGTATGGTGACAGGCAGAGTTCATCTGCCCCTGCCACAGATGCGCTGGGACTCTACAGACAGCACCTGGTCCCGGAAGTGGAATCGGAACTGATGTCATGGCTATTTTCAATTTGCACTATATTTTACACAAAATTATTTAGAAATATTACAGTAAAGTATTGAATTGACTCTTTGCTTTGAAAGGTCATTCTTAAAGCTCTGGTCAACCGCATCATTGCTCAGGTTCTACCTCATCCTTGTGTGGGCAAAGGGAAGTCACAAAGAACTCCAAAGGATACCCCTATAAAGAATGACAAAACCCATTTAAATAATGAGACATTGAATGATATACAAAATTTAACTCTTAGATTAAGTAACTGCCTTTGGAATATCTTGACTTATGTATTCATTTTATGTGACTTCTCTTATGAAGATTTTATACTCTTCATTTTGAATATTTTTTTGTTTTAGTTCTGGCGATCAAAGCCAAAGTCTTGTACAAACTATGCAAATACTGAACAATATCTTCATTTTCAAAATTGTTTCATTCTGAGTTAAAACACATATGAAATTGAGGAAAGATGATTTCATAGCATCTAAACATAGGGAAATTATCCTTAGCTCAACTTAATTTCAAAGCTTACTCTTTTATTCTTTTTTTTGATTTTATTTTGTCCTTGATTTGAAGGGAAAGCATAAAAGTGATGGTAAGATATGTGTGCACTTGAGCATAAAACCAACTCTAGGCTCTTTACAGAAACTTCTAGAGCCCAAATATTATAGTACTTATAAAAATCCTTTACTTAAATAAGGAAAACACCTATGTAGAAAGTACTACTTCAAATGTCAATCATTTCCAGTTTGATGCTCATAGCATTTAACTTCTGAAGAATGATTGATTATGTTAAAAGTTCAAAGTAATAGCACTCTACAGGTTCTTACTAGAAACTCACTGTGTCCCAGAACCATGTCACCATGTTCCTTACACTCAGTTAATGTAAAAGTAATTCATACAGAGAATTCTCAGCCTTACTTTGTATATATAGATACATGGATACATAAATATATGGATGATATACTTCAAAAATAGTTGTTTTAAAAAACTTTTGAATAAAATTATATTACAGGTTATTGCAGATATCTATAAAATTAAACCCAATCATAATTCAAAAATTAGTATTACTGAACTCACTGTATTTATTGGAAATGAGAACTTACCAAAGTAATTGTGAGGCCTCCCCTTTTTATTCCCCTTCCTGTATCTTGTTCTGTGTCTCTGTCTACCCCTCATGAATCATCAATAAGTGCATTTTCAGTGTAGCACCATGAATGTCACTGATGTTGAAGCAGAGTGCGTTTCTGAAAGTTCACCATGAACCATTTGTGTCAAGAGACCTGAGCATCTATTGAGACTACCATAAACATTTTCTTCTTTCTTTTTTGATGTAATTATTTACATTGACTAATTTGAAATGTCAGTTAAAGATAAAAATAGTAAGATTTATTCCAATCATGTTTTTGGCGCAATAGAAAGTTATACTAACATAGTGTGCTTTTCAGTAAAACTATAGGTAAGAAATCACACATAAAACAGGTACCTATAGACTGGAGCCAGGAAAATGTAGGCAATTGCTGTTCACTCCTGATCTATTAAAGGTTGAATATTCTGAAGATGAAACAAACACAGGCCAGAACAAATTAAAGCTTAGCCGATATATCATTTCGTACACGTAATCATAAAGCCAAATTTGATTTATGATTATCTTGAACACAGAAACTGTCAACACAGGTTTTAAAGAAACATCTCATATAAAGGTGAAAACAAGCAATAATTTTAACAATAAAGGTTAACTTAGTGGAAACAAACCTTTAAAGAAAATGAGCAACCATCTGAAGATTATAAAAATGTCCTCAAAATACATTTTTATTATATTTTATTGAGATCCTATAAAAACTCTTAAATAAAAAAATAGACTACAAGAAGATGTATGCATAAGAGGAAGATGTCCTCGGAGCTTTGAAATAAATGAAACCCTGAAGATGTCCATTGAGCTGTGGACTAGGCCTAGCATCAACAGCCATCAGATAAACATGAATGAGATTCACATGTGCCAATCAGCAAAATCCACTAAAAAAGAAACCTATGATACATAGCTGTAGGTGAGGTGCTTGTTATGGGCAGAATTATGTCACAACAAAGATCACACATGGAGGCTTTAACCCCCAGTACCCATGAATATGACCATGTGTGGTGTCTTTAAAGCAATGGTCAAGGGCAAAGTAGGTCATAAGGTCGGCCTCAACCCAATGTAACCCATGTCTGTATAATGAAAGAGCAGGACCTGGGGAAGTGTTATGCTCAGTAAAATACTTGCTTCAAAATCATGATGACAGGCCCTAATCCCCAGAATTCAAATTTACCAAAGCCTGGCCTAGTGATACAAATTTGTAAACTCAGTGCTGGGGAAAGAGAGGATGGCAAATTTGTGGGCTCACTCACCAGAAAGCCTAGAGTAGCTGACATGTCAGGGACAATGAGAGACCCTGTCTAAGAAGAGATAGACAGTGCCTTTGGTTTCCACATACATATGAGTTCATGCACACATGCCTCATGTTTCCATGTACGCATATATTCACACGTACACACATACACACACACACACACACACACACAAGGGAAACAGATACTTAAGATGTATGGGTGTGAGGAAAATCAGTGTGGGGAGTCTTGGGGAGGGTAGCTGGACGACAGACTCCTGGTGCATTTGACCCTGCAGGTCCCTCCTGTCGCCTCCTGTGTGTGAGGAAGTATTTCTGAGTGCTTTGTTAAGGCTGATACAATGAGAAACAACCAGAACTGCTGAGCATAGCTGGAGGAAAAGTCAGTAACAGAACCAGTGACAGAAAGCATGAAGAGCATTTGGCATCTGGTTTTATTGTCCAGCATCCTGCCAATGCCAGCCATTCTGCCCTACAGGAATATACCTATCCAAGAGAAGGCCAGGCATATGTTCAGATGGCAACACAGGACACAGTGATTCAGTACAGGTTGTTTGGACTACAGAACGACACAGGAAAAGGGTACTTTAATTTCATAGACTAAAGGAATAATCAATGAGGAACTTGGAAGAAGAAAGAACCAGAATCTCACGCTCATTGAAAATGACTGAAATTATGTTCAGAAATAAGCTCAGGAATGCACTAGTGTTTTATCATCTATTGGACAGAAGTCTCCTCTGTCATTATAACATAGTTACCAGAAATTCAGAGATGTCTAGAAATGCCTTGTCTGTGAAAATGGTGGAGAGTGAGCAGATATGTAGAAGTGGATATGAATCCAGACTTGTTTCTTCTTGAATCCCAGCAATCTGAGTGTGAGAGTACTCAGAAAATCTGGTTCAGGTCCTGCACTGGCTCTCTCTTTGGTGATGAGAGAATGATGAGAAAAAAACACAAAAGCAGTTCTTTAGCACTAAGCCAGGACAGGTCTCCCAGTCTTGGCCTCATTCATCCATGGAGGGCAAGTACTGCACCTATTCTGCTACCACTGTGGGGCACTCACAATCTCTCTGGTCGAGACTCAGAGTCTTTGAGGGAAAAGTTGGCTTTCTATATGGTTGAGGAAGAAGCATTTTTGGGCAAGGTGAGTGTGCTTGTTGGGATAGATGGGGACACCTGCGATAACCATCACCCTCAAGACTGGTAAAAATGCACCTTAGATTTGCTAGGACACACAACACCTTGCTGAGTTCACATAGGATGTCACAAAGGCAGGGAACTCAGAGGTCCTGCCACCCTCACTAAGGCCTCTAAACCTAGTGTTTATGGTCTTTAGAGACAAGATGGTAGATGTGACAGATGCCACCATGAAACTCTTGGCCTGCCTCAGAACAGCTTATGGAGTTCTGGAGTCAGGGCCCAAGACCTCAGAGGAAGCCCATCTTACACAGGTCTTGAGGCAGCTTTATTATGCTCTATTGGATTGAGAGAGGAAGAAGCCCTTCCCCCCAAGACTCTGGTTCCATATTGATCCTCTTTCTGTTTCCCTGGACACCAGGCAGCTCTGCATGGCATCTGGCCCTGACTGTTCCATGGCAAGGGGCAGCCGCAGCAGGGGCCCAGCAGCCTCAGTGAGAGCATGTGCAGTCTGGGCCTCTCTGGCCCCAGACTGTGCATGGATCAATGCAGCAGCAGGGCTTTAGCTGTGTTACTTTTGAACATTATTAACAGTGGGGTGGAAAAACAAATGTTTAGATGCACAGGAGAGAAGCCAGGCCTACACGATGGCTGCTAGCTCCAAACTGTGGTTTGCATGTCGTGCGCGCGCGTGTGTGTGAGTGGTGTGTGTGTGTGTGTGTGTGTGTGTGTGTGTGTGTACATACTCATGTATGCATGTGTATGTGGGGGTATGTGTGCATGCATGCAAATGTGTTAGACAGAGGATAACTTTTCTTTTGTTCTGCAAACAAAACTTTTTTTTGAGGGTATGTTTCTTTGTTTATTTTTGGTTTGGGTTGGTTGGGTTGGTTTGGTTGGACTGGATTTGGGTTGAGATAGTGTCTCTAACTGGTCTGGAACTGGCAGTATAAGCTGTTTGCCTGGCCAGTAAGTCCCAGAGATCTCCTTGTCTCTGCCTCCCCAGTGCTGGGATTTTAAGACCATGCCACTACACCCAGATTCTTTTTTATTTCCATGAACTCTGATTTCACACTGATAAAGTATACATTTTACTGACTGAGGCATTTCTCCAGATCTCTTGTATCTCTTTACTCTAGTCCTCCTGGCACAAAGAGCCACAGGGCTAAAAGCCAGAGCCAGAGATGGGTTTTTATATCAGAAGTATAGCCAGCAAGAGGCGTGGACTGTTAATGGTGCCCTCAGTGAATCATCAGTGGTGTGTCGGCTTGCTTTCTTCCACTGCTCTAGCTCCTGCGGCACAGTTTGAGCTGAACCCAGCCTGGTGCCTCAGTGTAGACAGCGGGCTGCAAGCAGAGGGTGTGTGCCTTTTAATCAGCTCCAGCACATCTGTCTTCACACAGTTGGACTCCTTCACGAGTCACCCTAACTACCTTAACATATGTAGAGCCAAATTAAAATTACTTTATCAATCCTGCATTTTCAGAGTCCTCATCTTTGGGTTATTTCCTACCCATGTGTTCATGATTTCAGCAAAGTCGTCTCAGCCAGGAGACACTCCTTGCAGGGAGGGGTGGCAAGGCAGAGCAGAGGGAAGGGGATGTGTGAAATAGCGGGGTTTCAGCTGCCTGTATTCTCAACCTGATGCTTTAAAATATTAAAATAGCCTAACATTTTTCTTTCTGTTTTATGAAACAATATGTCTTTCCCTGGGTTATTTTTAAATTAAGTTACTTTTTGAGTTAAAGTGGTATTAGGTGATGTATGAAAAAGAATCATATTTGAAATGTCATGTTTGGAAGGCAGCAACACCTCCCCAAATATTCTGTTAACATTTCCAATGGAACGTGTTACATTACCCCTTTAAAACTGTCAAGTGCTGCTGAGTGGCTGAGCTCTGTTCTTAAGGAGCCATGGGGAACAGAGACAACTGAGGGCGAGTGAAGACTCAATTGTGGAAGCAAGGTGAGTCCCCAAAACAAATCTATAGACAGTACAGAGCCCAGAGAGCTTCCAGCTTGCTCTCTCTCTCTCTGTCTCTCTCTCTGTCTCTCTGTCTCTCTCTCTCTCTCTCTCTCTCTCTCCCTCTCTCTCTCTCTCTCTCTCACACACACACACACACACACACACACACACACACACACACGTGTACACACCAGTTACAACTTGTGTCTCCAGTTTCCGTTACTCGCTTTTGCATGCATCTTTGACAGGCCATTGTCAGAGAAGCAGAAGCCCACCGTTACCTTGGTTCCAAATTTGTTGTGCAGACCTAAGGTGCCTCTAATGCCCCAGTCCCCTCATTGTTTAAGATACTTCTTAGATGACAACAAAAGCATAAATAGGTTGGACACAGAGGCCATCGATATATTGACATGTTCAGCCCTGACACCAGAATTCATGGATTTGATTCCTTTGACTTTGGAGTGTTGTAACCTCGCATGGCATCTGTTAAGATACTTAGAAGATGTGCTAGCTGGTGGAGAAGAATTAACCCTTCCAGGGACAAATGATAAGTTTCAAAATTTTCAGATTAAAACTATCAAAATGAAACAGAAAGTAAGTTGGCATAATTCTTATTCATCAAAATGTATATTAATTGAGCATAAAAGTCTACTCAAATATGTTTTTCACAGTGACTTCATTTCAGTTTGACTTCAAAGGTCCAGGCCCAGGTCCAAACAGCTACCCATGCCGAGTCTGTCCATTTTTCACCATGCTGCTGTGCTCTGCATATAAAAACTTCCTGGTCTATCTGATCTTTCTGTTGAAACACCTTCAGTCTATTACTATGTACCATCCCCAGCATGACATCTAGTGAACCTGCATAAGGATTTCTCCAGAATGTGTAGCTACAGCAAGTGTCCACAGGCTGTGAGAAAAAAATCATTTCCAAAGTCATGGCAGGCCCAGCTCTGGCAGCCAAGCCGAGGTCTTCTCAGGGATTCGTCCTCACCAACAAGTAGGACTGTCAGACTTTGGAACTTTTGCCAATCTGGTGGGTGCAAATGGCATCTCATTATTGTTTTAATTTGCATTTCTCAGATTACTAATGAGAATAAGCAGCTGTTCCTGTGTTTCTTTGCCATATTTTCCCTCTGCAGTGAACCTATTAGGTTTCTTGCCTTTTTATTACTGATTTGAGAAGTTTTTTTTTTTAAATATATATTTCCTGATTAATCCTTTGTTAGATAAATGTATTGTAAATCTGAACCTCTGTGATGGTTTGGCTCTTGATTTCTTTGTGTGTTTTGGACAGGGGAATTCCTCATTTAATGTGGTTAGAGATCCCCATCCACGTCCCTCTTGTTTTCTTCAAGGCTTCTGCATTTGCTGCCTACTTTAACTAATTTTTTCTGAGCTTGAGGCTGCAAGTTATTAACCTGAACTTTTTCTAGTGACAATTTTAAAATTTCTGATAATATTTTAACATTCTCAACACTCATGAGCTGATCCATGTTCATGGAGAGCAGAGCTGGAATGGAGATTTACCCCAGTAGTAACTGAGTCAGTATTACCAGTTCTTAAACACCCATCTACCTCTGACATATAGCCCTCTCCTTTTCCATCTACATCAACAAACCCTTTTCAAAACAGCCAAGGTGATCTTAATGTAGTTCTATAGTCAACATTTGTCGAAGACACAGAAAATCTTCAGTGTCTCAGAGGCCAGATTATGTTCAAAGGACCAGGCAAGAGCAGACATAAAGCCAGTATGAGTCAGGTCTGTCAGGAGCAGAGGTGGTTGACAAAGAACGGGCTTCTGAACTCCTTTCCACTTATGACCCCTTTTCACCCAAGTAAATTTTTTTTTATTATCCAGGGCATATACTAATGTTAAACTGATATACAAATAAAATATTTGCTGAAAAATATTATAAAGGAATTCGTCTTAAAGCAATTCTTTGCTATACATATAATTTTACCATTTGCTATGATAAAGGAAAATTTACATGATAAAGTGGGTGCACTTGTTTGTTTTTACATAAAAATGAAGTTGTGGCTGACAATTTGATTCTGTGGGAAAGCACCATCAATGTTGAGAATACTGCCCCATGTAAACACACAGTACAATAAGATAAAATATGTTTGCACCCTTTCAGAAATTGCTCAAAATCTTCTCCTTCCCAAGCCAAAACTCAATTAATGATTTTTTTGAATGAAAAAAACCTCTTATGTCAGCAATTTATAAAACCAAATATTTCAACAAAATTTTATATTGGATGAGGAATGATGGTATAGGAATATTAAAAAGTCTTTGCTTTCTATAATTAAACAATCATGTTTCTATGGGAACAGAACATTTTATATATCTAGTAAAAACCCCACAATTTATAATATGCAATAGTCTCAACACTGCTTCTGGGTGTTTCAGACATTGTTAATTGACACTGAATAGTGTGACATAATGCTTTTGCATTTTGTTTTTATAACTGAAAATACCTCAGATTCATGACACATTTGATTTCGAATTAAGTTTGATTGTATGTTTAGAAACCTTTGACTCTTCTCTGATTTTTCCACAACTCCTACATCTAATCACAGGACCCCACATGCAACCCACTTATGCTGTATCCCAAAGCAAGAAAATGTGAGTCTTCATTCGTCTCCAATGGACAGAGGTTGTTTCCATTTCTGATATTCAGTGTAAGGTGCACTTTCATGACCCATTTGGAACAGTTGGGTCCCTATGAAGAGACAGCAAGTTAAAAAGGATTGTATTCCCAAAAGCACTCACAGGTAGCCCAGTTGTTAGAACATTTTCTAGTCCAGAAGTTCTTGGGAACAGTAGTTCTTGAATTGCTCAGTGGGATGTTAGAAGCAGATGTGGGCCTTACCTCTGTTTGTCGTCCAAGTTTGAGGTCTGAGATTGTATCTTTAGTAAGTCTCCAGGTGCTGTTGTACTGGAGTTCACTTTTCCAGCCAAGGGCAACTGAAAAGACAGTTAATCCCTTGTCTGAGTCTTCCTAAGGGCATAGCATGTGTCCAAATGTTGGTAAACTCTGTTTTCCAGGCCATTAGCTCATCATTACACTGATATCTTGAAGCTTTATACCAAATATAGTTTATCCTTAAATGTCTTTGTCTTTTTATGGTAATAGCGGCTTAATTGTCCTTAGAATTTTGTTACAGATTGATTTGAGATCCAGCTTGTTGATGCCTGTTGGGGGGGGGGTGTCATATTGTAAAATGATTCCACTAAAAATGTAAATAAGCCTGACAGGAATTAATGTCTATTTTTCTTATAAATACTCTTAAAGTATATCATCCATTCATTCAGCTCCTGATTACTATTTATTCAATAAGAGTTCTTTTCTACATGTGTTTTGTGCTTCATTAGATTCTATCCTCGGCATTTTCTAGGATTATTTTAAGATTGTCTTATTTTAAAAATCTATTTCATGGGAATATATGTTTTATTCTGTTGATTGAGAGAACTAGAGTGTTTTGATTTACATTATACTTTGACTCTTTAGAAAATCTTTTTACCCTCTATTTACTCAGTATTACAAAGCCTGAAGGTATTTTACTTTGCTTTGCTTTCAAATAATATAAGAATCTAAAAATTTATTTGCTATTATTGTGAGATTGTTTGTACCAGTTTTAAAAAACACCCAGACTAAGCATCACTTACTATATCACCAAATACAGACCACTCCCATATCACACCATGGCATCCCTCTCATGCCTCTTGTTTCTAACGTACTTTTGTTATAAACACCATTTTCTAAAGTTTTCTGAGGATGCTTTAGTTGGTAGTAAACCCTTAAGTTTGTATTTTGTTGAAAATGTCTCAGTTTTATTCCTCATATAAAAAGTTATTTTTACTGGTTAGAAAATTTCTAGGTTGTTGTTTGTATCTGGTGCTTGGTAATAAATTCTTCTCTGCCTCGCCTATCAGAATGCTGATTTAACATGACCAATTTTTCTCTACCTTCTCTATCAGATTTTCCCATTTTGGGATCTTACTATAGACATCAGGATTTCTTAAACTCTGTATTCTAACTTTCTAATTCTCTTTCCAGCCGAGTCTAATGTACCAAGTAAGCCTTTAACCAAGTTTGTGATCACAAGTATTCTGTAAATTATTTTCTTGTTTTGTCAAATGTATAATTTGAACATATTAATTTTATCAGCACATTTTTTTAGCCCTTTCAGTCATGGATTTATGCTTGTGGAGCAGTTTGAGGTCCACAGAGACACTAAAGAAGAAAGCCAGAATCCTCCTATGATCTCTTCTCTGTCCTGTGGCCCTGGTGTCAGCAGCTCCTGACAGCACCAGATGCGTGTGAAGTTGATGAGCCGATGCTGTCACATCACATCCATTATTTGATTAAGGTTCAGGGTTTGTGGTATGCAGTCTATGTGCTTTGGTAGGTGATTAATGACATCTGTCGGTCACCGCAATATCAGATAGAATGGTTCCATCTTCCTAGAAGTCTTCTGGATTACTCTGCTCCCCCCAGCCCCCCCCAAGCCTTGACAATCATTTATCTTTATAGCATCTTCAGTGTTTCTGTTTACCAAATTGTCATAGAGTCAGAGCCACACAATGTTTGTCCATTTCCACTATGGTTCCTCTGTTTGGGAATAGGTTTTCTTTCATAGAATATGTGTTTCCCTCTTCCCTGTATATTTGTGGCTCAGTGACTCGTTCCTATCCTCATATATAATTTTTCTGTTGTCTGGATGAACCACAGTTTATTTACCCAGCCATTGATTGAAGGGTGTGTTTCTTATTCACAAGTTTGGGATACTGTGCATAGGAACAACTTTTCAGGTTGAAGGGAAAATAAGAAGAGTGGCTATTGGACCGTGTGACAAGAATGGTTTCAGTTTTATAAGAATCTGAAAAACTCTCTTCCAGTGTGGCTGTCCAGTCCACAGCCAATGACTTTCTGTTGACCATCTTTGCCAGTTCTTGTTATTGGTGGTGAGATTTTGGCCATTTCCATAGGCTTACTATGATGTCTAATTTGCATTTATGAGTTATAGAAGCCGATTTATCACTTGTAGGTCTTCTAAGTGATACATCTACATGGGTCTGCTGATCTTCTTATAATTGTGTTGATATTTTTGTAAAGGACAAATTTTAAGTACTCTAAGTACTCTGTATATGTTGTGAATTCTATTCCTCTATTGTGTATTTTTGCAAAGATCATCTGCAGAATATGGCTTATATTTTTATTCTCAGTGAACACACACGTTCATTTTGATGAATTTAGCATATGGGTGCTTCTTTTTGTACCAAGCCCTTTATGTTAAATCTAAAACCTCATCAAACTAATGGCCACCTAGATTTTTACCTAATATCTCCTGGGTTTGTATTTTTGAATTTTGCATTTAGATTCAAGATTTTCTGGAACCACTGCTCTCTGAAGGACAGCTAGATGCTCTTTTCACATAAAATAAAGCCATACTTTATCAGGATCAGTAAGTTAAGGTTGGATTTCTTGATAAAATTCAAGACACCTATGTATTTACTTATTTTTATTTGGGTTCTATTTTTCAGCAGGGTCTTATGTAGGCTCAGTTTCCCTTAAACCCCTATGTGACAGAGGAAAACTTTAACCTCCCGATTCCCTACCTCTACTACCCCCAAGTGCTGAGATTACATGATGTGCATTTAAAAACTGAATTTGGAATAAGCAATGAATGAAATGTTAGTATGTGTATTTCTTATACATCTATAGAATAAAGTATTTATTGTATTTGAAACTTACCATCAGCCTATCAGCCCTAGCTAAAGCACTTTTACAAACAATTCATCCTTTCCCTCAAGATGAACTTGGAGTATTTCTGTTCCAAATTGCCTGGGTTTGGCCGTTGTATCTGCCTCTTCAGAATGATCCCAGAGGCTGGCAACTGCAGAAATGAGCTGCCTCTGTGCTTGAATGTCATCTACACAGACATCCTTTTACTCTGCTAGTTCAGAGTGACATCAAAATTTTCAAGGTCTTCTATCCAGCCTGCAGAAGTATTTGGTCCTAGGAAGATTCTTCTGAAAATTAACTCCTGTGTGTGTGTGTGTGTGTGTGTGTGTGTGTGTGTATGTATGTGTTTGCCTGTGTGTGAGTGTGTGTGTGTATGTATTTGTGTATGTGCCTGTGTGTGTATGTGTGTGTGTATGTGTGTGTATGTGTGTGTGTGCATGATGTGTGTGTATGTGTATGTCTGTGTGTATGTGTCTGTGTTTGTGTGTCTGTGTGTGTGTGTCTTTCTGTGTGTCTGTATGTGTGTGTGTGTGTGTGTGTGTGTGTATGTGTGTCTGTCTCTCTGTGTGTGTCAGAGCCTGGAGACGTGGTTCTGAATTCAGAGCCATGCAAGAGTCTCTGCATCAGGCCTACTCTGATACCCACCACCAATAAATCTGGTATAAGTCTACTAGCATATGATGCCTCAGTAGAGATGAAGGATCCTGGAGGAACATCTGATGGCCCGATCTATAACCTTCAAAGCTGCATAGTCAAATCTGGTGTCTGAAAAACCAGAGGAACAGAAAATGGTATTTATATGCTGAGGTGTGTGTAGTTCTCAGTGTTGTCAGTGAGGCAGTGAGAGGTCCTGAGACATGGTCCACTGATCGTTGCTGGGACAGAGAGAGGACTATAGCTTATTTACTTGGGTTCCAGTTTCTAATCTTAAAAGATATTCAAGTAATCTTTTTCTACCTCTTCCAATCCCAAATTGTTGTAGATCATGAGTGCTGGCCCACTGATCCTCCTTCTTTGGCTCTGTGCATTCTTTTTAGAAGCATGAGACAAACAAACCACTTGGTGCCAGACACAAAACTAGAGAAGCTGTGTATCCACTTGAAGAAGACAGAAAAAGAAAGAGAAAAAAAAATACAAAATCAACCAAGAAATTAAGTTAATAAAGATGAAAAAGCTGTCATCCATAAAAATAAAAGATGAAAATTTTAAGTACGTAGAAAACAAGTACACTGTAGATGAGGATTATATTTAACAAGTATTCATTTCATCACATTGGTCGTGTAATTCAAAAGCATGTGAACCCAATTCAGGAACAAAGCAACTATCCAAATAAGCAAAGGAGTTAGAATAATGGGAAGGAAACTATAGGTGAAACCCTGGAGACATAACTGAATAGAAAAGACAATTCACAGTAAAACAATGGCCCTGGAAGAGAAGAATACACCAACTAAAAATATAAAGACTGTCATCGTCACACCCTTAACAAAAGACAAAGGTACTCCACTTCAAAAGCAACAGTGGGTGGGCAAGATAGCTCCGCAGATAAAAGTGCTGCCAACAAACCTGAGGACCTGAGTTCAAATCCCTCACAGTGAAATAACATAAATGATTCCTACAAGCTGTCCTCTAACGTCCAAGCCGAGACATGAGTGTGCATATGCACAAGCATACACACAATGAATAAATAACTAAAAATAACATGGTATAAATGTCTACCAAAAATAATTAACGTGGACACTTACAACATTTGTTTCTATAAATCATCATTTTAAGTCTTTATATTGGCCACAGATTTGAAACACTACTTGAAACATTTAAAAGACACAGCCTGCAACCTGGGAATAGATTGAATGCTTTTCATTGGAGAAAATGTTAAATAAACATAGGAGAGTCATCCTATGGGATATTATGCAGATGTTAGTAAAGCAATCTGAGTTCCACCAGCTGCTGTGAGAATAGCTATACAGGTTAAAAACATGTAGACTTGTGCACACACGGTATGCTCTCAGCTTTTCCAAAAGAAGCCGTGTCCATCAGTGTGCTCTTACTGAAACAGAAGGGCCAGATACTAAGTTTGCAGGATGGTTCAAAGCAGCAAATAGGAAGATGGCGGCAGAGAAAAGGAGAAGGACACTTGGCAAAAGCAAAAACAGACCAGAAATTATGAGTTATATAGACTGAGATTGTTAAAAAGCCTGGAAGGGGCAGTGGTAACCACTGCATGATAAGCATGGGAATCCAGGTGGCAGAACCCCTCTCCCATCACTGAAATTCTCCCAGTCTATTACATGAGCATAGATCTCAAAAAAAATGTGCTTCTACTTACAATAGTCCTAGACTTATCCCCAAACTGACAAGATTCACTAGAGATGGGCCATAAGCCCACACCCAGGTTCTTCAGTTACTAACATTATTACGTGAGCATGGTAACTTTGCCATTATTACTAAAGCACAAGCATGTGTGGATGTCTGCAGGATGACAACTCACCATGATGGTTTTTAGTTTTTCTTTGTGTTTTTGCTGCTGCTACTTGGTTAAGAATAATAGCTGCAAACCACAACCACTTAACAGCTTGGAATCAGAAACACCCTGGACTGACTCCTTGGATCCCACTCCCCCTAGAGGAACACCTGACTCAGTCTTGAGGGAGAGGGGAGAAAACTGGATCTGCCAGAAGTGGAGACTGAACCAAGCAATATTGGGGCAGTGGGACCATGGGACTGCCTGCTGCCTGTCCAGGGAGGGGATGGGGAGTTGTGGAGAAGAAAGAATGACTTGATGTGGTGGGAGGGGGAAGGGACCTTGAATAAGGATATACAAGGATAGAAAGTGCGACTTCTTTGTTCATAATAATAATAAAATAAAAAAATAAAAAAGAATAATAGTTTCATGAATTCTTATCAGGTTATTTTGTAGAAAGATCCCTAGTTGAAGTTTCTGTGATGTTTCCCTCAGGAATAGGGTTAGAGACTTGTGATGGATAACACAGAGGCAAAGTCCCTCCTCATCACAACACATCAGGGTTTTAATGACCAACACTGCTGATATTGACTTTGCTCACCTGACCTGGTAACACTGTCAGGTGTCTCTACCAAAAGCTACCCTGGTTACTTCTCCATTTAGTATGTTATTTTTAGGAACTTGCTATTCACAGCACATATAGAAAGAGAGGAATTATGTTTCTCTCCTTAAGGAATGTGTGTTAGATTCTTCCTTATGAGGGTTTAGTCTTCCATTTTATTTTTGCACTTAGACACTTATTTGTCAGTCAACATGGGCTCATTGATATGTATTAAACTCTTGGCTATAACTAAGTGTAACAATCTGGACCAAGATTGGGCACTGAGAATTTTCATTTGTCCCAAATCTCCAATAGTCACAACTTCATGTTTGAGTTGTTTTGCTTGGTCTCTAAGTAGATACTTGTTTTGTGGTGCTGACTCTGAGTTCTTCATCCTGTTCTTAAATTAGAACTCACTTGAAGAGGCCCATCCCAACTCCACTTATTTGAGAATGGTACTAGAAACCAAAATCTGACTTTAGGATGTCAGGAGCTCTCTGCCTGGTATAATAGTGAATACAGATTGTCAGCTTAACAGAATCTAGATTTACCTAGGAGACAAACCTTGGACATGCTTGCAAAGGAGTTCCTCGAAAGGAAGACCAGGACAGCTGTGTATAGCTATGTTCCATGGGCCATGGTCCTGGACTGAATAAGAAAGAAAGATGGGCTGGCCACTGCCATTTATCCCTCTCTGCTTCCTGACTGGGGAGGCAATGTGACCAAGTTCTTCCAGCGTCTACTACCACTGTTTCCCTGTTATAATGGAATGTGCCAACCAAGTGTGAGACAAATTAAAACTTTTCTTAAGTTTCTTTTTTCAAGACATTTTGTTGCAGCAATGAGAAAAGAAACAAATACAACTGAGTTATTACTTCTAGGCCCTCTCAGCAACAGAGCAAGGAAACAGGCATGCACTAACTGGATGCAAGCCTTTAGCAAGCTTGGGGCTCATACTGGCCTGTCCATCTTCAGAGGGTATTTATTACACAGGTAAACCTTAGACTTGACTTGTCTGTAACTTCTTCCTCCAACTGTGAGAGTCTGTTGTCTGCTGCCTGATACCCATTACTGAACAGTCCTGTCTAATGGGAATAACTACCAGTGTCAGAATTATTAAAACACATTTCTAGAGATATCCACACATAAGAGACATCATCTTTCATGCAAATTTCTTGCCTTAGGCTTCAGACTTCCCTCTGCTCCAAGGTTTGGTGGACCAGAGCCTTTTCTTCCTACTTCTGTAATTAGGTGGCTCCAGATACCTGTAATACAGTTCAGTTGTATTTAACATATTCTCCTTCACCTCAGGGACCTTAGGTCATGTGATCCCATTATCATAGGCTTATTTACAGTCTGTACCTTCATTCTGGAGGGGTCTGAGCAGATCTTTCATTACTGTGTGATTTGTATTTAGAATTGTTCAGTTTCAAGTTCTTTGTGCATTTGGGATAAAACTACATTTTAAAAAGTATTTCCCTCCACCTTTAGCTTCAATTTTTTGTCTATTAATATTACAATGTTTACATTTTAATTTTATATATCCCAATAGATCTAATGAATTACTTTTTGTGAAACATTTTCTCTTTCTATGAATGTGGAAAAAAAGAAGGAGAAGGCATGGGAACTGTATAGGATGCACAGTCTCCCAGTACCACTTGTTATAGACCATGTTTCTTAGCTCCTGGGTTAAGGGTCAGTCTTTGTGTGGTATGAGCCCACTTCTAGGTTCTTAGTTCTGTGTCATTAACACATGGTCCCTTTTCAGCTACACCAGGCTGGCTTCATGATTGAACTTAGTGTCAAGTCTTGAAAGCAGGAAGGTCCCTTACTCTGGCTGTGTTCAGTATCAGTCTCTGGTAGACTTACACTTAAAGTCATCATTGGTGTGGCTTGAGTGACAGCTAAGTTGTTGGTAGGTTTTTCTATTTGTGGCACCTACTCACCCTCACCCTCACACACACACACACATTTTTTTTTAGCTTCATGTTAATTGACTAATTTATGTAATTTCATCTTACTTCCTCTCCTGACATGCCCGTTTGTTTATTTTTAAATAAGTTGCTATATTGGTAGCTCTAGTGTTTTCAGTCTCCATTCTTATTTGCTTGTTTCTGCTTTTGTTTTGTTCAGACTAGGTAGCCCACATTGGCCTACGATCCACAATCTTTCTTCCTTAGTTTCCCAGATACTAGAATTTCTGTGTGGGTCACAAAACCAGAATTCACTTTAAATTCATATATATTACATACTGGAGTACTACTTCATATGCCGTGTGCAAACTTTATGAGCATGCCCAGGTCCCCTCTGTCTTGTGGGGCACCACTGCACTCATGTGCTATACTGTGAATGCTACCACCACAGTGACATTAGAACCATGCTAGAAGCTGAAGAAAGATGGTGACTGTTACTTTGAAGTTTGGGGAAAGACTCAGAATCTGGTGTCCCTGTGGAGGGGAAAATATAAACCAGGGCAAAACAATTCTTCCAAAGCCCTCTATGAGACAGGCTGAGCCCTCTATGAGGCAGGCTGAGCAGGCTCCTTTGCTGTTTTGGCCAAAGGGTCCTCCAGTGTCCAGGTGGAGTCAGGTTTTTTGTTTTGTTTGTTTGTTTGTTTGTTTGTTTTTTGAGACTGTGTGAGCCGCTTCTCTGGCTTACCTGTCGGATCGTGACAGTTCCTGTTGCAGAAATAAAAAACATTCCTCATGGTGCAGCTGTGTGCTGAAGCCTTCACCTTTCCTAAAAATGAATTTGGATAAGTTCCCAGATTATACATCTGGACGTCTAATTTACAGCTCTAAAGATCAGAACGGTGGGTAAACTTCTGTGCCACTCTGCCTCCTCAGGAACACCAGTGGGGGAATCTGGCCCCAGCCACCTGCTAGCTGATGATCCCTGGGATTGTACCCGGGGCTCACACCATGGGCCTGGAGTTTATTCCTTGCCCCAATGACAGTCCTAAGCTTATTTCATTGATGGGACCACCAGGTATAAGGACTCCCTTCACAATGCCTTGACACCCAGAAGTAGCTGAGCACCTATGATGGCTAGAAGTAAATGCTCAACCACATGGACCCTAATACTGATTCTGTGGATGGCGCTTTCTATGTGGTATATGTATGTGGTATACTGTGTACATGTGTGGTGTGTGTATATATGTGCACATGTGTGCATTCCCATGCAGATCCCTAGGAACCAGAGAAAGACATTAGGTGATTTATATTATTATTCTCCAGCTTATTCGTATAACACAGGATCTCACATTGAGTCTGCAGCTAGTCTGACAGCCAGCAAGCCCCAGCAACTCTCCATATCCATCTCTCACAGAGCTGGGTTACAAGCAAACAGAGGGCCACTCTGAAATTGTTAATGTGGGTGCTGGGGATCTGAACTCAAGACTAGTCTGTATGCAACTTGCTAAGAAAGTTTATTCAAATGTTTAGAAACCAGTCACAGCAGGCGGCAATTCTTGCAGTGCCTCTCTGAGCAGAAAGATCTGCAAAAGCCTGTTCATTAACAGTCACAAGTCTTGATTGTCAAAATATTTGATCTTTGAGAAGTTTATAAGGTCTCATTGCTACTAGCAAGTGAGTCTCACCTTTGGAGCCAAGAACAGGGGTTCCTCGCCTGAGCAGGGAGCAGTTGAGTTCTGCTCCCTGGGGGCAAGTCAGGGCTTTCTGTGCTTTATTAGGGAGTCCCCAGGATTAAAGTGTGCAGTTAGGGTTGAAGACTGTAGCAGAGAGCATGGCAATGGTTAGTAAAACAGACTCTGTGCCAAGGTGGATCAGAGCCCAAAATCCCATGGGCCAATTTGGGATTGTAGATCACTTGGAAAATGGAGTCTTTGTGCAGCTGGGAAGGACAGTGTTCTCTGTCGATGATTAGGGCAATTTCAGAGCAAAGATCTCACCTGGTTAACAGTGTCGCCTATTTGTAATGGGTTAGTGATTATAGTTCCATGAGAACAACTCAAAGGCTAATTAAACTTCTCCCTGTTCCCAACTACAGGGTTCCCAATAGTGCAAGCTAGCTTCATTCGGGGATATCATTGGAGCTTAAAATGCTAAAATGACACTATTTAAAAAATATTTACCTTGTGCTAATAGCAGTCAAGAAAATATCGTAAGTCTGAGGAGTTCCTTATTAGTAAAAAACAAAACTCCTTCCCCTACCTCACACTGCTGTTTTGCACCTTTAGTACACATTCTGACTATTGCATTTCTCATCAAGTATTTTGCAAGGCCCACAGCATTTTAGAGTCACTCTAGGTGACTACCCCGGGGAAGCACATTGGTAGACTAACTAGAATTGCTTCATTTTGTAATCTGAGAGGGCACAGAGACAGATGAGTCTCCAGTAGTAGAGCACCACACTCTGTATACCCAGACCTCAAGTGTCCTGGAATAACCCAGCCACCATGTCTGCAGGCCTCCTACATAATGATATGAACGGCAGAGACAGAAGCTCCTCCTTGATAACCTGCCTCCATCTGTCTCCTTCTTCTCATTAACAGCTTTCCTGTGCTGCAGTTTGAAGGAGAAATGTCCCCTGTAGGCTTGTGTGTGTGAACACTTGGTCCCAGCTGATGGCACTGTTAGGGACAATCGTGGAGCCTTGAGGAGGTGAAGAGTTGCTAGTGGAAGTAGGTTACTGGCGGGACATGGCTGTGTTGTAGAGTGAGGAACCTTGAGGTTTTATAGGCTGTACTCATTTAGGCTCTGATTCTGGCCTGAGAAGGTGATGTGGCCAGCAAAGCTTCTGCTCTGGCCACCACACCTTCCCTACCATGACAGTTTGTATCTCCTGGATAATGTAAGGCAAAGGAAACCCTGTTTCCCGTAAGTGCTTCTTGTCAGGTGTGTGATTAAAGCAATGGAAATAACAACTAAAACACTGTGGTTAAAACACAATGTAAATGATTTTTTCAAAGTATTTTAACTATGGAGTACTGTGGCATTAAGCATCTTGTACCTTGTTGTACCAGTCCTGCTATCACCTCCATCATCTCAAGAACTTACTCATCCATGTGCTTCTCCTCAGCTCCTGATAATCACACCCTTCTTGCCATTCCTGTGACTGACCATCTCATGCATGACACGATGCTACCCTATGTGACTGTTCTTCTAACTCAGCATCAGCTCTTCATGGCATGGTGTGTAGCAGTGACCTTCGTTGTAAAGATAATAGTAGCATCAAGTTATGCAGAGATTATTTCCTGCTTGCCTACTTTGGGCTTCTGTGTGATTCAACTATGAAAGTCTGGTCATCACAACACTTTCAGTTGGATGCACATATTGTCTATGTTTTTGGTGTGATGCCTGAGAAATAATTACCAAAGTCAAATTCATGAAGCTTTCCAATTACATTCTCTACTAATAATTTTAGAGTTTAGACTTCTGTATTGGTGATTGATCTAGACTTTTCTTACTTTGAAGCTGTATTTATCCATCTAGTGTCTTCTGTAAGATATTTTATTTTATACAAACTGTCTCCATACTACTATGGTAAATAGCTGAAGAATAGGATTGGCCAAGTTTCAGGCTGTTCAAATATGGTGGCCTAACTAAATGTGCAAATACCTGCTTTAGAATAAATCATACTTCTCCCTGCTCATATCCAGATCATGGAAAACAAACTTTAACCACTTTTTTCCAAAACATTTAAAATGCAAAATCACTTACCATGTTGAACCTCTTGGAAAAGCTAATGAAATCAGTTTACAGTGGCACATGGTAAAATCCTCAACCAGTGTGGATGTGGTGGGAACAGTGGCACTCTGGTTGCAGTGCTTTGGCGCACTGGGTACTTAAAAGCTCTTTGTGGTATATCAGACATGCAGTTACGGGTACAGTGGGGCTATTTCCTGGTGACTGGGGATGCTGCCATACATCTGCCCTGCTGGTACCATTTGTCTTAAATGTCCTTGTTCGAACCTCAAACACAGAAAACCAGAGTTGGCTGGGTTTTTTTTGGGGGGGGGCAGCATTGTAATAATGCCTAATTTGGGGAAAAATGTGTTCTGAAGCAAGCATTTAGCAGTATGTGGGCAATTTGGTTTTGAGCTATGAGCTTTCCTTCACAATCCATAGTAATGCTCAGATATTATCAAGGACTTAGCAATTTAATAACACTGAAATTTTGCTGGGCTGAGGCAGAGGCGATTATTTTCACAGCTCCATTAGATGCTCCCTGATTGACTTGTAGTTCTGTATATTGCCGCTACCTCACTTCCTCAATTTCCTCAATCAGCACCCCCAACAGGTTAGCTTTGCCTGGAGGGAAGTATACATGTTAGCTTGTGGTAGACCAGGAGGCTCGATACATGTGAAACTGGGGATCGGGCTAAATGTGACACAGTGAAGGTAGTGATGAAGCCAACTCCGGAGTTCTATCTTGTCTGAAAGCATGCACATAACTAAGAAAAAAGTAATTAAGGTGAGAGGTGGCCCTACATTTTAGAAGAATCCTTCGAGGCTTTTGTCTTCCCTTTCTCTGGCACTGACCCTCAACTGTGTCTCTGACCCTCAACTGTGTCTCTGAGTCTTCAAGTCATGGTACTCCTTCCAAGCAGTGGACTCTCAGGCTGAACCCCAGACCCACAGAGACATAGTGATGCCCCCAAACGGTCCCCACGCTCAATATAGTCAGAGAATTTCTGCACTAAGTCGCTCCAAAGTCTGAGTTATTTGTCTAGTAAGTTGATAATGTCTACCATTTCCTCCATGGAGTCAAAAGCTTGGGCATCTGCTTCCTCTTTTTGCTCTGAAATACTGTCAGCCTGTGTAGGCAGCAAGAGCTGGGGTGGGGTTGAGAGGGCTTACAGTAGGAACAGATCCCAGGGAATAATAAGTACTGCACTTGACCTTACTTTCAGTTTTAGAATCCTGGCAGGCAGGCAGGATGCCTCTTGCTGTCCACATCAGGCTGTGACTGTAAACGCTGGGCTCAAAACACCAACCTTTGGATGGCTCTGCTACTTTGCTGCTAGGGCTTGGAGCGGTTTGTCTGCAACTTCCCTGATTAGCATGCATTAGACAAGTTAAGGGACCTGCTAGGAACCTGGCTCTCCACTGCCGCTGTCAACTTCCTGGCCTTCAATAAATGATCCGGAGCTACTGCTGCTGCTCCGCGTGGGGATGGAAATGTGTTTCGGTACTAAAACCACTGTTTGCATGACATCATTCCATATCAGATTACACTGTAGTGTCAGGAATGTAATCATTAGCATTTAAACATGCATAAAATTTAATTAACCTACTTACCAGTTTGCTTAGAACTTTTGAAGGGCTACCTAGAGTCCTCTCTAAGCGTTTTATTACAGAGTTTTGGAAAGCTCACAAAAGAGAGAAGTTCGTTGGGATTTTTCTCCCTAAAGCTGATGGGCCGTGACGGATGAGCAGATGACCCGAGTTAATTATTATTGAATTCCTTATTACTGCTTTGTTGTCACCCGGCTCAGCCAGGGTAAAATGATGACAGTAGGTATCTCATTAAAACAGCTGTTTCAATTATGTAGCGGCAAATATTTAAAAAGCGAGCCTTCCAAGTTTAAAGCTGTTAACAAAGTTTGTTTGTGCTTCTTGTGCCAAGATGATCTGGCCGGAAACAGAAGATGGGGGCTGGGAGATGTAAGCCTGATCACTTCCCTTCCCACGTAGGCACAGAATCCAAGAGACACCTTCCTGGTCTAGATCCAGGAGGATAAAGAAGGTAACAACCGAGAGACAGGGAAAAAAATAGGGCCTGACTCTCCACCCCTCCCACATTCCATAGGTTTTTACACAGCCTTGTCTCCTTTGCATTGTACCCCAGGAATTCTTGATACATTCCTTTCTAGAAATGGATGGTGTCTCCTGCAGAATGTGGTTCATGACTCAGAATGTACCTAGCTGAGACCCTGAGTTTGGAATTCATGGAAACTGGAGGATGCTTCCCCAATATCCTCTCAATTCTAGGGTGACATTGAGTGGATGTCAGCTTTATCTTTAACACAGCAATAGTGGAACACTCACTTGTCCATAGAGTTTAACAAAATGGTCAAAAATTGAAGTTTCCTGTTCTCCATTATAATTGCCTGTGGTGTTTGTCATAAATCACAAGTCTTTTCAATGATGGTCAGCACAGAGGAATAGTCTGGATGTTTCCCCATCCTCACCTGGCTACAAAGAGCCCCTATGATATACAACTCTGCTCCTTGATGGTCACAATGCTCTGAGACTGGCCCTGTTAAATGGCATCTAAGACAAGAGCAGAATGAGTTCTGGTATCACAGAGCCCTGAACTGGCTGGCTGGTTTTGAGGATTTAGACCTTCAGTTCACAAGTCATTCAGAAGTATATCTTCCCCACACCCCAGTCCCTCTGGAGAGGAGCATTGCACTCAGGAGAGAAACGGTGCAGTTGTGTGAATGAGTCAGAGTTTGGCCTCAATTCTTGCTTTCTGTGAGACACTCCAAGGGCCACAGAGTATCACACAGTCCCTTCCCAATGCCCCTTATTGTGCAGATAAGGTCTCGCATAGATCAGGGATCTGGGTCAGTGACACTGGCAGTCAAGGACAAATGGAGAGCCATTAAGGAAAAAGGCTTCAGGGAGATTACAATGCTGTTCGCATTTAGAGATTGAAAGCAAACTGTCCTGGAGACATCCAACCAGGAGAGCTAGATGCAACCTTTTCTATAGATTTCTCCCCTAGCCCCTCCCCTGATTTATCCGTTTCACTGTTTTCAACAACACTGCTTACTACATAATGTTATTGCCAGATTCAAATATCAAAAATGAATTGGTTAATATGTTAGATAACACCTCAATCAACATTATTAATTTAAAACTTAAATCCTAGAACCTCCTGAAGAATACTTTTGTTAGGGGTAGGACCTTCATTTTGTGTTCACCAAAAGAGGAGATTTTTATTCTTAGATCCTCAGATTAAAAGGGAGAAAATCTCACTTTGTACAGTTCCTAAAATTAAAATTTCAATAGCTATGTTGGCATCATGTTGTAAAAACACAAAGTTCATGGCCATGCTGGAAATGTTTTAGAGGAAAGGTCTCACCTTCTCTATCACAGTGGTTACAGAGTTCTTTTCATCTTATTGTGGTCTGTGAGAACATCTTCATGGAGAGAGAGGAGACAGGTGAGGGACCTAGGATGGATATGGTAAACTATACCAGTGCAATTGCACTACAGGAAACAACTGTCCCTATTAATAATGTTCAACTCAGGATTAGTGAACCTGTGTGGTAACAATGCAGTGACCAACTATACCTATGTGATAATGTTCAATTTTACTCATATAATACACTGCAATGATCATCTGTACCCATGTAATAACCTGTAATGATCAACTACATCCATATAATTAATTATCCCACAGTGATCAACATGTAGAAAGCAAAGAGTTTTCTGAAATGGCATTATTCGTGACCTTCATGCCCACAGACTCTCAGGAGAACCACAGACATGGAGTTTTGCTGGGTTCTGCCTCCCTCTGCCAGCAATTCACATCCTCTGCAGACTCAGGGTATGTGTTATATGTCCACAGCATGGAAACACAGAAGTTTCCAGATTGTCTTTCTGGGAGTCCCTAAAGTGACTGAGTCTGGTTTAGAATGGGTCATATTCCTCTCACATTTGCTGATGTCAGAGCAAAATGCAGGCATGGAAAAGCTGCAATGTTTCCAGCAAGACTGATATGCTACAAAGTGTTAGCAAGTTAGATACATGGCACAGAATCTCTAAAGCTATCTAACGCTTTAAGCATTGACTCCTTAGAATGCTAATTTCAGAAACAGCAGAGGTCTGTATTTCCTGTATTATCAACTACTACCATTCACCTAGCAACACTCCAAAGCATCATTTCCAACCATTATCATCTGCTCGATACCTGTTACATCCCTCGTTTATCCTCTCTTTATACATTGACATCTCAAAAGAGGGAAGGGAGCCAGGAAGACTAGAAGTTCCAGCTTCTGGTCCTCAAAGCCCACATGATATCACTAGCTCAAATCTAGTATAACCTGAACCCAGCAGAGAAACAGGGGTGAGCACTCTAAGAATCAGAGTAGAGGGATAGTTGTCACAGTCTGTCTTGAACCAAATGCCTTGAGTCTACTGAAGCCACCCAGGTGATAGGGCAGTATAAACCCTAGGTTCTGTCACCTCTCATCTGAATTGACCGTGTGTGTGTGTGTGTGTGTGTGTGTGTGTGTGTGTGTGTTTCAAGGAGTGCTTAGGGTCAGCCCATGCACCTACAGAGCCCCCTGCACCATCCTGCAGCTGCTCTCCTTTACCTAGGCTTTCCAGGCATGGGACTTAAGACTTTCTATGGATTTTTTTTCAAAACAAGAACACAGGATGGAGAAGGCATGGCGATTACTTCTTCCTCTGAGTAGCCTTCCTCATTCTTTTATGTTCTTAACAGCCTCCATCAAATATAATATATAATAAAGTAATGACAAATAGGTAAGTTTAGACTGAAATAATCTAAAGTTTTCAAACATGTAGATAAACTGGGAAAAAAAGGTAAAGACAAGACAGAAATAGAAATGGTAGATATGGTCAGCAGAGTATGACTGCTCCAGCTCTCTGGTGATTGTACTAGAAGCACTATTTACCCCAAAGTCTTACAGAAGTGACCAGAAGAAATGTACATGCATCATGAGTACTTCAGTGATATAAAAACTGGGGCATCTGGGGCATCTAGCAAGGAATTCTGTATGGTGGAGCTGGACAGTAGTTAGGAAAGCAGCACCCTTTCTTTGCATTGCTCTTCATTAACTGCAGAGTAGCAGGAGGCTAGGCTCATCACCCACAGGACCATCTCAAGCTTGGATATTTGTCAGGAGACATGGCCCACAGACTGCACAGTGTGTAGAGACCCTGTCTGAAGGTAGATGAGGACTGGGAAGATTTGGCCCTAAAGCATAGACTCTGACCCCAAACCAACCATTTCAGTGAGCACTGACCTATCCTGAGGAGAGCTGGCCAAAGACTATTTTCCAGTGTCAGGCAAGGTTGTGGTTTCTGGACACTTCCCACTCACTGTGTGTGGAGCCAATAGTGCCCTTGTATAATGGGCACAACAACATAGTGAAACAGGCCCGATAACCACGTGGGAGTTCATCCTCCATTGTGGCCTAATACCCAGTCACAGTGAGCTAGAAACCTGAAGTCACACTTAGAGAGCTAACACAAGATGGCTGCCGAAGAGATCTCTGTGTCTTCAGAAGGGGAGAAGAGGGTGCTTCGGCCATGTCTCATCTTCCTGGTTTCTGCCAGATATGAAGGCTATTTAGGAAGTGCCTTAGTTATGGGGAAGGTTCACATATTTTATGTTTTTGTAATGCAACAAACTTAAGTCATTTCAGAAACACAGATACTGAAGTCCCTACGGAGTAGGGAGGTGCCCTGGGAGAGGGTCTGCTGTCTGTACTGTCCCCTGAGGGGACTGTCCACTCTTTGTAATCACACTGCTCCATCAGCCAGGCTGCAGAAGAACCGAGAGCTGAGAGAGAGTCTAAAATTGTTCTTAAACTTCCCAATTCAACTAGACGTTCACATTCTCAGGCATGTTTTAAACAGAATATTTCTTACACACACACACACACACACACACACATCACTTCACACTTCAGTGCCTTTAATTTGCAAGTTGCTATGAGGAGATTAAAAAGTAAACCCAAAGCTTAAGAGGCTGCTCTCAAAATAGTATGGGTGTGGGAAACACTCGGTTTTGAACACATGTCCTCTGTATTGACGAGATTGCTAAAATTCCAGTTTAGATGGAAACTTGGAGTGGTATATCAGCATTCCAACTTCATAGAATATAGTTTAAATTGTCATGGTATAATATTTAGGATACCATACTAATTATATTTATATGTCTGTGAAAATATTGCCTTTTTAATACTTGGTAGGTGGATATACATCTTCAATAAATGAGTTTAAGAACTTATGAGTGGGTGATCATTTATCTCATGTGTAACTCTCATGGGACATGGAGAATAAAGTGCCAGATCCCAATGCAGACAGTGTTTCACTCACTGATATTACACCATAAAACTTCCCAGAGCTCCGTACTGAGCTACCCAGCATTGCTAAAGTGGTTCCCTTCTTCCTTAGGGGCAGCTTAAAACATGAGTCTCTGGAACAAATTCTGTGGCCCTGTTGTTCCATAGGTTGTCTTTTGGGGGTATCCAGGAGGCAAAAGGAAGATTCCAAAATAGCAGGCCCTGCAAGTTCTAGAAGCCTGTATGCAGACTAGCTTCTCAGGTTCCCTAACACTGCCAGGCATCTTCCGAGACATACAGACAGACATTCAACTTCTTAATTTCAACAACAACAAAAAGAAGCAAAGAGATACAAAGTAAAATCCATTGTCTCAAACCATATTTACCCTCTTCATACTGGTACCTCCTTGCCCTCATCTGTCTCTCTGCACACCCTTGCTTAAGAAAATATAGTAGCTCATTGTTGGAAACATACCCTCAACGTGTCAAATTGTCTGTAACAATGACTTTGCCTGCTGTTTGGGTAACTCTGAAAAATCTCTCTATACTACCAAACATTTACCCAGAGCCATCTCATGAGAATTTAGGTCTTTGCTTGTTTGCTTGAGAAGGGAGTTGCTGTATGTACTCATGAATGATGCTTTTGTGGAGGTTTTACTCAAATGGGCTGGAGAATCAGGCAATATCCTCTCCAGAACTGATCAGTTTCTGCTTTTGTTGGTGGTGGGTCTTGTTTTGTTTCTGGTTGTTTGTTTCTATAATCAAGCATTATTCAATAAGTGGTATTTCTTACCCTAATGGTTTTTTGCTTATTTTATGCAAGAAATAAAAAGAAAACAAACAAACAAGAAAAAAATAAGTGGCATTAAGAAAAATGTTAAATTAAGTTGTTGGTAACAGAAGGAAAGATTCCATGAGAAATCAAAGATTTTCTTCTGGAGCACTGAGCACTGTGGTACAGAAAGCTGCCTGTGGCCCTGGAGGTCCTGAGGCTTCCTCCCTCCCTCCCTACTTTTCCCTACCTTGAAAAGCCAGGGCAGGAGCTGGGAACCCTTTTCCAGCAGCTGGAGGCCAGGCCTGTACTGCCTGCCTCCTGCTCAGGCAGGTCTTTAATTATTATGTTAATGTGTTCCAGTTTTCAAGGGACACTGCAGTCCACATTTTAAACCTATACCCAGCAGTCCCTCAGGAACAGTGAAAACCAAAAAGAACAGCCCACCTGACCTTTGAAGACAGAAGTCAGGGCAAGATTTTTTTTTTAATTGAATATGAACTAGATCACTGGAGCCTTTTCCTGGGTGTAGAGGTTCAGATTATTAAGACATAGCCTATATCTAGACATTAGCACTTCTCACTCAGTGTTGGCTACCCTGCTTTTACCAAGGATTAGAAAATATCATGCTTTGGTTTCCTGCTTCCCATGTAAAGGGGTAGCTAGGGACATAAGAGAAATCAATTGAACTCAACATTATAAAGACAGTGCTCAGCTCTACAGAACCCAAATGTTGCTGGAATATCAAAGACATATGTATGAGAAGCTGCTACCAGCTATGATACCTTCAGCCTAAAGAGAAACAAATTAGACATCATGACTAATATGGCCAGTACATGGCAAAGGTGTGTCCACTCAGCCTGCATACTTTGAAGGGTATTGGTGACTCTGGCACCAAAGCCACTTTTGACCCTTCCTGATGTTTCCTAAACAGATATAGACAGTCAGCGCCCAAAGGAAAGAGTTCTGGACACTCACCTGCAAGGTCCTCTTATTCAGAGTCCCCTCTGCCTTCTCTGAGTATCTTTGATGGAGTCAGTATCAGGTTGCACATGTTTTTCTTTCTTTGGATTCGCAATGGCCATAGTCACATGAGATGCCTTGACTCAGCTGGGACCTCCACAAAGTCATCTGCAAGGAATGTTCTAGTTCTAATTCTCAAGACACACTGTGACTGTCCATCTGCCAAGACCATGAACTCCCCCCTTTACACTTAACCGCTGACTGTACGACCCCATCTTCACATCACCTTTGTATAGTTATCCTGTCACCTTCAACATGTGCACTATTGTTGCTGGACTATGATTTTTGACACTGTATATATCTGTCACTGGTATTGTCTTAGTAAACCATCTCCTCCTATACACTTTAACCTAGGCTGTAGGCTTTAGGGGAGAAAGGGATCCCAGGGAAGGGCAGAAGGAAGGAAAATGGATCCGAGAAAGCAGGAGACACCTTAGAGCCCTTTGCTCTCCACAACTAGCCTGTCCTCAGCTGGCCTTCACTGACCTCTTGGGAAGGAGAGCAGAGCAGAGATGACAGCAGGACACAGAGGAAGCGGGATGAGAATGTTGAATTAACATTAAAATACAAATGTAAGTCATGATTCCAAATTGTAATTTAACACTGACTGTTTACTTCTCTGTGTTGTGTGAGAAAACTTTCTTTGCTCCCAAGAATGAGGAAAGGTAGGGAGCTGACCAGTCCAAGAGTGCTGAAATCTAGATGAAGCAAAGGACCTTCTACAGGTTAGATGGAAAGTTATTCTCACATGCATTTATTAGGAATGTGGAATGGCCAGACAAGGAGATGGAGACTATAAAGATCTTGGGGATAGACAAAGGACAGTTTTTGTGTAAATTCCTCTTTCCAGGAAGGTTTCTGTTTCCTAAACTCAGCAATCAAGAAATGTGAATTCAATGATTGAAGTCTTTGCTCCAAGACCAGAGTACATGGTGAGTTCTGCTATCCAGCCTCTAAAGATGCCTACCACATGCTCCAGGTAGCATCAAGATTACAAAAAACTCCCCCATGCCCAAGACACCCTCTGCCACAGCCCAGAGACACTGTTCTTCTTCCATGCCTTTGTGTAGTAAACCAGGCTGTTTCTGAAACACTGCTGGTGGCAAACTGTTCTAGCCAGTCCACAAAGCAGCAGTGGGAAGGCTTTGGCCCCTGAAGGTTTGCCAACTATGGCACCATGCATTTCAGCATCCTATTAATAATTAAATTATTTGTCAGTTACCAACAACATACATTCTGAATTAAATTTAAGCGAAGGAGGGAAAGAGATCATTTGGGACTGAATTAGAAGGCTTCAGAGAGATATAAATAATAATCAAACATCTGTGTTCTAAATAGTACGTGCTTTATCAGACAAACAACTGTTACCGGCCCGTTGTATAAAATTGCTTGGGGAAAACACAGTACCTGGGAACGAACGTCTGGGTCAGGAGGGGGAGGTGAGGAAAAGTTCATTACCTAGTCAGAAAGCCTTAGAAGTTGCCATGTTGTCACATGAGCTCTTACTTGGTTGGCAGCTGTGCGTCTGAGCTTTCAGGATGGTGTACTTTCTAAGAGTATGGTCTGTGGCCAGTCCAGGAGCCCTAGAAATGGGAACTACCAATTTGTCTTCAGAGAAGCAAAGCTTAACAGCTCCATGTCACCTCTATGATTTCTGAGTGGCCCAGAAGCCTTTCAGTTGTGAAGGTTACAGAAGAGACTGTGTTCCTTTTTATTTTGCAGGAGAAGGGGGATAAGACCAGAATTAATATAGGACTGAGTAAAGAGAGAGGGATCAGTCCTAGCATACTCTGTCAGAAGTGCAGCGAAGGACATGCCATATAATAATATACAGTTCCTAAGTTTGCATGTCAGTTTAGTGTAAAATTTAATAAAAAGGTTTATGTTGTTGTTTATTTTCCTTTATCTGTCTTGTTCTGTGATATTTAACTCTAGGTGGCTCCTACATTCTAGCAGGCTGTTGCTGCTACCAAAGGAGCAAATAAAGTGACTGACTAGCCCCTGTGGCCACAGATCTCTTGCTGTCCAGCTACCCCTCTCCTCCTATACACTTTAACCAAGGTTGTAGGCTTTATGGGAGGAAGAGATCCCAGGGAAGGGAGGAAGGAAGGACAAGGGATTCCCAAGGATGATACCTGAATGCCCCTTGCTGTCCATAGCCAGTCTGTCCTCAGCTGTCCTTTACCTGACTTCCTGGGTGTTCTGAGTGAGACCGCAGGACAGCACAGGTGCCCTGTGAACTGGTAAGTGTCTGTTGGTCTTCTCGTTGGGTAACTGTGTTAGAATCTCCTACTCCAGCTGTAACACTTGTTTTACAAGAGCCCTGGTTTTGTCTGACACAATATGGAACAGCATTTGTCATCCGTTATCAGGGGTGATATATCTGTTAGCCCGCAGAGAAACATCTGCTGTGCGTTAATCTCCAGTGTGGAGGCCAATATTCATAGGATACGGCTGCATACAATCACAGCACTAGACGGCTGTCCAGTCTGACATGAAGGCTTGCTAGCAGGCAGGCAGAAACCGATTTTATTATCTTTTTCTTACATATTTATTCATGTCAAATATTTCTGAGAATCCATATGTTACCTCTCCTTTTATGCATTGTTGTTCAGAGTTGACAAGCCATCGACATTCAAATGAGAAATTTATGTTACATATTAAATATGGACATCTGAATGATTATCAAATCTATAGAAGCCAAGCCTGGCCAATCACCCCTAAATAATGGATGAGAAGTAGATGTGACTCAATTTGTTCAGTGCGGAACCTTGGCGACCCCGCCTCGTGCTTCATCACCGCAGCTCTGTCATTATTTGCGTCTATTCATCTCACTTGGCATCACTCAATAAAATCCACACATGATAAAGAGAATAACCTTGGTCCACAGTGAGAATAAAGTAAAAAGATCATTTCCTCCCTGTGCAGGTAGGGACCCACTGGTCTCTCTGTGCATCAGGATGTACAGCAATATATCAGGGGAATGGAAGGGTGAGCACACGGTATGTGGATGTGCGTGTGCGGGTGTATGTACTGGTGTACAGAATTCTCAGACTGAGGGCTGAGGGCAAGCTTTCCTTAGGGCTTTTAGGGTGAGTGTATGACAAGGAAGCCTCACTACTGGGTAAGGGTAGGATGGGAATGCTCTTTGGGAGAGAAGCTTAGTTAATATGGAATAAGTGCAGTGGAAACAATGCCATTGTCCAAGAGAGCAAGTTTCATGCCCCACAAGAAGTCTGAGGAAGTGACAGGCCCTTGGGCAGGGTGATTGCTACGACTTAAAATATTGGCCAGATGTAGATAAGATGGACTCCAGAGAAGATGGCTATATTTATATTTATCTCGATGGTAAAAAGATTTTCAGAAATCCATGAATTGAAAACAAACCAAGGCAGAGTACCTTACCACTTTAGTAAAAAGAACAGCAACAAAAAGCCATTTTGGTGGTTTATAGTCACATATGTACATCACATGGTAGAGCAGGTCTGGGACAAAAGTTCCATATAGGGATCTTAAGTCACCACATGTAAATAAAGAGCAGGCCCTTTTTGGTAGGTCAAAAAGAATCTGTACCCTCCCTCTTCCTTAGGAGGGGATTTTCTCCTCATCTAAAAGCAGGAACGCTAAATAGTTTCTCCTAGCATAGGGTCGCCCTCATCCTTACCTTGGGCCACTGAGAAGACCTACTTGTTGGCAAATTGAAGGCAGCCGCAGCCTTGATGATAAGGGCCTAAGACACCTCTGTAGATCCTTATTCTGCAGAGAGAGTGGTGGGGGAGGGGAAGGAGGGGGGAGGATGAGGAGCAAGGGAAGAGAAAAGGGGAGGGGGGACGGAAGAGAGAGAAACCAAATAGGACACACAGAAAAAGAATATTTTCCTTAAAAGAGATAAGAAGTCAGTGAAAATAACAAAACCTTTGTGGCAGGCTAAACCACACAAGGAGAAGAGAACAAGGTACAGGTATCAGAGAGGCTAGAGGTGTGAGAAAGCTATTTCACAGAGCCATCATGCAGAATAGCAGTAACTCCTTGCTGTGTTAGCCCCTATGTGAGATATACAAGCTTATATACTTTATCTTTGTTCCTACAATTCTACATAACTGGTTTAAAAAATAAAAGTTTAAAATATAGCATTCTGTACTTGGAAATGAATAGGTAGAAAATGTTCCGCAGTATGCTTAAAAAAATAACCTACACATTTATTGATTTTCAATTTCCTTGAATGTATCAAGAACACTATCTTGGGGCGGTGTGCCCCTTTAGTCTCCTTGGGTGATGCCCTAAAACACTGTTTGCTATCTTGCCCTAAGTGTTTGGAAATTATTTTCATGAATCATGCCTTTTTAAACGACTTTTGATAAATTAAAGCTTTTCGGCAGCAGATTGTGCTCTACCCTGTTCATTATATCATCTGCCATGTTCTCAAGAAGAGTCACTCACATCTCAGCCCTGCTTCCTTCCTGCAGCTGGAGCACCTTCTATAAGGAAATAAAAAGATACGTTTTTCAGGGTGTAAAGGACTTTGGTTCAGGACTCAATACATTGCATTTTCCTTTAAAGAAATTGCAAGCCTATAAAATGTAAAGCAGCCAGTGACCAGATACATTTCCAAGAGAATGTCATGCTTTCAAAATCTGAGTTGGGAAGGAAAAGTTGACTTTTCCTGTTACTCTGAGCATCTTTAGTACATGGGAGAAATACTACTTTTCTAAGTGTCAGAGGTCTAGGAACCATTTACCTAGGAAAAGACTATTAGCCTCCATTTCTGCTTTGAACATGAAATAACTAGTAGTCTGGAGTGCTATGGAATTGTGGTTGTTTCTGGCTGAATCCATCTAAGGGACGTTTGTGAAGTGACCAGAGAAGTTGGGATATAATGTCAGCTCAGGGTGATGTCACAGGCCCCAGGATTGAGGTTATTTATTTCCTTACTCCCTCCATCCCTTCTTCCCTCCTTCCTTCCTTCTCTTCTCTGTGGTGTGTGTGTGTGTGTGTGTGTCTGTGTCTGTGTCTGTGTCTGTGTCTGTGTGTGTGTGGGTCAGATGTTGAGGTTAAGATTCCTTACTAAATTGCTTTACTACTGTTTGTTTGTTTTAGGACAGGGTCTCTCCTTGAACCTGGACTTCATTGCTTAACTTGAGCTAGCTGACCAGCAAGCCCCAGAACCCTATCCACCTGTCTTTACCCACACCCCAGCTCTTGGGTTACAGGTCTGCTCTGCTGCTTACACCTTTGATGTGACTGCTGGAGACTGAACTCTGGTTCCCATAGTTGTATAGTAAACACTTCACCTATTGAAGCATCTCATTATCTCAGGGTGAGGTTTATAAGTCAGAATCTTCTTGTCTGTTAAAGAGACACAATGGAGAATAGCCCCTGAAATGAGGGTACTTATTGTTTCTATTCACTCAAGAATGGTCTGATTGAGTAAGAAATTTCTAGTTAAATAAAATCATAAGGGTCTTTGTGTTTTCTTTGTGGCTACAATTGCCGACAGCCATCTCAAAATTCGAAGTATGATAGCAGGTGAACAAAGATGAGATATCAGCTCTTAGGTAGTCATAGGGAGTCTGTTCATAAAGATCAATGTGTTTCTGAAGTAATGAGAAAATGTGTTTTTAGGGAGCAGTACATGAGGGGAAGACATGGAACCAGAGAAGAAGGATAGGAGCTGCCTAGATGAAAGCAGCCTTTTGGGTTAATTTATAGGAGGGAGGCAGGTGGTGGTGGAACATACTTTAATCCCAGCACTGAGGAGGCAGAAGAGGATCTCTGTGAGTTAAAAGCCACCTGATCTACAGAATAAGTTCCAGGACAGCAAGGGTTATACAGAGAAACCCTGCCTTAAAAAACCCACAAATAAATAAATAAACAAACAAAAGAATCACAAACCTCAATTAAGATAGTGTTTTGGGGCTTGGAGAAATTTGCTTAATTCAAAAGGTTCAGCATGACAACCATGAGATATTTAAAAGGATGAGATTTTTCAGAGTCTTCATGAAAACCACAGAGAACTTGGGGTATTTACTGGGCAAAGTGACAATGGAGTGACAAAGTGTCCTTTCTGTGCCTAGTGCTGACATCTTTAATGTTACTGACCTTGTGACTTACAAAGAAGGAAAGAGTGGAACCAGGAGCATTCGGCTCTAATGTTTGCCTGGGCACTAACACCAACTGTGTGGTTGCTCCACTGACTATCCCAATGTGAGCATGCATAAGCAGGCACAAACATGCACATGTAAACAAACACACACACACACACACACACACACACACACACACACACACCAAACTTGTTCTTTCCCTGTTTCCAAAGAGCAGAGCGGTGTTCACTTACACAATATGCTTGGCATTTTAGGCTTGCCTTCTGCAAAGTACTTTCTCCAGCCCTATATGAGAGGGTAGGCCCTGGGGACAGCTGCCTGAGCTGGGTCCGGGGACCACTGTGGTTTGTGCTGGGAGGCTAATGCTGGCAATAAGCACCCAGGACTATCTGTTAATCAGGGAAGATGGCAGCTGCTCACATCAGGAGGATTTCAGGACATAAGCAGAGGAGGCTTCCAGCAGGGCAGAGCTCAGGATAAAAAGCTCCATTTTGTTAAGAGTTAAAAATCAATTTTGATGATTCAAACCCTTCTAATGAACAATTTAATATGACCCCATAGTGACTGCAAAATTCAAAGCTTCAGTCACAAGATATTGATGCCATCAGATAGCAAATGCCCCCTGTCTAGTGACCATCTTTGAAAACCTCTCACTTGGGGGATTTTTCCAGCCAGGGTGGGAAGAAGGGGCAGCAGCTTCGCGTTTACTTCTTCCACGACACAGGAAGATGGCTGGGTTTTCTTGTGGCATTATTTATAGACCTAAAAGATTTGGTGAATGGATTTTTCTCTTGTGCACTATCTCACAGCACTGAGCTGAGCACATGGTGTAGCTCACAGTTTTCAGAGGGGGAAATCTCCCTTGTAGCAGCGCAGGGCAAATCAGGTGCAGTGGACCTTTTCAGTGCAGGTTATTATTTTGCAGGAAAGAATGCATGTTAAAAGAACTTGTTGGATATTTTCTGCTAATATAAGTTTGTCTGATAAGAGCTTCCCGGGGAGGCTGCTTCCTGCTGAGCTGGCGGCTTGTGCACAACACTTAGAGCCCTCGGTGTCAGGCTGTTAAGGATTCAATTTTTTTAATGAACATTTAATTAATATTAATGTTATGCTAACAAAATACATTGATTAAATAACTCCTGTAATTCATTACATATCTTGCTAGAAAGTAGCAAAATACATGCATTGTGAAAATTCCTTTGAAGTTTAAAAGCATTTGAGGATTAAAAATTCAGAGAATATGTCACATTGAAAGTACCACTATGGCTAGTTTTTACTGACACTGGTATTGTTTGTTTTTAAAACAGACGCATGCATGTCATTCTCAGGAACATCAATTTCAATGTCAGCCCACATTTTAGTTCTAAGTCCTCTCTTTGTTTTAGTAGGTTCCAATGACTATCTAATGTAGATTACAGTAACTAACATGTCCAGGCAGTAAAGCATTCTTTGGCAACTCCACGGCACAAGGATGCATTAGAAACCAGTGTGGTGTGTTTAAGCTGAATTCCCCTGTGTACCTTTGTTTATGTGTAAAGATGTCCTCCAGTCTTTGGAGAGAGTACATGGAGACTGGGTTGAGTACCTGGGCAGTTATTTTTAAGCAGTTGGAGGTATTTTGAGGTTGGCGTCTCTGCTCTGTGAGGTTCTTTTGGAGAGTCCTCTTCTAGTGATACATGGTGAAACTTACCTCAGACGAATGCATGCACCATCTCCTCAGATTCAGAGTTAACACAGTAAAAGTCTATTGCTTCTGCCATTCAACTATCAGGTCCTCACAGGATCTTTGGTGTTTGGCAAATTATTTGCCTTTGTTGCATTCATTTTTGTTTATAAAATACTAATTACCTCTTTTATTGTTTGAAGAGATTAAAAGTTAATAGGAGAAACTAAATAAACAGAATGCCATTCTGCACAAACTATATAAGCTGGTAATTAATTTCTGGCCTCCTCTGAGCTAATTAAGTCATATAAAGAAATGAAGTTAATGAACCACAATTGCAGTCATACAAGTGTAAAGACAAGCAGTTTGACTTAATGAATTAATACGATATTCCTTTCTTAGAGGTTTTCCAATTGTTCTCCTAATCCAAAGGCCCCTTTAATGTCCCTTTCTGGTTAAAATGTTTAATAAATGGTAGGGCAATCCAGTGATGGTGTGAGCCAGGGACTACCATGGAGAACAAGGGTGTGGCCTGGCATCTCCTGAGAACCATTTGATTGAGAGACTCTGCCCCTGTTCACTGTGACAAGCTGTGGGCCACATCTACTCATCCAGTCAAACTGAGATCAGCCCTTCCCAGAATATTACGATTGCAGCAGAGTTAGTAAAGTACAGAGAACCAAGAGACAGACTTTCTTATTCTTGTCATACTGAAAACCTTTTCATAGAAAGCTTTGCCCACCCCTACATGTTTCTGATAAATTTTAACAACAATTGCACTGAGAAGGATTATATACACTGTTTCTAAACAGAAACTTCACCCATTATCTTGTAACAAAATTCTTTATCATAAACTCTGTATTTTTGGTAGGATACTTTCTAGACTTAACATATTTCTAGGACCTGTGGTTTGGTCCTATATTGGCACATACTTGGTCCTATATTGACACATAACCTAGCTACCTATGTAGCTAATGAGGCTTATGCTTCTGGGACAAATTTGTATGTCCTGATGTCAGAGGTCAGAACATGGCTAAATCAGCAGCAAAGATGGTATTCAGAATGACTGCAACATCTATTGATGTGTTACTTGCTCTTCTTGTTACTATGGAAAAGCACCCGCAATGGAAAGGGGTTTATTTTGGCTCTTGGTTTGAAGGAATGGTAACAGAGGCATGAGAATGCTCTAACTAACATCTAACTAACATCCAGGATACAGATAAAAGAGTGCTAGTGTCCAGTTTGCTTGATCTGTTTTGTAAAATGAGTGTAGTGTGTAGGCTTATCTGAACCTGTGTTCCCTTGTCTGGAGGCTTGAGGTGACATCAGGAATGTTTCTCCATAGCTCTCTGCTGGATTCATTGAAGCAGGATATCTTAACTGAACTGCAGTTTACCAACACCTAGTCTCTATCCAGTTTGCTCCAGAGATTTCCTGTCTCTGTCTTCCAAGTGCTGGCATTATAAGCAAGGCACCATGACCAACTGTCATTTATATTGGTGCTGGGAATCTCAACTCCCACCCTTATGCTGTGTGGCAAATTATTTAACTATTAAACCCTCTCCTTAACACTGTTTCTCATCTCTATCCATTAGGACTCCAGCCCTTACTCACAAGGGTGAGTCTTCTTTCTGTTAAATCTCTCTGGAAACATATCTACAGACATAGCAGAGGTGTGTTTCTAAGGTAATTATAAATCCATCTGAGTTCAAAGTTATCTATCACAAGGTTGACTGACAGGGATGGCAGAGAATGAGTCCTCCAAAATCTTGTGAAGTGTTTGTGTCCACCATAAAAATAGGAAAAATAGAAAGATGAAAAGAATGAAAGCATAGGAGATCATGCTTCTGTAAGTGTATGATCTAAGGGACACAGTGGTAGTCATGAAGGGTAACTTGTGCTCGCTATGGCAGACTTTGAAATCTGAGACCCTTATCCTGTTATTTTATTATTTTTTATTTATCTGTATGTGCATCTGTGTAAATTAAGTGCACTGCTTGTACCTAGGTGCCTATAGAGGCCAGATAAGGATGTTGGGTCTCCTGAAATTGGAGTACAATCAGTTGTGAGCCACCCAATATGGAAACAGAACATGGACCCTCTAAAGGAGCAGGAAGCACTCTTAAATGCTGATCCACCATCCCTCCTGCCTCAGAGCTGCACATTTTACAGTAAACCTGGTTGTCAAAGGCCACATCAGCTGCAGATGTAAAAGGAGAAGGTGAGCTTGGCTGATTTCTGCACTGACATCCATGGGTTTTTTCCCACAGTCTAACCTTAATCTGCCCTGTTTCCTTCTAGCCTAGAGGTGCCTTCTGGTCAAAGATGCCAGAATTTGATAGACCTGAGCAATGTCCAGCACAGAACAGGCCTTTTCAACAAGAATCCACGCAGCTTCTCACCTCATATCCATTCATCCCTCTCGATCTAGCAAATATAATGGTGGGGATGATAATACATAAACAGGTGCAATAGTGCAGGCCTTTCTTCAATTTCTCAGCAGAACACAGCAACATGTTGTATATAGGACTGAGGTTCACGGTTGAAAGCTCTCAGTTTCCATGCTCACATTTGCTGACTATGAGACCAGGGACATACATGAGACTTCTAGTTCCTGAGTCCTCGGATGCTTATCTAACAATCAGGGGCACGCTATAAAACAAAGGAAGCTTCAACATGTGACATGCACCCTGCAGAAGGACAGAGACTCCAATGGCCAGGAACCCTCAATTCATTATCTTCCTTAATGCTCTGCTGCATCTGGGCACTAGGTCCCATTGTGACTTCAACTGGGTCTTGTGATCCTAGTATCTTTTCTCAACCATAGCACTTCTTACCCAAGATACAGCAATGGCCTATCTCAGCCTGGTAGGAATTGAGTCCGACACCTAAGAGCATCCCTCACATGAACTGAGCCAACTTCTCCTTGTGTTTCAGTGATGGTGCCATGGATCAGTCTGAGCATCTAAAAACCATCTGTCTCAGGAACCCATAAAGACTAGATGGATCCTGTCACTTGCCTGTGACAAAGGATAGGCTTTGAGGAACCTTGATCTCCTGATGGCCAAGAACTCTCTTGGCATTCTGACATATGTACTTCCCCCCATATGTCCCTCCAGAATAGTGTCAGTATTCAGTGCATTTACCCAATGTGCCTTACTTTTTTTTTTTCCTCAATTGGATTTCACACTTGAGTCAGAAACAGGAGGAGATCAAGGGGATTCCTCTTCTCTAGGAAGGTACCAGAAGGTGCCATCTAGTCTTTATTAGTTTCTGAGATAGGTGGCCAGTGGTGGTAGCTTTTAGATGCTCAGCATATGATTGAGAATAGCCATAAATGCAGCCCAATGCTTTTAAAGATGACAATCATGTCAGTGTCAAAGGGTTGGATACCTCTGCAGCACCTTCCAAAACCAAATGTGGATAGGGAAGGAGAGAGATTCCAGGAAAAAGCTGGATCTTGAGCTAGGAATAAGAAAGGACCAGCTGGTGGCAGCTCCTTCTGAGTAACTGGCCACCTTTGACCATTTATGACATACACTGAACAGCCAGCTTGGCACTATATGGAGTGATCTATATGATGACTGTGCCTCCCACCCTGCTAGATATGACCTCCATAAATGTAGGATGAACCATTTTGAAGCTTTTTCCTTTGGGCCTGATAGGGCCATTGGCCATTATAGAGCAGAATTTGCTGTCATGGTAACAAAATAAGCAAAGCAACATAGTGATAGCCAGGTCTACAGCAATGGCAACAAGACTTTTAATGTTTCTAGTTGTAGACAGGGAGGAGGGCCATCTGAAATTTCAGCCATTACTCCTTGCTTCTCCATCCACATATGGTCTTGGAAGGTGCTGCAGGGGTAACCAATCTTTTGACACTGGCATGATTGCCATCTTTAAATGCACCAGGCTGCATTGATGGCTATCCTTAGTCATATGCAACCTATGGGATGCAGGATTGGCTTGCAATGATCTGCCAACCCTCTCATGATGGCTGGGATCATTGGAGACTCTCAATTCTCTTTCCTGTGACCTACTACAAATGTTTCTTAAACATGAATGACAGCCACCATGAGCCAACAACTCCTCAGAACAGAGTCAGAGCTCTAACAGTACAGAGGGCTATTCTAGGGGCCTCTGTGTATAAACCATAGAGTTCTATGGAAGCGAGGAGATCTGAATACACAGGTGCATCTATTTCTGTCACCTATTAGTAAATATATGAATCTACCATTTTACAATAATAATCTTGAAGCACAGTGTTATCCTTTTACTGCAGTCTTTGGAGCCAAAGACACATCTCCCCAAGAACAAGCCCTAAGTTGTTGTTAATATTAATAATCTCTGGCAACTGATTAAAAAGGTTAATATTTTTAAGGGGTTTATAGGCATGCATTCAATCTTAAACTGGCCCTCTGGCCATACTCCAACACTGAATTTTCAAGGCCCAAAGGCCACACCTTTAGATCAAGATGTTAATACCCTCTTGCCATTACACTGAGTTATCAAGAAATACCTCTCATGAGGCCTTTGCACAACAAAGAATAGGTTCTTGACCAAGGTTCCAATCCTCCTTAGCCACTTCTGGTTTTACTCTCCAGTTTTTAAAGTCATTCAAAACACTGAAACACTGTTGACTAATCTTGGTTATTAACTTGACACACCTAAAAAGAACTAATCTCATCTCAATAATCGCCTACAACAGAATGGCCCATGGGCATTTTCTTGGTAGCTAATTGATGTGGGCAGCACACGGTGGGTGGGCTCTGTAAGGCTACTGAACATGAACCTGGGAGCAAGATTTTAAGCAGCCTTCCCCCATGGTTTCTACCAACATTCCTACCTCCAGTTCTTGCTTAAGGTCCTACATTCTCTGATAGCTGACTACCTGCTGGTAACCCCAGGGATGTTCAAGTCCCCTGGCTGCTAAAGTCTCATAGGAGATTAGTGACCACAGATCCCAGAAGGCTGCAAAGATGGAAATGCAGGGCACAGTTTACCTTCCTAGGCTGAGTTTCAGTGGTTTGCTAAGACTGTGTATGGTAAATGTAGCATCAAATAATGGGGATACCTGGAGTTTGAGGTCTCCTCTCAAGGTGATGCTTTGCTGTAATTTGTCAGAGGATACAGGTACCAAAAATTTAGGAAGTCAGTCAGGCCATGAGGGTTACTCTAAGATAAAGTCCTTGGGTGTGTCCTCTCCTTTGAGTTTATGGAAGAAAATATGGAACTTCAGGACACAGAACAAAAGACACAGTTTTGCCTTTTTCAAAAAGCAAATCAAGAGTTGACATGTAAGGGCATGCTGAAAATATCCAACTAAGCGAAGCTGTGTTAATGCTCTAGCTAGAACCTTGCACATCCCCAAAGACCTTTGTATTAAATGCTTGCTCCCCAACTTAGTGCCATTGAGAGGTGGTAAAGCCCTTAAGATGTGTGGCCCAAAGTGACATCTTCGGGTTGTTGGGGGCATGACCTTGAGAAACCATGGGATGCTGGTCTCCTCCTTTCCCATTTTTTTACTTCCCAGATGGTTTTGAATCTTTCATCTGCTCCTGTCTTTATGAGCCAACACAGACTCAAAGGCAGAAGCCCAAATGATGGTTGGCTAAAGCCTCTGCAACCCTTTCTTTCCAAAGAGTCAGTCTTCTCAAGTGTTTGCTGCAGTGACACAGGGATTGTTCAGTTGCTCTCTGGTTGAAGGGCACACAGGAACATCCATCTGGCTCAGCCACCAATACCCTATGAGACCTGTTGCCTAGATAACTTAGTCCCCACATCTGGTGGGGCTAGTTACAGATACATCTAAGATTGGAGTCAGGACAAGACTGCACACTCATCACTCACAGAAGTACCTGGTCTGCCTGGACATCATGCTTGGGAGGTATACAAGTATTGACACTGTAGAGAAGTATGGAAATGTAAAGCATTACCTTAGAAGTTTGGTTTTAATAAAGACAAACATGATCTTAAGGTCATCTTAAGATGAGAAACTGAGCCGGAGCTCACACTGGCTTGGGGCACTTGTGAAGGGAGTCAGCCATCAAATAGAGCTCAGTGTGATACGTGAGAGATTGCATCTAGCTGGAGCTTGCCATTAACTAAAGCACAGTGGCCTATGGCACAGCCTTTTACTCCTGAAAGAACACCAGTTGATCAATTTTATTCCATTCTCCAATCAAGAGCAAGGCTGACAGAGACTCAGAGATGTATTTCATTTTGATTTACCAAATTTCATTTACCCATCTCCATTATTTGCTCAGATGCTAAGAATACATCTTTTCTTGGCCATTTGCTCCTAATTGATGAGGTGGCCATGCGTGCAGGTCTGGGCTCTCTGGCGGGCTGTCTCTGGCTTTTGATCGACTGTGGATGAAGTCGGCTTTTAGGACTCACAACAGCCTCTTCTACAGCCACACAGCACTCGTTACTAATGAAAAGCATGGCTGTCAGGCCCTGGAAAGCCATCTAATTAAACTGGGAGATTTCCATAAAACGAGTTTGAAATCAATCCGTCAATACTGAAACCACTTAGGAAAATGTAGTATGAGCAGTGTGCCTTAGCCCAGGAAAGGGGCAGGCATGCCATCGGTCTTCTGCTTGGGTTCACAGTGTTGCCTGTCTTATTGGCCACTGGGAGTATCTTCTCTCAGAATTTGGAGACAAATATCTTAGGCTAGACCATGGCCATCTTCCTCTCCCCAAAGCCCCAAAGCACAGCAGTGGTTCTCCATGGAAGCATCACCCTTCTGCTCTGAATTATAATGTGTACAGCTTCATGGAGCCTGTTAGCAGGATCATGATTCACACTGAGCTTTCTGAATGTCTGATCTGTTCCAAATTGCTAGTGCAACCTAGACATGTTTGTTGGAGAACATTATTTTAAGGTGTGTTACTTTTTTTTATGTTGCATTTGTTTAACTCTGTGAAGCTGTGTTGCTGTGCCTGTCTAAAACACCTGATGGTCTAATAAAGACTGAATGGCCAGTGGCAAGGCAGGAGAAAGGATAGTTGGGTCTGGCAGGCAGAGAGAATAAATAAAAGAAATCTTAGAGGGGAAAGAAGAAACAAGAGAAGAAGGAAGACGCAAGGGGCCGGCCACCCAGCTACACAGCCAGCATAGAGTAAGAAATGAAGAAAGGTATATAGAAATAAGAAAGGAAAACCCAGAGACATCAGGTAGAGAAGATAAATTAGATTTAGGAAAAGCTGGACAGAAACAAGCCAAGCTAAGGCCAGGCATTTATAAGTAAGAATAAGCCTCACCATGTGCTCTATTTGGGAGCTGGGTGGCAGGCCCCTCAAATAGTAGAAAAAAACAACCAAAAAATATGCTATCTAATATATAACTTTTGTGAACAAACACAAACATTTAGATAGTTCAACTAAAATTTCTTTTGTACTGTGAGAACAAGAATTATTCAAAGAAGGAAGAAAATGCACTAAAGCTTTGATAGAGAAGCTTAGATCAAATGTACCTAGTCAGTAACTTCTCTGTGTGGTGAGATTTTCTGTCCTGGAGAAGGGGGAGTAATTTTGGAGCTCAGTCTCTGCTAATATTTGATGTATGTGAGCCAAATGTCTTCTTTAACTTCACTACAGTATCTAATAAATATATGTAAAAATGGGTCCCATATAAGATATGAATGTTGAAGAAATTTCTTCAAGGATCAAACAACAACAATAAATGAAGTCTACATTCCTAGAAGACAGTAGTAGTTTCAGTTTTTAAAGTATTGTTTGCTTATGCCCAAATGACTCACTTCATTTACACCTGCTTCTAGAAATAAAGTCAAGCTCCTTTTCCTCTTGGATCTTAATCAGGCTTAACGCGCATGGGTTTAAAATGCCAGTTCCTTCCTGAGTGATGCTTCCTTAGGAGCTCCAAGCACCCCTTTTTAGACAGTCCTTTTATATAGCTCAGTTTCCCAGCATCAGCCAATGTATTACTGTTCATGATTTGTCTTTGAAGAAAAATTCTTCTCCTGTCCCTATGCAGTTTAGTGCATGAGAATACATGCCTTCCATATAAACACACACACACACACACACACACACACACACACAGAGCGCGCAAAGGTTTATGGGAGGGGCAGTTGCTCAGCTTACACTGGGCTGAGCTTCAGTTTTACATATTTATGAATGAGAGGATGGCCACATCACCAGGTGATTTGGTTTGGGTTTGGTTCAGTCAAGTGACTCTGGTAGCTAGCGCCTTAAATGCATGCACTTCCTGTGTGTGACCTTTTTGAAAAAATCACTCATTCAACAACTGCTTCCTACTCATCCTGTGGCCTCCAGGACTTTCATTTATCAAGTACCAAAATTAAAATCAGATATTGATTTTGTGAGTTAATGTAAATAAAGTACTTTGATCAGTCTTGAGAACACGGAGAAAAGGTAAGAGAGGTCACCATTGAGGCCATTACTTTCCTTGTTTCTGGAGACACAGCAGTGGAAGATGCCATTGGTGAACTTGGGGATTATGATATCACTTGGGCAGTGACACAAGAGACACTTAAAAGGCAAAGGCAAATGCACTGGCATACACCTGCAATCACAGCACTTGGAAACAGAAGTGAGAAGCTCTGGAGACCAAGGCCAGCCTCATCAACACAGTGAGTGGGAGCTGAGCCTGGTTAACATGAGCCTCTTTCTAAACAAACAAACTAGAGAGTAGCAATTTGAAGACACAGGATTTGATGAAGGCCTCTGGTTCTGTTTATAATGTCTGGGAGAGCTGAGACTTGGTGGCTGAGCAGACTCCAAAGGGTGTGCAGAAAGACAGTAGCAGCTAAGCTGGCTGAGACAGCAATGTGTGATGACAGGCACATAGGTGTGGCCGACTAGAACACCATTGGACAGGGCAGATAATCAGGGAGGAGTGTTAGGGTTTTGACCAAGAGTTCATAGTTCATAGCAGAGGTCCCTCTACTTCCAACATTCATATTTTATGCCTCAGGTGCTTTGAGGAACATCCTACTTTGGGGCAGATGCTGCTGCTCAATGTATCAAAAGCAGCTTCTGCCTTAGGTATAGGACTGGAGAGAATCCTAAAATCCAGACCGCCAAGCCCAGCTCAGGGTGACCAAGCTGGGGGTCACGTGTGCCTCATACCATACCATCTTGTTCCATTTTCATTTTTTTTTTGTTCTGCTGAGGGCTCTGACATCTTGTAGATGCAGGCCTTCACTGAGGAAGCCTTCTCCTTTATACCTACAAAACCCCTGTTAACAAATGTCCCCCTTCATATGCACCAATCCTCCAATGAGACATCAATAAACATGAAGACAGTTCTTAACAGTAGAGCTTTGACCTACACAACTGGCTACAACACCACACATACACACACATGCATGAACACACACACACACACACAAGCACATGCACATACATACACTCACATGAACAATCTTCAAAATGGAGATGTTCACTTTTTTAAAAAAGTACTAGGCTTGAAATCAATCCCACTTTCAAAGGTATAATGGGGTGCTTAACCAAGAAACTTTTCCTGTCCCCATGTGCACTCCAGTGGTAACTATTATCCCCAGCAAATGGAATAGCTCTACTTAAAACAACTAAAACAGTGCAGTGGCTGGACCAATAGAGACTTACAGCAGAAACTCCATGTTCCATAAATAAGGGATTATTTATTAAGGGATATACAAAGAAATAACTCACATATACAGGAAAAGATAAATTCAGTGACTGAATCTTTGGAGGGCTGTGAACTAATTCAGTGCTGTGTCCTGCCAGCTGATCTGGTGATCCTCACCATGCAAGAGCATAAGAGAGAAGGGGCTTGTGCATGTGTACCCCTTAAACCGACCTGCTGGCCATGCCCCCAATACTGGTGCCCAGATGCCATAGGTGCTCCCCAAATCTATGCTGGCCAAAAGGCCACACCCTAAGGTCAAAGTGGAATAATACCTGCTTTCCACTACAGATTGGGTCCCTCTCTATACCTTCATATTTCCTTCGGCTGTCATGCCCGTGTACGCATGCCTTCACACTCACACCCATGCACCCATGCTTATGGGAATCCAGCACACACCTGGATTCTCTTGGTCCCTACCAAGCCCCCTCCATCTGGAAACTCATAAATATTTCGAGTTGAATTAAATTGATACGCGGCGTGCCTAGCTTTGGCATGGCTGAGCTGAGCCGCTTAGTATGCACAGCATTCTTCCACTATTGGGCTGGCACCGATGTGTTGTTTACTGATTTACGCTAATTCAAACAGTTTATAATATGTCAGAATTTTTCCAGGGGTTATAGCAGAGACGTTTGGGAAGGCATGCTCAGACACTGATAATTAGTACATTAGCCCTAGGGTGTTTAACGGGCTTATTTCTGCAAAAGGGAGAGAAAAATAAGAAAACACCTGGATATGTTAGTTAAAAAAAAAAAAAACACATATTTACACAAAACATACACATTTAGACACAGGCACATTTAGTCTCATTGGCACACACACTGCACACATATGCACAAATTGACTACTTCATTACAAAAACATGCACATTATGCACACTGGTGTGCGTGCAGAAAAAAATGCACACAGAGGCACATGCGTGTGCGTGTACATGGCCACATGCACACATGAGCACAATCTATCTTCTCCCATCAGTAGAGTCTTCTGGTTTTACAGAGAATTTAAATAGTTAAATATTTGGTGCAACTCTAGAACGACAGTGTAAAATCAATTGCTACACATCATTCTTGCTACCAGCCTGAACAAGGGCCTGTTCACAAACAAGGGAGTGGCTTGGTTTCTGTTTTTTCATTTTGTTTTGTTTTTTTTGCGGGTTCTCTTGTTCTTGTTATTTTTTGAGATTTGATGCCAGCCCCTAATCCTCCCCGCATGTGCATTCACCTGGCACTGCCATGGCGACACACAGCAAGCTCATCGCTGCTCTTTTGACCCACTCTCTTGGATGGGCCTGACCAGGGACTGAGGTCTCAGAGACTGGACTCCCTTAGAAGCTGCCACTCCCCGTGGAAAAGCTATGGGCTAAAAGGAAAATGGTTTATATTCTCCCCAACTTCGGATTTATGGGAGAATCTGTAGAACACAAAGGAAAACTTCCATGAAGGCAACATTTATTATTTCTATTTTCAAAATATTTTTTTAAAACATAAAGAAGATTCCAGGTTTATGAACAAAAACAGGCCAGGTTTTCCTGCTAGGGCAGATCAGGCTGAAATGAATCCTCTTTGAAATTATGTGATGCACCAATTTTGTCAAAATGAGTTTAAAGAGGCTGTGATTAATCTCAGAACTCATAAATAATATGAATTATAACTCTCACGTGCATTGTTTCCTGAGAGTCTTAGAGTTAAGGATCCAACTTCATATCTGCTGTCTGAGCTTTCTCCTGTGGCGTCAGTTTCTTTGTTATATAGGGAAGAAAGAGAGATGGGAGGAAGGGAGGGAGGGAGTGGGGAGGGGAGAACAGGAAGGATGTAGGAAGACGGGGAAGGAAGAAAACAGGACCTGGAGCCCTGCCTTGCCTCCCCCTCCCTGTCAGAGATTACAACTCCCTGTCCAGCAGATAACAAGAATCACAGTGTAAAGCCGACTTTCGAGCTAGTGGCTCCTTCACTAATAATCGGGATTTATTACCGGGCCCATCTGCTGTCTCTGTAAGGTCACAAGGTGAACCACAGGCATGGCTGATGTCACCATCAAGGTAGCTGATCACAAATGGACCCTGACAAGTGTACTTTTAAAAGAATATTGTAGCAAGAGCACTCTGAGCATGGATGTCACACCGATAAAGAAAATCACCCTAAAATACTAAAAAGATGTCCAGTTTTAACTCTTTCATCCATGTGACAGAGCCAAGCTGTCAGCTTGGTACCTGAGTCCCAGCTGGAAAGAATGAAGATGGACTCGGGGACACGTGGCCAGGTGCATCTACGTGCCCTGAAGACCAGATGCATCAGCTCCAGGAGATTTCCCCAGAACATACCTTTGCCACAGTCAGGAAGGGGCAAACCTCCACAGTGTGTCATACACTCCTCTGTATCCTAGTGGCCAGAACTTGCCTCCATATAGTGTGCCACACATCCCTCTGTTTTTAAGCGATGAGGTCTTGCTTCCAGAAACTAGTGTCAGATGCTTCTGCAACTTTTTACCCACAAACTCAAAAAGGTCATTTCTACAGGGCTGCTGATCATCAGGTCACAGCCAGGGCTCTCATCCTCCTTTTTATTTTCAACTGAGCCAGAGAGTCAGTAGGGCAGATCAGTCCATTCCAGACACAACATCTCTGCTCTCCAATAAAGAAGTAGTAGCATTTGCTGTACAGTCTATTGCTGGCTCGTCTCAGATCACCCTCACAGAGGCTGTCCTCTTTGATGAAGCCATGGTAGAAACAAGCTGTAGTGACCATATGCCTAGAAATTCCCATCATTCTCTGCTCTCCGGCTCAGTCATTGCTGGCATTATTGCCTTGTGGAGTCTCTACACCAGGGGACCCCAGAGGGGATGTATTTTGTACATATATGAGGTCTCCAGGCAAGGACCTGATTCCATGGAAGCCACCATCCAATGCCGCCAAGCTTTGTCTCTCCTGAGCTAATGAAAAGTCTCTCAGGCGACTAATGATGATTGGCTGTTTTCACCTTTTCTGAATGAGCTGGGTGTCTATCTTCAGGATGAGGGTAAGAAGGAGCAAGGAGGAAAGTCATATCCTGAGAATAAGGCAGTGAGGGCAACCCTGAGAAACTAACAGCTGTCACAGTGTGGCTCAGATCATACAGATGAAACTCAGCTTCATGCTTAGTGAATCACAGGCATCCAGCAAAAAGGCACGTGCCCATCACCAGGTGTTTGGACTATCTGATAACATATGATGTCCAGTGACATCTCACTTCATCTACTTCTTAGTTTAGTCCTTGGTCTTCAGGATAAGCAGATACCAGCTTTATCATCCACTTTCCTATCGGTGGTGTGGCTTCTTGTATCTGCTTCTCCTTGGACCCCCAAGAAGATGCATTAAGTAACCAAATCAATGAATGATTGTCACAAATGAGAGAGACATTTGCTCCGCTTTGGTCTTCTTCTACCCTCTGTGTGCTACTTAGCATGCTATCAGGCAACTGGACACACCGTGCTCTGTGTGTGAATCTTGGGACACTCAGATGTCCCATGGTGAAGTTAATGGCTGTCAATACAGAGACATACAGTTGTCCCCTACTCTCATCCAGAGAGATGCCTCATGGTCAGGGTGTCTGCTGTTGTTTATGGTGGTTTGAATGAAAATGGCCTCTGTCTGTTCACATATCTGAATGCTTGATCCCCAGTGTGGAACTGTCTGGGAAGAACTATGAAGTGTGAATTTGTGGGAGGCCATGTATCCCTGGAGGTGGGCCTTGAAGTTTCCAAAGCCCACACCATTCTCAGCTCTCTCTCTCTCTCTCTCTCTCTCTCTCTCTCTCTCTCTCTCTCTCTCTCTCTCTCTCTCTCTCTCTCCCTCCCTCCCTCCCTCCCTCCCTCCCTCCCTCCCTCTCCCCCCTCTGCCTTTGTTTTTGTAGATCATATATAAGCTCTCAGGTACTGCTCTAGTGCCATACATGCCTACTGACCTGCTCCCTGCCAAGATGATCATGGACTCTAACCCTCCAAAATGATCGGCCCACAATAAATTCTTCCATAGGTTGTCTTGGTCATTATGGCTCTTCACAGCAATAGAACAGTAGCTAAGATACTCATCTTAGGTCTAAGAAAAAGACATAACTGTCTCCATCTCCTGTGTTTTTCTCTTTACCAGATGTTCTTACCACCACTTTTTGGTTCATCCTTCTAGAATGTTGAAAAGGGATTAAAAGTACTAAGAGGTCTTTGCAATAGCCTTGAGCTACCTGCAGGAAAAGGTCACCCTCACGCACCCACTCAATACATTCATCACTCCTCCTGGCCATGACTTCTTATTTATGGCACCCTCTCTCTATACCTGCACTGGACAGCCTAGGTAGAAATACTAATACAGAGAGCTGGTCCAAAAGACAGAATCACTTTGGTTATGCTGCTAAATTAGAGACTTTAATTTCACCACTATCAGAGTCATGTACACCATTTCATCCAGGTCATGCATGGCTGGCAACTTGCATCTTGTCTATGCAGAGAAAGAAGCCCAGCATTTGAGAAAATTGGCACATTTAAAAAATAGTGTTTTTAAACAACAATACAGTAATAACCTTGGATAAAAGCAGAAATATTCTAAGTATTCCTCTCTGAGAGGTAAAACTCCTTAAGTTTTTGGAAAAGCACCTAGTGCTTAGAAGTGGTCTTGAGCTGATTCTCTCTGTATTCTACCTGAGAAGGTGAATGCCAAACCTTTGTCAAGAGTAAGGATTTCAACAATTAAACTTCAGAATTAAAGAACAAAATTAACTTATGTCATTGGTAGACACAGAACACAGAAGCTTCACAGATAGTGTTGGAGGTGAATACATCATGGGCGTAAAGCTGTGACATGTTATTATTGTCTGCACAACTTCAGTTGCTCCCATCCAATAACTGCACACATGTGACTTATTAACTAAATGCATCTATTTGTAATGGGAGAACCAGGGCTCAGATAGTTCTGAATCTTTGCTCTTCTGTTTTATACTACATGTGAGAATTTTGACTATTTTATCCCACTCTGGTAGTTCTGGGACTGTTCTGTATTCTAATGGTAGAACCTCACAAATTTGTTTCATTCTCCTTCCAACATGGCAAATATCAATTTAGGTAATGAGGCACAGGTGTAACTGTAGGTGTTCCTTCAAGAATTCCTCAGTTATGAATCTGCCTCTGATACAGCAGCCTGGATCCTAACTGTGGCTCTCTGGGAAAATTCACAGCTCTAGTAATCACCACACACACACTTCTACCTGTGAGCTGTTGACTACAGCTATCTGTGAACACATGCAATGCAGTAAATAAAAACAAACCTCATCCTTAGCTGCAAGCTCTGTCCTGACGGCTGTTCATCTCAGTAAACTATCCCATTTCTTCATTTGTCAGAAGCCTTATTTTAAGATGAGATAGAACAGCTGATAAATTTCCCATTCCTCATCCCCCATACAGGCAATTGGTGTTGTCTTCCTCAGCTCCTGTCCCAGTGATGTGTCTGGTGTTGATTACTGATTTATTGTGACAAGGGAGCTTCAAATAGGAACTTCCTGGTAATTTCTTCATGGGTAAAATATGGGAATGGCTGGGGTGTACATAGGATGAGTCAGTATCTGCCACCATTGGGGTTAAGACAGAACTAGGAGGAGGAGAGCCAGTGGCAGGGCCATAGGATGAACTCATGTCTGCCTGGCTATTGTCCAGGCATAACCAGGAGATGGGGCAACTCTGGCCATGGTCGTCAAATCCTTCTGAGTGACACAGATACCTTGTTTGAGCTTCTCTGCTTAGGCTACACTGCCAGATACCAGAGGTTTTACAGCTCAACTTCAAAATAATAGTTCTTTCAACGTATAACAAATTATCACAAATTCTTTGCATGTTCTTGTCTGTGCCCAATTTTAAGCAAAGAGAGGAACAAAAGTATTCTATGAATCATTGAAACTATAGTCTGGATAAATTGCTGTGTGCTGCTGCTTAGATATTTTTAAAAACTAAATCATTAAAGTTGTTACACTACATTCATGATATCTTATATCAAAAGGAAGCAACTGTTTTTGAGATAATGTCTTACTATATAGTCCAAATTGGTCCTGAATTCATAGCAATCTTCTTGCCTCAGTCTCTTGAGTCCTGAGATTAAAGCTATGAGCCTCCTAGAGCTAAAAAGAAGCATATTTGTAAGTTGAGAGTTTATCATTATTAACTTTAAAATACTATCAAATGTTAAAAATAAAATTGCTACTATGCCACAAAATCTTTCTTTAAAAAAGTGTGTGTGTGTGTGTGTGTGTGTGTGTGTGTGTGTGTGTGTGTGAATACACATACCATAGTGCACATGTGGAAACCACAAAACAACTTGCTCTTGCCTTGCAACTTGTTGAGACAGAGTAGCATGTTTTTGCTGCACTTCATCCTGAAAGTTAGCTGACCTTTGAACCTCAGGACAGCTCTAGTATTTGCAGCTCTCATCTTGCCATAGGAGTGTTGTGAGTACAGATGCAGGCTGTCTCATCTGGCTTCTTGTGTGACTTCTGGGGACAGGACATAATCATCAGGCTTGTGCATGAGTTCCTTTCCTGGCTGAACCATCTCTCTAGTGCTCACTGCATTTCAAATTTGTTAAGGTTTATTGATGCATAAACTGAAAAATCTTATCAAATACATTTATATATGTATGTGTGTATGTGTCTGTGTGTTTAAACCAAAATCATGCAAAATGTTCAGATATCCTGATATTAGTGTACACTGTGGAAAAAGTGGCACTTCTAAGCCAGTCAATAACTGTCACCTTCCACAGTGGTGATTATTTCTTGTTGCTTATACTATGAAAAGAGTGATACCACCAAGCTAGTGAGCACATCTGTCACTTTGCACCGTCATGATTATTCCTTGCTGTGTGGACACTTAAATTCTGGTTTTATGAAACGTCAAATAACCCATCCATTGTACTGCTTCGCATCATCCACAGTTCTAATGCATTTTCCTGCTTACTCACATGTCAAGGGCATTTGCCTGAAAAACCCACTTCCTGAGATGATGAAGGCTGGTATATTCCAGTGGGGTGACCAAGTGTGATCCTAGGGAACCTTGACTGTCTTCAATTGCTACAGCTTTACTAAGTGGAATCACTCCTTGGTCACCCAGTTGATCAGTTGGTGGAACACAACACCTCCAGGACAAATGCAGTCCTAATTTAAATGCCACATGATTAAACAGTTATAACACTGTGGGCATAACCATTTGTTAGCTTACCTATATAAATTCAGCATTAGCTATATCTACACAGCACAGCTACTCATGAAGGAAAACAGGCTTAGGAGAAGCAAGTCCTGGAGTATCTCTGTGTCACTTGGTTCTTCTGCCTCTTCTTGGGGTGGGGGGGAGGTAACGGTTCATCATCACTTTGCTTGTTCTTGCCTTTCCACCTGATAAGAATCTTGAACTTCTGCTTAGATTTCTTTAGTAAAGTCTAAGGATAAGTTCTGCAGAGTTTAATTTATTTAAAAATTTCTTTTCTTCACCTCCATAATTGAGGAAGTTCCCCAGGCTGGCTCTCTGCATGTCTTGGCCACAGTAATCTCTCGAAGATTTTCTGAGATTGATTCTGCAAGATAAGAGTGCTCTGAAGAATCCCACTAACATGAATTTTGTCAGCATTGAGCTGTGACAGCAGGAATCACAGAGACAGAGAAGTGAAGAAGCAAGATGTGAGCAAAGGGCTCTGATAGGGAGACTTCCTAATTTCAGCGCAGTTGGCTGGAGGACAACTGGACTATGGTTTTCTGAGCTAGGGAAGAGACATGACTTGGACAAAGAAATGGCAAGATGAAGACACAAGCAGATTGCCTATGTGGGAGTCCCAAACAAGTCTTTAACTTTCAAAGTTTTGTAGATTTGTTCAAGGGACTTCCTGAGGGTTGGTCAAGCAACTGTTCCAAGATGCAAGGATTGTACAGGATGAGTGGGATTGGGATCCATGGAGCTCTGTTTTATTTATAGAGTGGTGACTCATTATCGCCCAGCATACAAAATAATCTACCAGAAGAGGCTAAGACATCGGTAAGACTGATGTGTGTGCCAGAGGTCTAGTTTTTTTCTACTTTGAAACATCTCAGGCCCCTAGAAAAGAAGAGTACTCTGGGAACAATCACAAAAGACTGAGTTGGGAGACTAAGAACAAATGAGTGGACTTGAACACTTGGTCTTACTCCAAGTATGCCCTTACAAACCACAAAATCAATCACATAGATTCACAGTGTTGAATCAGTAACTTATTTGTTTACTTAAACAGAACAATACTCTCCAAAGAAATACTAGAGTCTCTACAATACATTTAATATCCATTAGAAAAATCAGGATATACAAGACATAGAAAGAACCTTAGAAAAAAAGACCTTTACTCAAAAAACAGATCATGTCTATTCTGTTCTAGATTTGATTTGTTTCTGAAAAACTTGGCATTTGTATATCAACCCTTAAAAACAGGGGGATTTTTTTATTGTTTGCTTTAAATCTTTATCTCTAACTCTGATTTTCAGTAATGTGTGTTTATATATATATATATATGCTTTTATTTTATTGTATTCATTCACAATTCACTAGCATTTATGTCTCTTTAACACTGTTTTGAAACATTTTAAATGTCTTAGCCATTGGTGATTATATATCCAGTGCTCCAGGAACTCCCATTCAGTGTTAGGTCAGTCAGCTGCTCTGCATATGCTCTGTGATTTCTGCTGTTTCCACCCGTTCCTTAAGAATATATGTCAGCTTATAGACTTCAACCTCTTTCCAAGCACACTTTCTGTTTCCTGCTATTTCATCTTCTGATGAAATATTGCTATTTTTTTAATTCTAAACAAATTCTTATTTTCTGATCTTATCCATTTTTAATTTTTAAGATTACTAATTTGTTCTTTATATTACACTGTTTTTATTTTTTAAACATCTTTAGTTTACATTCATTTAATCTAAATTTGGCAATTTCTTTGCACAGTCATACCAAACTCCTTTTACTGACATCTATGAATTTTGTTTCCTTTATCAATAACCTTTTCTTGAATTTTCACATCATTTTTATTGTGAATTGTCTCTTTGGAAAAAAAATAGCTGCAAAAGAGAATACAGAATCATCTTCCCCCAGGGAGAATTTCCATTTCCCTCTATGAGACAGCAATGATGAAGGACTAGTCACTTCATTTCAATAGGATATCACTGAAGAACATCTCCAAATACATGTGATACAGAGAAAATAAATTGTCAAGAGAGGGAAAGATACACTCTATCTACTAACAGAGGTAAAGGTTCCAAAGAAAAAAGCATTTTACTATGCCAAGGACACTGATTTTGTCATAATTGTAATACTTGGTAGATACACCATAACAAAAACAATATTCTATTTGTTTAAGAGGAGAAAGTCTAAATAAATATTTTTTAAAAGAGAAATTCTCAAATCTTTTTGTTTACAAACTCCACTGTAACCAAATAAAGAAAATAAAAACATCCAATTAAGTCCATTAAATAATTAATTTGGTTATGTAGATAAATTCAAACCATATTGAAAAACTTAGTCCATTCTGAAACTAATTTTCCTCATTGATATTACAAAATAATGTGTATTTTTTTAGAAGTTTCTTAATCAAAATTAAAGCAGCTGTTCCCATGATACTTTTCCAGAACAAATCACTTTATACTTAACTCATTTTAAATACTGAACATTAAAGTCAATATATGCACTGGAAATTTTAATTCACCCCATAAATATATGATAAGTATGGATTCTTTTTTTAAAATAGGCAGCTATATATGTTGGTTTTGCATGTGAGAAGAGACACACACACACTACCAGGGCCACACGAGAGTTTATTCAGGAGAGCTGCCAGGCAAGTACAGGAGCAGAGAAGCAGAAAAGAGAAGGGACGGACTGCAACATGGCATCTCCTTTTAAGAGAACGAGTGGGCACAGATTTACTTAGCCATGCCCAGGGGCATGCCCTCTGTATGCAACACCACGTTGGCTACACCATGAGGCCACTACATGCCAGGAATTCTTATTTCACCCAGTGCCATGTTGAGTTCACCACATGGTGTGCCTACAATATAGGTGTTATTCCTACAAAGAAGACTTTCTAATGTTTTTCTAAAACCCACAGGATTTTCTTATCTAGTATTTGTCATGAGATGACCAATAGTCAAGAAATTGTATATTCAATAAAAAAGTGCATCCTCTGAGTCAAAGCCCCAGGAGAATCCTGGGGTAAGATAGTGTCTACAGGTCAGAGGGTCTTAGGAAAGCCCTAGGGAATCCTGGGGTGGGATAAGATCTACAAGGTGGTACAGAGGGAAGTTTTTCTCTGTCTTACCCTGCTCTGGCAGTCCAGCAGCCACTTATAAAACAATCACTCAGAAGTTAATATTAATTATAAATGGTTTGGTCTATGGCTCAGGCTTATTGCTAGCTCTTTTAACTTACCTCATTTCCATTAATCTATGTATCATCATGTGGCTTGAGGCTTTACCTGTGCTTATTACATATTGCTCCCCCAGTGCCCCACAGTACCTGCCCCAACTCTGCCTTTCATCTTCCTGCATCTCTCTTGGATTTCCTGCCTGGCTATATGCTGTCTTGCCATAGGTCAAAACAGCTCATGTATTAACCAATGGTAGTAACACATATTCAGAGTATACAGAGAGACCATCCCACAGCAGAGCAGAGGCTTTTAAGAGAGCCCTAGGGAATTCTGGGATAGGGTAGGGTCTACAGGGTGGAGGGTCTTAGGAAAGGATGTGGTTCCACATGATCAAATACTTTAAAAATTGTTAACAGAGTTTATATTTGTATAGTTGGGAAATAAAAAAGCACTGGAATATGTTTTATGAATAAAACTTTGGAATGTTTATTGACTAGAAGAAAGAAACAGTCAAGCACAAAAAATGTCATTGTAGGTACAGCAGACTGTCTGACAGTGTAGCCCAGAGTAGCCCCCCGAGATGAGTCCATCAGCTGCTCCATAGAATACCAGTGGATGATTTCTCTCTCTCTCTCTCTCCCTTTAATCTGCATATTAATATATGAAATGCAGTCATCACCATAAGGTTAAATATGAGAATGTCCTGGAGACAAAAAATTCTTTCTTAATGACATTATAATCTTAAAATTTTCTCGCTAACTGACAGAGTTTCAAGTGCTTAGACAGATGAAAACAGATACAATGTGCATCGATTCCTGCTCCTTCCTTGGCCCACCCACTTTCTCCCCTGCTTCCCGCGTCTCCTCTTCCTTTATTATAATCCCACTCCCAGTGGATTGAGTACCCTAATTGCAGCAGATTTAAATGTTTTTAATTAACACAACAAGCACCTTGGGGAGGCTTCATGATGGCAGCAGCATTGGGTGCCCACCTTACTGCAGCTAGGGATTCTGTAACCAAGGGCAGCAATGGAAGAAACAGTTGACCTACTAACCTGTTTCAATCACCTAATCTACATTTAAAACATGTTTCACCAGTTTATTTTAGGAATGCTTGTGGCTTCTCTTTGTGCCTTCATCACTTTCCCTTCTGCTGTCATCACACGCATACACATACACACACATACACACATACACACACACATACACACACATACACACACATACACACACACACATACACACACATACACACATACACACACATACACACATACACATACACACATACACACACATACACACACACAATCACACATACACATACACACACACATACACACATACACACACACAATCACACATACACAAACACACATACACACACACACATACACACACACAATCACACACACACACACATATGTTCTTCTTCTGCTTTACCTGACCAATGACAGCCAGGACCACACAACACCTCAGAAAAGAGCATCACTTGATATGCTCTATCTCCCTCTGAAGCATCCATAAAACAGTTTCACTTAAAAAAAATGAAATTTCAATTTTTTAAAAGTTACAACTGGATTCAAGCAAAAGCTCACCACTCTGGTAAAATGAGAACAGCAAAATAACATAATGAAAGATGACATTTTCTTAAAATTACCTTCATGGTTTCTTTTTATAAACACATCAATGACCCTGTTTCAGAGAATTAATCAATTGACAGTTTCAGGAATATTTTGAACTCATGCAGTATCACAGAATTCTTTGTTCCTGTTTAAATATCTATGGCTTGAGGAGGTCTGCAGGGCCAGGGACCCGCAGGGCCACATAGATGACTGTGCCCAACAGCCACAGCCACACAAAAGGATTAAGGGATGAAGACTAGCGTCTGCTTCATAAGATTTCACACAAGATTTCTCATGTCTATTTCCACACAGTCATTCCATTCTGTTTGTATGTGAGACAGAGTCTCCCTCTAGCTCAGGTTGGTCTAGAACTCACAGCTCCCCTCTTTCCTTATCTTCTGAAGTGTTGAAATTATAGACCAGGACTCACTCTCTCTCTCTCTCTCTCTCTCTCTCTCTCTCTCTCTCTCTCTCTCTCTTTCTAAAGAATTTGTGAGCCTTCAAACTTCTACCTTTTGGAAGTTATATGCATGCTTTTGATTATTGTGAACTCTGGTCCACCCTGGGCAGAAGAGTGTTCCAAATTTCCCTTCCATCCAACCTCATTATCTGGCCTCATCCAGCCTTTTTGTCCATCCTCACTCTCCCTGGTGTCTGATAGTACCTACACTGCATTCTCACAAATGTTTACCTGATACCTGCACATGAGAAAAGAGTGCTCAGGATTTGTCTCTATGTATGTGACTTGACTCAATTGGCAGAGTATGTTTGCTTCTATCTAACTCATTATTTTGAACAGGAAGTTCTTCTTTTTTACAGGTGAATAGTATGGTGTGTATACCACATCTCATTTATTCATTCATTGACTATTGGGTATTTAATTAAAAATTATTTTAAAAAAATAGGGAGATGGAAATCTTAACTATCTGGTTTTGATCATTGTACACTATAGCAATTTTCCACATAGACACCCACACACTTCTACAATTGAAACATAAAAGTAAGTAAAAACTAAAACTGAAAAAGGAAAGAATTCTACAAGATAGAGTGGATGGCATTTTATAGGAAGACCTTGAACTCATTGATTTTTGTTAAGTGTAGAAATTAAATGAAAGCTGGGGAAATTTTTATTTTCTGAATCTCCTTCTATATCCTAGTAATTGTTTTGCTCGGTGGCAGGCGGTGGGTCCACAGCCATGCTCAGCTCTGGGTGATCCCTTGAATTATTGTCAGTGTCTGCTTTTTGTCCTTCTGAATTTAGTGCCAGTATCCTTTCTCGCTTTCTTGATTCATCTACACCCCAAAGAAAATATCATCTGTTTCTCGCGACTTTTTTTATTTGTTTTTTACACATATGGGTTTATTGTGTTCACAGTAATAAGCTGTTTTAAAAAACTGAAAACATTTTACTAATTATTGAAAGAGGGCAATAAATACAGTACCAAGAAAATGTCATTTAAAATATTACATCTGTTTTCTATTTTTAAACCTTCATTACTCCCAATTCATCCCTCTAATCACAAGTTACACTGCATATTAATTGTTGAACCAGATTTATCAGAAACTGTCTTTTATGTAAAATCATGAAGCAGATAATTTCGGAGGAGGCTGTGAGCAGATGAGAGGAAACGGGAAGCGCCCCCTTCTAGCAGATGCTCCACAGTGACACGAATATTGTTCTTATTAAATACTCTCTTTCTCATCCATGGAGTTCTCACTTATCTCTGAAGTGTCTGTTTGAGCACATTTTTTTTCTGGGCTAATAAAATAGGATCTGCTTCCACAGGCAAAAGACAATATTTGCTTTTATAATGATGACAGTCCAAGATGTTTGATGCAATCTTTGAAGATAAGACGCAAGTCTTAAGCCCTAAAGATATGCCATTTTTTTCTGGTTGTTTGTGTTTTTTAAATTATTTATGCATAATTTAGGAGGGAAAGGATGCATAATTCCAAGCTGAGAAAAGGATAGGTTAGAAGTTTCCACCATGGCTAGAAATGTATCACAGGGACACAGGCTTGCAGACAGTGGAATACAACTCAGGTACTGAGCTAAATGAAAAGCATGTATATTGGGGGATATTGACTACCTCTTGAGGTTTTCCAATCAAGGACTTGTATCCAAAGCTGTTAAAAAATTTAACATCTTTGGGACCTTGATCCTAGAGAATACCTTTATAACCAAATGTACAAACCTGTATAGTATTTCAGGATTGCAGGTTTAGACACTTGTCTGCTAGTCCTACAGACCGTGCGAAGCACAGAAGGTAGATAGTTGCTGAGTAAGACTCTTCAAGAATGTTGTCTGGTAACAAGCTTACTGTTCCTGCCCTACCGAGTCAGTGGAAACCCTGGTGTTGTCTCATTTTAGAGGGTAATTACCCTCTGATCTTCTAGAACCTTCTAATGACTCATGTCTCAGAAGTTCACATTTCCTTTACCTTTCATCAAACTTTATCTAATAAAATACATTGTGTTGTGAATGGTCACTGTAGATCATCCATGGTCTCAAAGCAAAAGCAGTTGCCATCTACATGCCCAGACCAGCTCCTGTGGCTCCACAGTGCTCATATTATGCCCCAGACCTCTAGACATACTACTCTATCTGCTACTTTATTTCTCTGTCTTCCCATACAAGACATTTGCCTAAGAAGTCTTACCTGAAAAACCACCTGTATAGGGTCACGCTTCATTATTTTACACATATGTCCATCCACCTGTGCTGTAACATGAATCTACCAGGCAATGTTTTAAGATAAGGCTAGCGTCACACAACTGGTACAATGATATCCATCCCACTTTCACTTGGAGCTGAGGCTTTCCATATGGCATTTTAAGAACATCAATTGTTGGCTGCCCTACAGCTCTGGTTCACTGAAGTTCCTTCTCATGGCCTCTCTATGAAGACTATCATAAATTTTACTTAGAGACAGCTTAAATCCCACAATAAAATTTTTAGAAAATCTTTTAACAATTTTCTTTTTATCTTTAAAATATGGTCTTAAGAGCTACAATGAACATGTTCTATTTCTTGCATATTTGGCATGGGGTACTTTCCTCTGTGGGAGGGCATTCTCTTCCAGTGCTGTCTCCTCCTGCCCTACTCTGGGTTCTGTCAGCTGATGAGAATTCACTGAAACACTTCCTCTTCCTAAAAAAGTTCATTTCATCTTCATTTCTGAAATGCATCTTAGTAACATTAAAAATATCAGAAATAAAGCAATATATTGACATCCAAAGAAACTCAAGAATAATATTATGTTTTCTATTATTGCACCAACATGTGAACATCTTCCTGTATAATGATTACCCCAATCCTTCTCCAAATGATATTGGACAAATGAACTCAAATCCAGCCACTATTTCAAATATGATCTAAAACTATAATACTGACAAAACACAGTGATGTTTTCAGAAAATAGTATTTTAATAAAATGTAGGAAAAGAAACAACTTATCAAAACTAGTAAGTTAGATTTAAAATTTTAAATTTCTTTTTTTACTGATATTCATCTCTTTTTTATTATTATGAATAAAGAAGTCACATTTTCTATCCTTGTATATCCTTATTCAAGGTCCCTTCCCCCTCCCACCACATCAGGTCATTCTCTCTTCTCCACATCTCCCCATGTCCGCCCCCCCATGGGCAGGCAGTCCCAATATCAAATATACAGTTATCAATAATTAAAAGAACAAACATAGATTAAGAAGCATTTAGCATAAAATGTAGCTTACAAACAAACAAAAACTAGTGGTGACATTAACCTAGTCAAATAATAGACAAATGTATACTTGATAGTTTACCAAAGGTTGTGAATAGTTAAAACAAATGAACAAAAGCAACACTATTTTTTAACCTTGTTTATTGTAAGGAAAATGCAAGTTCTAACAAAAATCAAGTGAGATACAGCTGCACAAGAATCTCAAATACTTACAAATAATCAAGCTAAATTTCACTTCAGATATAAAGCACCTAAGACCCTCAAATACAGGGTCTTTTGGTAAAAGTGTAGATTAAAAAGAAGCCCATAAAATGTCTTTGAATAAATCTCACTACAGTAAATATGTAAGTTGTCTGTGGTATAGCCATTCAGTAGACTAATACTCAGAAATGAGGAAGAAAGAGAATGAGAATTTATCTGCTAAACCATGAAGAGACCAGGAGGAGAGTTAAATGCATATTGTTGAAAAGAAAAAGTCAGATTGATGAAGCCTGAAGCTTTCATAATTTCTCATATGTGACAATCTGTAAAAGGCAATGTCACCAACACAGAAAAATAGACATAGTCTCTCATGTCACAGAGGAAGGAGACAGGGAAGCAGAATGCAGGAAGAGTTCTGGCTTGGTCAAGATATTTTCTGAGTAGTCACAGTAGAGACCCATATCATTATTTATCTATCAAACCAAAGGCATGTGATATCAAGAGTGAACACTGTATGGACTTCTGCTAATAATGTGTCTGTTCTGGTTCCAACACAGAACAGCAGCTAGGGCGTCCAAAATGCATAGATCCACAGAGGGGCAGACTGAGCAGACCCGGGACTACTTGCTGCTTAAAATTTCTGAAAACTGCAGAGTTTTCTAAAAACCACACCCTCACATGTTGCCGGGCCTCAGCAGATGTCTGAAACCATAGAGTTCCTGAAACCATTTTTGATTCTCAAGTGAGTAACCAGTGAATAACACAGTCAAGTTCAGCTAACAGATTTGTATGGACCTTGGCCCCTTTGAGTTACCTTTGCATCAGCTATTGTTTGTTGTTTATTTCTAAGGAAAACTTTTTCTATTCTCTTTTCTTTTACAGGTTGGAAGCTTAGCTAGGTCTATTTAAACCACATATCTCTTTTAGCATAAGCCCTATCTATAAAGTTAAGCTCTCCAGTCTTCTCAGAAGTGTACACTTTTTATAACTTTCTGTCTTACATGCTCCTTTTCACTGAGGACCTGAATTAGAGTGTAGTAAATATCAGGTTGTCTTGAAATCACCTCCACCAAACAGTTAGTATATTAGTAATTACAAGCAGAGGCACAGCTCCTTTAAGAGATGGCTTTCTGACTCAGCATTAGTGGCAAAAATCTCAAAGCTCTTTTAAGATTCCCCACTATCAAATACTTAAATGGGGTTTGTGAGCAATCAGTGGCACACTACTCAGTGGCAGCATGAACCAAAAATCTCCCCAGAGTTAGGGCAGTAAATGTAGCTCCCTCAGGTACCTCTGCCTTGAAGCTATACTCTCATAGACCAAGGAGTAGGAAGAGCTTCCACTTTGGTCCTAGCCATACCAACTTAGCAGTTTAAACTGACAGTTAGCTTTACATGGTATACAAAGGCATATTTCAACTATATATATATATATATATATATATATAACTGTATATATATATATACAGTTTCTCAGTGCTGCCTTGCCCTGTGTTCCAGACAAATCTTTTCCACCTGCAGTTCTACAGCTGCTTTAAAATAATTACTCAGATGTTTATATTAATTACAAGCTCTATGGCTCAGATTGCTTACTTACTAGCTCTTGCATCTTAAGGCAACTCATTTCTATGAATCCATGCATTTTCACATAGCCAGTGTCTACTGGTACCATCATATGTTACTTCTTAGGCATCTGGACAATATTTTCAAGACTTTACCCTTCTTCTTCTTCTGTCTCTTTGCTTGGTTATCCTGCCTAGCTTATATACTGTTTGCCATAGACAAAAACATCTTCTTTATTAATCAATGATAACAACATTATATTCACAGCATACAGAAAGACTATCCCACAGCAGATAGGTCATCTTCAAACACTTCAAAGACCTATTGAATATGGCATTTAAAATGTTTTAAGAATTTTTCTCAACTATTCTCAACAATGAGACATGTCTGCTTCTAGCAGCACCAATTACTTCAAAGAGGATAATGGGCATCAAAGACACTCCTTGTGGAGTTTGCGTTCAATGTGGCAAGGTTAGCTATTTGGTCAAGTAACTGCTCTTTCCTGAACTGCATGACAGTATGATATATAAACTGGACATGCGGGACCTACAGGAAAGTGACTGTTAAACTTGATCAAAACAAAGTGTGATTGTCCTTCATTTCCTACTTCCCAGAAGAAACTGATAGACATTCTGCAGGACATAAAGAAAAGCGACTGATAAACTTTGCCCATATAGGCAGGACAGTTCTTCAAATTTCATACTTCACTAAAAAGTCTTCCAGATATTCTAGGCCTAAAGGCTGAAGATGAATGCCCCAATATCATGGAAGAACTTGGACGACTATTCAGGCAGCCAGATGTCTCTGTCATTTCTAGAGTTTTGAAAGTAGCTTTCCATGTGCCTCCTCTTTACTTGGGTAATATTATATCCTTCTGGAGTCTTTGATGGAGTTGAAGACTAGATAGTTACAATTATAGTTTTCCTTAGTTAAAATAGAAAGTAAATAAGATAGAAAATTTTAGACTCACCAAGATAGATGGTTAAGTATTCCTCTAATTTTGTCAAATGCAAATAGATTCAGTATTGTTACTACAATTCTTATTTAATAACTGTTTTGTTGTATAAAGTTTTACTATATCAAAGTTAAAACTTTCCTTTTTAATTCAATAAAAGGGAGAAATGCTGGGGGATAATGATCTTGTAAAAATGTAAAGATTTGTCACTCAAATTGGTCTAATAAAATGCTTCTTGGCTGGTAGCCAGGCAGGAACTACAGGCAGGGAGACCAGTCTAGGAGGATTCTGGGAAGAAGGTGGGCAGTTAGGAGATATACCAGCCAGCTTCTGAGCAAGAAGGATTACAAAAATGAGATAGCAAGCCATAAGCCATGTGTTAAAGCATAAATAGAAATATGAGTTAACTTAAAGTGTAAGAGTTAGCTAGTAACATACCTGAGTTAATGGCTGAGCATTTATAAGTGATATTAAGCCTCTGAGTCAATTATTTGGGAAGTGGCTACTGGTTATTTTGGAACTGGCAAGGGTGGGAAAAGAGAAATGTTTGACTATAGAGTCTCACATCTTGCAAGCAACAGGAAGTTGACTGAAACATTGGGAGGTATCCTGAGCATAAGAAACCTCAAAGCCCATTCGCACAGTAACACACTTCTTCCAACAAGGCTATACCGCCTAATAGTGCCACTATTTATGAGGTTATGGATTCAATTACATTCAAACTACCACATTCCACTCCATGGACCCCATAATCTTATAACAATATCATGATGCAAAATATATTTAGTTGTATTTCAAAAGTTTTCACAGTCTATCACAGTCTTAACAATGTTTTAAAGTCTAAAGTTCAAAGTCTCTTCTAAGATTTGTAAAAGTTCTTAACTGAAATCCCCTGTAAAAATCAAAATCTAAAAGCAGATTATATAGTTCCAATATATAATGGCACAGGATGTACATTATTGGTACAAAACATAGAAAAGAATGCATAGGTAAAACCTGAACATAGCCTTTAAAAAGTGATGGCTTTTTCCTTGGTTAGAGAAAAAGAAACCCAAACTTTGAACTGAGTCAGTGTGCTCTGCTCTGTGGATTTGTGACCAAAGATGCAACACTGTCCAGATGTTCAGAAGCCTCCAGCGGCAGCTTCCAGATCCACTCAGTTCAGGTGACAGAGGTACAGACATTGAGTAAGTTCTAGGAAGATCTGAGCAAGAGAGCACAAGAGCATGCCTGTCTTCCAGTACAACCTGGGACAGGATCCCCTAAGGAGGGGGGTGTTCACACAGGAGTGGGATGGGCAGAGGTAGAAACCAGACACTCAGGTTTACCTGAATACATAAATTCAAATGCATTAGTGCTGTAATTACCTGTGGAGAAAACAGAGATGAATGTGAACCCTTGTTATCTGAAGAGCTAACACTCCATGCAACTGTGCATGTGATCTACACAAATTAACTCAGCAAAGCACAGAAGACAGGAACCACCGCTCAGAGCACCATGGCGCAGGGAGACCTGGTGCCGCTGCCTCAGTTCATGTGTAAAGGTTGGGAGGATCATTTATCTTGCATAACAAGGCTGTCAATGTTTGGTCTTGCTTTTTTATTTATTATTAATCTTCTGTAATATATTGAGAAGCTGGTTTCTCTGGCAGTAAAGAAGTAATTTGAATTTCCACTATGTCTTCATTTTGCTGAAACTCAAATGAAATCACATTTTGCCCATTATTCAAAGTTCATGTTACATTTTCATCAGTGTGCCCACCATACCTACTGGGTATACAAACCCACAGAAAATATTTGGAAACTTGCCCACTATTTTTGAAAATTATTTCTAATGGTTTTATGCATTTAAGCATACTTTTTGCTTTGAATCATTTACAATTGCATACTTTTCCCAAATCACCCTGCCTTCACTTTTGCTGCTCTGACTTAGCATATAGAAGAGATGGGAACTGTCTTACAGGCTGTTAAGGAACACAGAATCTCCACCCTGCCTAGAAATACCAATTCAGACCCATGTGCTCATCAAATGGCTGAGCAGGATCAGAGGGCTGTGCCTATTTGTGTTTCATGTTATCATTTTCTTGCCTGGCATTTGGAGCTTCTGTATATACCTTAGAAGTGAAGGATTGTGTGTACTGCAGACACTCTGAAGGCCTACAAATGATTGGCATCACCTCTCCGTCGAGCCCCTTTCTCCATTCTGTTCTTCTCTCCCATGTGATTGGGGGGTAGAGGAATAGATACTTGTAGGAATCAGATGGAAAAGTAATTACATTTATATCACTTTAACCAAATATTTGACAGATCGACATATAAAAAGAAAGATTATTTTGAACCAAAGTGCTGTGGTCCACCAGAGCAGGAAAGGCATGGGAATGTTCAGCTCTTTCCAGCAGCAGAAATCTGTAGCAGAACTGTTCACATCATGCCAGACCAGCAGGAAAAGAGTGCAAACGTCAAAAGCCTGTCCCCAGTGACCCACTTCTACAAGCCAGGTCTCACCTCCACAGCCTTCAAAATCACTAGCCTGGGACCAAGTGTTTCAAACATGAGCCTACTGGGAACACTTCAGATCTGAACTGTAACATTCTGCCACTGTTTCCCTAAGGCTTATGGGCATCTCCCAATGCAAAATGCACTTATTTCAACTTCACTAGTCTCTCATAGTCTTAACTGTTCTAACCCTTTTCTAAAGCCAATATTCAAACTCTCTTCTGAGACTCAGCCTACACTTCTCTGTACATGCCTGTAAAATCAAAAGGAAAATTACATGTTTATGCAATACAATAGCACAAACTATTTACATTCTAAAACAGAAGAAGAAGAAAAAATAAGAGTGTAGCAAGAAAAGATTGAATCAAAGCAAGACCAAAACCCAGCAGGGCAAATAGTGCATCCATCTACCAACTCTAAGTATAGAATTTGGAATAAATAGTATCATACTCAGAGATCCAAGACTTGGGCATCCAGGACACTGTTCTCCATTGTACGAATGACTCCTCTACCAGGCCTGTTCCACATAACTTCACCTCTTCCTGGCAGACATCCCATTTTCCTGGCATCTTCAACATCCCAAAGACTCCACTCTACCTCAGGCCTCATCATCACAGCTTCACACATAACCCTTTTCTGTGCTTCTTCCAAGCAGTATAACTCTGATACATATTTTCTGGACTTACTATTTTTTTCTAGTTTTGATGCAACTTTTAGATTTTTCGATTCAGCAAGAAGAAGCAAAAGGAGCCCCATGGAGCTGATGCCAACACTAGACACAGCCAGGACCCTCAGAGCCTAGTTGCAATAATCTGCTGGGTCTGTGTAACTGAACTTGGGAAGACACTTTCCTAGGCAGCTTTTTTCCAGCAGGCACCTCCTTCATCTATCTGCTTTAACTAAAAGCCCTTCAAACACATTTGTGGTTTTTACACTTTTAAACCTTTGATGAATCATGTCTGCCCCTCAAGATACCCTTCTTATTACTCCAGAGCAAACCTTGTGCCTTAGCAATGATACTGATCTTTTTTAAATATAGAGTTAGTTTTGCACCAAACACAATCTTCTTTCTAGAAAAATTATATATATACATATAAAATACTTATATATATTAAACATACATATACACACACCGTGTGTATATTTAATTCTCTCTACATGTTTCTCTTATTTGTCACTAAAAGTCTAACTAAAATCAGAAAGTAATAGCTGCTCTAAGTTTTGACGTTATGATGTATGCCACAAAAATGTCTATTAATTTTTAATTTAACTTGATGCAAATTCTGGGGACACAGACAGAAAAATACAACTGTCTTTTCTAACTGAGTGAAAAACAAATCACCTATAGCCAAATCCTCAATAAAGTCTTAGTCTTGGTGTGAAAATTTACTTTCCAATTTCCACTGGGGTCTCCCAATAAACTCTGCTTATATCACTCCAGGTCTTCTCTAGCTTGTGCCTTAAAACTCCCAGATTATTCCCACAAACTTGTTCCAAAGCACTAAGAACCACAGAACTAGATTTATCAAATAGTGGTCCTATTTCTCTGGCACCAATTTACTTTAGTGGTTAGTGTTCTACTGCTGTGTTCAAATACCTTACAGGAATATCTTATTGGAAGAAGCATTTGTTCTGGTTCACAATTTTATAAGTTTGCAATACATCATGGCAATGAAGACACGATGATATTCATGGTAGCAGGGCTGTGGGACAGAGAGAGGCATTCCCAACACAGAAAGCCAAGAAACAGCAAAGAGTGCACAGGGATGGGTATAAATAGCAATTCTCATCTACCAGCTAGACTTTATCCTTAAAAGCTCAAAATCATTAAATTAGTGACATAAGTTCAAAGCTGCTGGGAATGACACAGCAGCTCCAAGTATCAATAGTTGTACAAATCTGGCCCAACCACAGGAACTCTCATGCAGGAAGGTGTTGTGCTGTTCTCTCTCTATTGGCTTTCTCTGCTGCCATGACAAGAGCTCAGATAAGTCTGAGTCTGGATGTCAGCATGCTCATGCTGCCTCTTGGGGCTCAGGGAAAGGTTCTTCTTGCTCCTCCATCTTTTACAGGCTTCAGTAGACCTTGGTTTGTAGATGCATCAATCCAATCTTGGCCTCTACCCACACATAACCATCTTTTCCCTCTGTATCTCTGAATTCCTGTTCTTTGCTTATTATCTTCTTTATTATTATCTCAGTGTGTGTGTGTGTGTGTGTGTGTGTGTGTGTGTGTGTGTGTGTGTGTGTAGGGTATGTTCTTGCCAAAGTATGTATGTAAAAGCCAGATGAAGACCTCAGGTTGGTCCCTCACTTTCACTTTACTTGACACAGGGTCTCTTGTTCAGCACTGTGTATGTCAGGCTACCTGCCCCTCAGTCTTCCAAGGTTTCCATTGCTTCCATCATTTACTGAAGAACTACCGGCATTATCACTGTATGCTAGCACATCTAGGTTTACACGTGTTCTGGGGATTAGAACCCAGGTCCTTACTCTTGCACACCAAGTACTTCACCCACTGAACCATTTCTCTAGCTCTTTCTTCTCTTCTTGGAAGTATACTAATCTATTACATGGGGACTCACTGGTACCCCATGTCAGTTCATCTTCATCTAACTTACCACATCCTTAAAGACATTATGTTTAGCTTAGATTCTTAGAAGACATGAATGTTGGAGAAACAGGTTCCAGACTCACCTAAATATGATGACAGTTAGTGCACTTACCTATATAAAATGACAGTCATTGCCCCTACGTCCTATGATGCCAGACAATGATATATATACACATATGTGTGTAAAACACAAAATGATACTCAGCAAATGTCAGTAACTATCACTTCTGCATGTCTGTTTTCTCAACTCTAGTACAGATGTTAGCTCTCAGTGATTTCATTCTTAGTCTCTAACCATGAATTGACATGTGACTCACATGCTAAAAATAGAGCTGAATGGACAGTTGCTTTGATGATGATTCTCCTGTTATTTCTCTATCTTTTCATTGAGTTATTATTACCTCTGTATTAAATAGGTAGTTATAACAAGAAAAGAAAGAATTAGAAAAAGAAAAACCCAGTGCAAGGGCATTCTATTTCCTCCCTTTTCTGGACAGTACTGTGATAGCTTTGGATCCTTGCCTTTTCCTTGGCTCCAAAGAACTTCTGAACCAGGACTGACACATCATAAACAAGGCAAACATACAACGCATAGCAACCACCATTCCACATACACAGGAATCATCTTTAAACCTGACTCTATCTTTTAGTCAAGGCTCAGTTGTTAGGATTATAAATACCTAATTTCTAATGAATTCCAATTCAAGTACAGTGTGAAAATTCTGGTTATGGTATAATTTTTCCTCATCTTCCAAGGCACCATGGAAAAGAGTGCAGAGCCAGGAGAGGGAGATGGCATTTCAAAGGGACTGGCTTCTGACTCTGAGAATCACAGGCAAATGATGAAGGAGAGGCAGGAAAATGGCTTTTTTTTTTCTTTTTTTTTTTTTTTTTGACAAAGTTGCACCTTATGAACAGAGTCAACCAAGTGGGGAGTGGAAATTTCATTTTCTGATAGCGGTGTCGTAGAATCATCAGCAGCGATGACTAGAAATCCATAGCTGGGTGGAAAGCTGACAGGGTGGAAAAGGAGACCCTTCGAGGCTGATCCGGCCTCTCAGCTGTCCTGGAGCATAATTCCATAGCAATTATTGGCCCTGCCAGCTCTCCCAACTGTGGGTCTCCGATTCCCTGCTAGCTTCTAGGCTCCCACGACAAGGCAAACAAACGTAGAAACAACTCCAGCACCATGGAATGCTTTGGCTACTCAGACCCTGCCAAGTGATAGCCTACCTATTACCCAATCCATTGGTCCCTGGCTTTCTTATGAGCAGGACTCTCAAGCTGCACACCATGCTGGGTTCCAGTCTTGGGAAGCCGGCAGGCAGGCCCATGTTTGCAACACGAAGCCTGACAGGAAGAAGATGGTATAACTCGTCGAGTGCTGATATCTGTTCCCCTGTTAAGTGTACTCTGTGGACCCGAGTGACGAGGGTCCCATTTCCAGCACAGCATGGAATGGGTGATCTCCTCAACTGTAAAATGAAGCCGTAAGAGCACAGCATGAAAATGTATTAGCAACAGTTAGATAAGAGGACCTCAGCAAGGCGTACACACTAGCAATTGGTAAAATAATGTCTGTACAAATTGTTTTTGGTACATTAAGTACCTTTCACAGCCAAAATTAAAAAAAAAAGAAAAGGAAAGAAAAAGTCGAAGAAAAAAACAAAAACGACAGAGACACAGATGGGTACACACATCGGCACAACTGCTTTCTTCTCGGGGAAAGTAATTTCATGCAGAAATTTTTTATTGAAATTGTTTCTCTAGTTGACAGATCTAGTGTACAATGATAAATGACAATGTGCAGGGCAGCTTGTCAGCTTATGCTGGGGGAAATCTCACCCAAACTCCTTACTAATCATAGTGAGAATACATTCCTCCCACCAGCAGGCACTTTCTGCTCATAAGCCCAGTGGCCAGGCAAAGTGGTATTAAAGAGTGGAGAGATGGAGCAGAGGACAGATTTACAAATGTGTAAGAATCTGGTTGCTGACTATGAGACACTGACAGGGAAAAAAAGGCTTATGAAAAATGATCCAACCACACCACCCAATCTATGAATTTCCAAAGGGAAAGCAGAGTATCCTGGTGTGCTTAGCTATTGCAAGAGTAGTGGATGGAGACTACATGCATGGTGACAAAGCCTAAGTTCACTGGCATCTTGAGGATACATGCTTACCAGGACAAAATCAATGTCTTGGAAAGTCATCCACTTCACGGGAGAGGTTAATTTGCAGAAGTGGAAACCATGTCAAAACATAAGACAGATAAATCTAAGGCTACACAAAGGATTGAGGAGAACTATTTGATCAGGAGTCATGGATATCTGGGTCTCTGCAAAGTTTTTATTCTTTGAGCAGGACTTGATGGAGCCCTCCTTGTCTGAGGAATATAGGAAGCATGTCATGGCTTGATCACTGACAACCTGTCACATTCAGAGCAACAGAGTCTCTCCTGTAAAGAATGCATACAAACACACACATTCCAGGCCAAGGTCAGGTGACAAAAGCAAAGAACATCCCAAGTATGGCATATATTAGCACACCTGAATTTTGGTGTTTTTCTGTGAAGATTGTCTGCAGCCCAGTAATAAGTAGAGGGGCAGGTTTGCCTTTGCTCTAATATGAGTAGAGAAATGGAACATGTATATGGGGCCAAGGTTTTCTTACAGTAAAATGAGGCAGAGGAGTAATAGCTAATGAGACCAGTCTTGGCTTTTAAACTGGGGAGAGAATTGATGTCTTTCACAGGCAAATCATCTTCAAAGATCAAAATAAACAAATACACCAGTGATGGCTATGTTCTAGCCTACAGTGCATAGGAGGTGCTATTTACATTTTTTCTCCTGCACCTACAGTGATAACATGGTTCCAAAGTTGCTGCAGCTCTTGATATCTTAGTGTAGACCTGCCTCTATCTGGAAGATGAAGAAATCCAGATCAAGCTTCCACAAATCCACTATTAATCACATCATCAGTGCAGAAACTTGCAGACAAAGAAACCAAGCCCTATAAGGTGGCAACCAGGGTGCTGTTGATGGCCTGGTGACATATTAGAACTACTGACAGTTCAGTCTGACATTTCAAAAAGACTGACTGTCAGGCACGGCGTGAATGTCTTACAAGGACCTCAGCACCATGGCTTTTTCTCACCATTGAGGAAAAAGGGGAGATCTAAAAGGTTAACAAAGTAGACAACACCCTTCTTGATTAGGTACACAGTCAGTGAGCGATTGAAGAACCTCATGCACCAAGTACTTAAGATTATCCTTCACTGGAGCTGACAGGTCAAATGGACAGCCTGATGGCCTACACTCTGACTGACACAGAGCTGTTGCACACAATGATACATTTACTCAAAAGTACAACTAGGCTTTCTATGTCAACCTCTCAAAAATACACAAGGAAACAAGCAATAATCCATAATCTAGCAATTTATGTTCAGAATAACCAAGACATATAAAATACAATTCATTTCAATCTCCCCCAGTTAAGTCATGGTTCTGATGTGTTTCACAAATAAACATCAACTATCTACAAAGTCTTTATAGGAAAATTTGACTCTATACTTAAGCTGTTTCCCTTGTTGGTAAGCAAAAAAAAAAAAAAAAAAAAAAAAAAAAAAAAAAAAAAAAAAAAAAAAAAAAAAAAAAAAAAAAAAAAAAAAAAAAAAAAAAAAAAAAAAAAAAAAAAAAAAAAAAAAAAAAAAAGAAAAAAGAAAATATTGAGAAAGAATATGAGTAAAATACCAAGATTGGAAGAATAAAAAAGCACGCAGGAGGATGGGTTAGAATCACCCTTCTCCCACTCCCTTCTCTACTCCCTTCTCTTACTGCTTCACACTCATTACATCACTCATTATATAACGGATCTTTCATTGCTTCCCAATACACCTTTTTAAGCAGATACACACTGAGGAAGCTCCTGCTGCTTAACCTTTGCTGCAGAAAACCTCTGAAATTATCCACTTTTGATGTCTTTTCTGTAAGACCTCACTTTCCTGTTTCTAGATTTAACTATAATTACTCATTTTCTTATCCAACATTGAAAGGAAATCAGAAAACAATAGAAAATAGACTTGATGAGAGCCAGCATCCTTCTTAGAACACATATTATGTTTTGAAGCTCCAGGTTAAAAACATCAGGCTTGAAAGACATCTGTGTTGCAGCATGGGCTGCGAGCTATTTCCCTCGTAGGGAAGACATGCATCTGAAAGGATCTTAACACAAGAAGAGATCTGCAGGAAGGGAGCCATGCATTTGAGAGCTGGAAGTTTCTTATGCTTTTGCTGTAAGTTCAGGCTTCAAGATACTACCCAACCCTTGAAAAAAAAAAAATAATAACCTGAGCAAGCAGTGAAAACCTTTTAGCCCAACACTAAACTACAATAGAGACTGCCTTATTAACACATCAAGATCAATTGGTTGACAAGTAGCATCTTTTAATCCAAATAATACTCAATTAAATCTATGCTCATATCAATAATTTATTCTACAAATAAATATTGTTCACTCCAAGGAGCTACACTGACTGCTGTTCAGCTCAGTGGCCGTTTCTACCCTCTGAGGACTCTTAATTTCCGATTATGCTTTATTATTGTGGAAGATGGTTTCATTTGCTTCCGTCTGAATGCATGCTTGGAAGTAAAGAACTAAAAAGGTTCTTTTTATAGAAAGTGGGAAACAAACCAAAGAATCATCCCTGGATGTATTGTTTCTGGTAACTATTCCTTTGATATTAGATCACAAAATCTACACCCACTGAACACTGCTTTTTGCTGTGCTTGAAACACCAATAAATCATGTTTGCAAAAGCTAAAGAAAATAGCCCAAGTGGATGACATGAGCTATGGGAGGTGCCAATAAAATTATGGAGCCCAGACAGGACAGTACAGATGTGTGAAGAAGAGGATGCTAGTAATAGACGTGTAGGAACGTCAGATATGCACAAGCCTGTTTTAAAGGGCAGAGCTTAAATACAGAAATATCTTTCCAAAACAAATGAGGATATTTATTAATGGGAGAAAGTGTGCAAACACTTGGCTAGGCTCTGTTTGCTTTTGAAAATTTGAAGTGAATCATAGTAATAAAAATGCATTCTGGTTTCTATCATTTGTCTGAGATTTTAAAATATAGTATTATATCAGCATACAGTAGTTTAAGTATTGAAGTTTTAAATAAATTCAACATTTTGTATATTTCTGATTTGTAATAATGTAAAATTCTATAATGAGTTAGATATAATAATAATATTTATTGATCTTATTTTTAAGGGTGATATTTTATAATCTGTAACTGAGTCTTACATAGTCTGGGGTTTAGGTTTGTTTGTAATTATTTTTGTAAACAACATCCTTAAATAAAATCAAGCCCATTTAAAATTTGCTATTATTGCTCCCAGCCTTCAATTCCTGTGTGTTTTAAAACTGGAAATATATTTTTTTATTTCTTAGGACAGTGTGTGTTACATGAAAACATTTGTGTTTTGTTTAATGAGGTAGGAGCAGAGACCTGCTTTGTGCATTGATAACTTGTTTTGTGCTATCATTACCTTGACATCTCAGCGGTGTCTCCATGACACCAAACATCTGGTCGTGATTCAAATGGAGCAGCCAATCTATCAGCCTTCCAGATGTTTTAAACCCCTGTGATAACTGATGTGCGGCTGTGACACACAGTGGAAGCATGGCTGTTTTCCTGTTGCTGAATTCCAGGAACAGCTCTACTCTTTGCTCCACAAATTCAAGATTCAAGATAATAGGCACCCCATCTTGGGTCCTCTGTGTTTTCTGGACTGTAACTATGGCTTGCTGTGGGCAGGGTCATAAAAGCATGCACTTGCCTCCAGGTCATGGTTTGACCCCACTGGGAACAGAGTTAGAAAGAACTAGAAAGAGCTGATAGTTGATTGAGAACTATAACAGTGCTACAATTATTTGACAGTCCAGAGAAGGTTATTTTTCTCTTTTAGAGGTTTGAGCCGAAGTATAGTAAGTTCTGTATCCAAATGCACATGGCTCTGAGTAGTTGTAGGCAGCCTCCCTAGAGCTGCTTATGTCAGCATTATAAACTGACTTCATCTGTCTAGCGCTTCCACTGAAAGAAAACCACCAACAGATCCAAGCACAGAACCCTCTTCGGTCCTGGGAAAATTGTACAGAAACCTTGAGATGTGACTGGGAGACTTTGAGCTTCTTCCTGGTACTCATCCTCCAATGGGGTTCTGAAGTGAACCTCTGAGGTCTGCTCACCACTCCCAAAAGGAGCAAAGAGGATAAGGAATCAGATGCTGAGACCTGTGGCTCCTAAAATACAGCCATGAACCAGTAGTGGCACCTCAACTACTTTATGTTCATGGAATTACAGGAGATTTATGCATGTGGCAGACAGCTTCCTGGCATAGGTAACCAGATTTAAGGGGTGGGGATGACACACAGGCATAGTTCTTACCATGGTTACTATCACCCTTGTCCACATCTGTAAACATTTGCTCCCTGTCTAGGGTTACAGAATAGAGACCGACAACATTTCAATGTGTACACGCTTTTGTTTCTTGAATAGATTATAATGTCTGAACCTCAGTTTCCCTATCTGTCAGTTCAGGATCAAAGCAGTTCCAACTCATAAGCACATCCTAGGATTAAATGTAGTGATTCATGTGAAGCACAGGGCACCATGGCTGCACACATGTTAAAAGAGGTCTCTTGATGTAAATTAGGGATCTGAACTTTGGGCAAGGCCCAGGCTGACTCAGCTGTCTTTCTCTTTCATATTAGCATACTGAAACAGTTGCACCCACCTCTACATACATGCTGATTCACTGCAGTCTTTCCTTGTCCTGACCACATCTGTGCCATGACAACCACTGTCAGCCTCACTCACACAACAGAAAACAGCAAGCTATGATTCCTAGTCTGAGACCATGTGCTCCTGTTCCTTGCCAGGAATCAGTATTCACCTGACCGAGACCTCCACAATTAATCCTCTTCCATATGATCCATGCAAGCCTCAGCACTGTTCCAGCGTGTCCAAGTGAAGGGACAGGGTGGTGGGTTCAGGCGTTATTGATGGAGACCTAGAGCCGTGGCTTTGGGATCTTGAGGACCCTGAATGGGGTGTGGCCAGCCCCCTTTGAAGATCAGTTGCCTGCTGCCTACTTTTTGTTTCCTGAATCGTCTGAGGGTGAGTTGTTGCAGCTGCTGTGTGGGATATTTTAACCCTCCAGCAACTGCCCTAAGGTTCAGTCTTCTATCAATGAGTGTTTTGTATAAACCTTTGAATAAATATTAATTCTTTATATAATCAATTGCCAGTAGATAACTCTTACAATAGCACAGAGCTATTTGCTCTGCGGAGGGTCCACAGCAGCTCTCTCTAGACCTTCATGGCAGAGGTGCTCTGCTAAGAATAAAAACTGCAAGTTGAGAAGGAAAATGTGACCCTCCTCTACTTGACACCATCTCAGAAGTATCTCACCCTTCCCCACATGAGCCAGCCTACCCCAGCTAGAGCATCAGTGTGAAATGGAGTCATCCAACATACCATTGGCAATATGAAACCCAGTGCCAGTCCCCATGGATCCAGCTATGTTGTAGTCCTGAAATGTCTTATGTCCCCAACTGAGGTATAAACATTAGTGTGGGATGAAACACATTTCCTAGATTCCTGTCCCACTGTGGTTTGGACCAGGCCTGGACTGTCTCTGTGGACTTGATTTAATCATCTATAAAATGGGGTTAATCTCATCTGACTCACAGTATGGTCTTGGGCTTCTATTTAGCTGAAATTTTGGAATGTACTTAGTGGATGAATCACACAATTGGAGAACCGAGTTTGATTAAGCGAAGGTGGGTTTTCATCCTGAATTTACCTCTCACTCTGTAAGCCCATGAGGACAATGCACCTTTAATGTTCCTTTAATGGGGATGAGGATTTTTTTTTCCTAAACAGTTAATTTAATTTCTCTTGCTAATGAGACCTGCTCTCTGAAAGCAGAGGAAGCAGGCCTCAGGACAGAGGTGGGAAGACAGGGGTCTGATATAAGATGGAGCTTTCTGGAAAAGTGCACCCTGCTCTATTGGGGCATCCTGGGTAAAAGTATTGATTTATGATAAGACTTGGCCCGTCAGTGGTGCTTCACCAGATATCTTCTTCCTGTTCCTTGGATTCTAAAGACTTCTTTAATGGACTCTCCTCCTGCCAATCAATGAGCAGGCAGTCCCTCCCTGAAGCGGGTGATATCCCAACAGCCTCATAACAACTGTTACAAAATAACATATTACAGACTGTAAAAGTCTAACTGAAAAGAGAAACCGAGAAACATAACCATGTCAAAGTCATCAGTAATAATCTTCTTCTACAAACGACCCCTGTTGTTTCCCACCATGCGAACGTGTCACCTAAACTAAATTTAACTTGAAAGGCAGCTTTGGATCGGTTATGCTTGTGAGCGAAAGGATTTCAAATACTCAGAGCTGTAAAAAGCCAATTCATGTGTCGTTGACACCACATGGATCTGTTTCTCTCCTGGATCTATATTACCAGCCGATAAGGGATCTACATGTTCTAATGAGTTGATCAGCTTGGGAGCATCAGGTCCCTGCATCCCAGGAGTACTGTAGAATGGACAGTAAGAATGCAGGTCTTATATGGTGTGGTGCCAGAGCAGCATTGTCTTTGTATGTTTCTAAGTCTTGCTTCTTATTTTTTATAATAATTACTGGTGTTGAGGGCTGGAGGTGGGGCATGCACAAATAATAATGGAGTTAAGATAGCAAACTAAGGCTGGTGACGACTACCTTGGTTGTAGTAATTGTGCAGTTTAAATTCAGTTTTGCTTATTGAAATAATAGGTAGTATAAAATGAAATGGTTTCCAATTAAATAATAATAATAAACTGTACCACAGTTCTCAACAAAACATGATACTACCACACATGAATCTGGAAGGAGGTTCTCTGAAATGACGAACCCTGCCCTAAAAGGATACCTAAGGGCAGTTTTGTGTGTGCCAAATGGAACATCAAGACACACAGAGGGTGAGGCTAATGAACATGGTACTATCTATTGGGCAAGTCTCCAAAATATTAATTCTCTTCTAATGAAACTTGCCCAGTCGTTACCACCCTGAACCTCATCTCCACTCTCTGGCTACCCCTTGTCTGCAGTGACTATCTACACAGCTTTTCAGTGTCTTCCATCTGGAAGAAGTATGTCATTTCCTCGACTTTTCCTGCCCCATCTCCCATGCCACCCAGAAGCCTTCCCTAGAGACCCACCCATCACCACCACAGTCTTGTCTAGGCTTGAGCTGGGGTCAGCTGGAGCCCACAGGCAGGGTCTCCTTCTTGGCATCAGGATGCTGAAATAGCAGCATTTGACACATTTAAAACTTGCTGTTTGTGCAATCACTAAAACTGCACCATTAGCTGGATTTTCAGATTGCATGAGTGCAGATCATTAAGTGTTATTACAGTATTAATTATTAGAAATGTCCTGTACTGCCCAAATTAAATTGGGATAGTCAACGACCTGCGCGTTCCCAATACCACGGATAATTTAACCGGAGATCTGCCGCTCCGGGTAAGGTGTCTCCACACGTGGGTGTAGACCATACTGAGGACTAGCAAAGTACTTCCAAAAACATGTCAATCAGATCTTAATATTTTCCCGTGGCAAACTTCAGAAGAAAGTGAGTGTGGCGAAAACTGTTGTGAAAGTTGCTGTCATAACAGAATTCCTCAATACAGAAGGTCGGCTAATCCCAGCTAGCTGCTTATGTATTTCCTGGCTGTGTGATGATCCTATGTAATCACTGTATCTAATAGTAAGTTTAGTAGCTAAGAAAAGAAAGTGAATGGGTTTCAGTATTTAAGGCCAAGCTACTCAAAATCAGATGAACACTTCAGAAAACAGTTTTGAATACATATTATGCAACTACCCTCAAATTGATTTTTGAAAAATAAGTCAAGCCACGGCAATTATTGTCTTAAAAAGAGATGTATTGTAATGGAGAGAGAGGATAGCACCTTCTACATGGGAAGGGAGAGGTCACCAGAAGAAGCAGCAAGAGTCTAGCTGCTCTTCTCCAAGGCCAGAGTCTTTGGGAAGTACTTGCCTACCATTAGCTACCCATGATCATTTTTCTGTTGCCATAGTTGAAAAGGAAACCTGAGAAAAATATAAGACTAATTTATCCCTAAGCCATACATTATTAATGTGTATAAATAATTGATTGTTCAATGAAATGATTTATTTCTGATTTAAATGTTTACTATTTTGTATTCCAAATTGCCACACTAGGAAAGAAGCCTCTAACAACTTTCTCATAGAGATGTCCTGATGTCAGATGAGAGCCAAGGTCTGAGCCCAAGGTAACTGTTTGCTCCAGCACCATCTTCTCACCTGGAAGTTGTGTTGACAGTAGAGGAGAAAAGTCAAATTATGTTCTTGATCTTAACTTTTCCCACTCTGTCCATATAAATGTTAGGCCTTTGTCTTAGGCCCCTTCTCTTCCCAAACATGAGTCTACATAGCCGTGTTTATGGCCATGGGGCAGCTCACTCCCAATACCAGGTTAGCAACAATGTTAGAGTTCTAAGTGAACATGAAGATGTCTTAGATTGCCCTTCAGATTGTATTTTTAAATAGTTGTGATTTGCAACCACCCCAAAAAAAGGTTGGGATTGAAGCTTAGCATCAAGTAGGTATGACATTGAAAGCTTGATTACATTAAATCAGTAGCAATTACCCCAATACTATCACTTCCAAATTGGACAAAGTTTGAAATATTTTAATAACATTCAATGTCAAAAATAATGGTTATAAACACTGTGAATATAGAAAGTCACTGCTTATGATAAATAAAAATACAATGTCAAATATTATGTATGAACACAATGTAAGATTATAACTTAAACTAGCAATTGCATATTACAAATAGAAACATCAAAAATCATAAACAATTGAGTAGGATACATAACCCATGATGAAGGCAATGCATGTATGTGGATAGTATATTATCATAATGAAAGTTTTAGCAATTTGGACTTTCAAGACTAATGTGAAATTTAGAAGTGGTCAAGGTGAACCTGTCAGGAAGAAGCTGCACTGAGATGAGACCACTTAGAGCAACCAGGTTCCAGCCAACAAGTAAGAATTTGATTGCCATGAATCATGGCTTCTTTAAAGTTGGTATAGAAAAGGCTCAGAGGTGGCAGCAAGGGCTGGAGGCAGAGAATCCAGGGTCTGTGTCCCACCTGAGCTTGACTGGGGCCTGCAGACAAGAGTAGGAGGTTGCCATAGCATTCCAGCAACTTCCCTGGGCCCGGCCAGGCATCTCCATGTTACCCAAAGAAGGGTGCTGTGCTAGCCCTTTGTGTAGGCAGAGAAGCACACAAGAGGAGCAATGAGCTAATGTTTTACATAAGGACACTTCACCTTGAGCCTGTGGGATCAGAGTCAACCTTCTTTTGCTGATTTGTTTGAGGTCTTTCCAAAAGGCACACAGTAGAAACAGTCGCAGGTATTGCTAAAAAGATACATAGACCCAGAAGTGGAGGGCGAAATCCACAGTAGTGACAGCTCAGGATCTTAATCATTCCATTCAAGGAAGCCAAGTCTGAGTTTTCTCTGCTACAAGGATGGAGCCCTGTTGTAAATAGCTCTAGCCCTGACTTTCTGGGGCCTGGATCAGAGGTTTGGTCCCACTCAGCCCCGCTTAGCATCAAATAATCACACACATGCTTAGATTATTTTATGCTGATTGACCTAGGGACCAGGCAGATAACTTGCTTGCTCCTTCATCTGAATTCAACCCATCTTTTTCAGCTGTGCAGCTCGGTACCTTTTCTCAGAGCGGCCTCTGTGTCTGCTGCTATCTCCTTATCATCTCTCAGGCGGCTCTCTCTGGCAATTCTCTGGCATCTGTCTGAGATGGTCCTGAGTTTTCTTAGCCTGGTAGCTCCTCCCACACTTCCTGTTTACCTTTGGCCAATCAGCTTTTATTAAACCCATAGGGAGGACAAATATTTACATTACCAGTATAATCCCCTACAGAGCCCCAGTAGGCATCTGCCAGTATCAAAGACTCAGAACCTCACCAAATTCTCACTGTGGTTACCAGTGTCTAGAGCACCTGTTCCTGTGCACCACAGCAACATGCAATCAAGCTGTCATGATCTCCATTTTTCCTATCCCTTTTCTCAATTTCTCATCCTGACATGGGATATGAGGTAGTAAGAGGTGAGTGGTAGAGAGAGATGTGCTAAGGGTGTCAGTGTCACTATTGGCCTCTAACAGGCCACACTCAGGGGTAAAAGCATCAGCTGGTTAAAGTACAGCCTCATCCCTTAGCCCTCAGGTCCTGAAAACCACAAGAGATGTGAAGAAGAAGAAAGGAGATGGAAAAAAAAACAGAGGTCTGAGGAACACAACAGGAGTGACTGAGGAAAACCTACTTAGCTTACCCTGCTTCATTTTCTCAGCCTGACTTGACCATGAGGCTGACCCTTAGTGATATGAGGGCCATAGTCCTTTATAGGCCCTTAGCTGTACCATGAGGCTGACCCTTAGTGAGATTAGGCCCATGGTTCTCTGTAGACCATTAGATATACCACTAGGCTGGCCCTTAGTGAAATCAAGGCCACAGTTTTCTGTTGGTCCAAGTGCTCCAGACAGAGGCTTGCCACACCTTTTTTCTTCCATTTAGCCATTCCTGATACATGTCTGGAGTTCTAAAAACATGGGGATATGATACCTCATAACCCTGTTTTTGCCTAGTGCAATCACCATGATTTGAACAGACTTTAAGCACATGTTCTACACTTGGAAAAAATGAATCAAACAAACAAGTGAACAAGAGAAGACTTGCTATCTCAATACTTTCAGTCTAGTGAGCCTCCCCATCAGCCCCCAAACTTCTTAGGAACTGTTTCCATGTTTATCAGTAACAGGTTTCTAGGCATTGTCCACTTGTGGTGGGAATGGCAACTTTCAGATAGTTGTCCGTAGCAAAAGAAATAGGAGCAGCCCAAAGCAAGTCCTTCTTCAGTCTGCTCTTTCCATGAGAGCCATCACAGCCCACACAGACTGCTTAGTGCAAACACTATTAGTGTTTGCAACATTTTAGAAAAAAACAAGAAGAGAAGAAATTAAGCATAAAAACTTGTTAAGGCAAAGTTGAGATTACAAATTCAAGCACAAAAATGTCAGCAAATGTGAATGTCGATGCTGTAATTGTAGCTTTCTCTCAAACTCATCTCGCATCCGGGTTGCATTGACTGCAAACTTAAAGGTCTAATTAGGAACTTACGTTGCTATGGGTGATATGGATGAATACTTTTATTAGATGTGTGTCTCACAGCCTCACATCTTTTTGTGGGAAGCACCTTGAAAGTAAGAATTCCTTTCCATTCATCATGTAAAGGAATTCTCATCCAGTGCTGCCTAAACAAAAACACAGGAAGTCTAGGAAGTGCTCGGTGTCTGTTCACTCACAGATAGCATTAAGATCAGGATGAGTTTCAATAGCACATATTTATTTGTGTACAGAATGATTGCCCAAGGAACAGCTCAACTTCTAAGTCTACACTATTCTTCATTCACCCCAGAAAGTCCTTGCTCTAACTAGCTCACTTCCAATTTCAATTCCTTCTTTATAAATGATTTGTTTTTATTCTATGAGTATGAATATTAGCATTTTGTATTTATGTGTACTGCATGTGTGCCTACTACCTGCACAGGTAAGAAGAAGGCATTGGAACCCCTGGAACTGAATTTACAGGCTACTGTGTGATATCATGTGGGTGTGGTCAACTGAACCTGGAACCTCTACAGGAGCAGAAAGTGTTCTCAACCTATGAGCCAGATCTCCAATGCTTTTTCAGAATACATTTTGAGTTAGATTTTCTTTTGAAAAAAGTTAGGACGCACCCTCATTGATATAAAGCATCATCTTTCATAGAAAAACTACCAATAGATACTCAGATTATTTGATACCTATATATCAAATAGGTGCAGATTTGTATTTGTCATGTGTGTGCAGGTACATGTAGGTGCATATACAAATGTGTGTGGAGGCCGGAGGTTCATCCCAGGTGTCATTACTCAGAAGCCACAGGTCCTGCTTTTCCTTTGCTGTGTTTTGGTTGTTACTGTTTTAAGGAAGGGTCTCACTATGTATCTCTAGCAGACCTAGAATTCTCAAAAAGTCTACTAGCTTTTGCCTCCCAAGTTCCAAGACTAAAGATGAATACTGCCTCAGAAAATCATCTTGTTTTGTGAGGAAGTCTCCCTGGACTAGGGGTTGCCAGTTTGGTTAGCCCCACATTTCCAGTGTTCTAACTTACTTACCACAAGGATTATCTGTGAACCACCACACCTAGCATACTTTTTGTTCAGTTGTTTGATTGGATGTTTAGTTGGTTGGTTGGTTGGCTGTCTGTTTGGTTGATATTTTAGTAGTTTAATCATCTATCCACCACCACCACCCTTTTCTGGAGAATTTCATACAACATTTACGTGTACCTCATTTACTCTATTTATAATGTTTCCACCCTTTCCTCCTCCACCTAACCCCTCCCATGTCCCACTCCAACCATATTAACTTCTTCATTAGTTATTATTGTTACATAGATGTGTTGGTTTAAATAAGAAATGAACCCCTAGGTGTGGGTACTGGAACACCGGGTCCTCAGTTGGTGACAGTATTTGATGTTTGGGGAGGTTGTGGAACATTTGGGAGGAGAAGCCTTGCTGTAAAAAATGTCATGGGGTTGGTCTTAGGGTGTTTGTAGTCTCGCCCCACTTCTTGTTTGCTCTTCCTGGTTAGTGCTTGCCTTTGAAGATATAAGCTCTCAGTTTACTGCCCCTGTGGCCAGTGTTGCCTGCTGTGATCTTATTTTTCTATAAGCTGTTTTGAATTGTGATTTATTACAGGAACAAAAGAGGAATTCTCTCTCTCTCTCTCTCTCTCTCTCTCTCTCTCTCTCTCTCTCTCTCTCTGTGTGTGTGTGTGTGTGTGTGTGTGTGTGTGTTTAATATTGCTGTTTAGTATCTCTAACTAATACTCTATCAGAGAACTGGGCCTGAAGAAGACTGATATTCATTTTCTCTCTCCCTATCTCCCTTCTCCCCCCTGGCTTCCTCCCCTCCTCCCCTCTTCAGACAGTGACTGCCTATAGCTCTTCATCTAGGGATAAGGCCATTTGTAATTTCCATATTGAATGGCATCCTTATTGCAGGCATCATTATTTAGGGGACCATAGCATTGAAATTTCACAGGTATAGTTTTTCAGTCACGTTCAGATAATGCCACCATGTAGTATGTGACCTGGTCCTACAGCTCTTATAATCTTTTCTTTTCTCTTCTGCATTTCCCTTTGACCTTTAAGTATAGGTTCTGCACATTAAATGTAGCATTAGGAGCTGTCTTCTCATCCACACAGCTCTTTACATGGGTTATAGGATCAAACTCAAGTCTTCTGCATGGGAAGCAAGCACTTTAGCAACTAAGACCTCTCATTGGCTCACACAACCAACTGTAGACATGCTACTGTCTTCCTAGACATTGCCTTTCCATTGGGCGTTTACAAAATAAAAAAATTTAAAAGACTTTAAATAGTACATCAAAACCATAACTACAAATTTCCAATTGATTTTTCCTTGGGTTCAATTCTCATTAATATGGTCTTTAAAAGGCCTTACAAGCTTGTAGAGTGTAGAGTTTGCTTAAGATAATTTGGGTGGATTGGCAAAAAAAAAAAAAAGCACATTTCCAGCACAGTAACAACTTAACTGTGTATTAAGTAAACCTATTTATGAAAATCTCCAAAATGTTCTAAAATATGAAAAGAGCTGTCACCATATTTTCTTTTATTATTATTATTATTATTATTATTATTATTATTATTAACAAAGAAGTCACACTTTCTATCCTTGTATATTCTTATTCAAGGTCCCTTCCCCCTCTCACCACATCAGGTCATTCTCTTTTCTCCACAACTCCCCATCCCCTCCCTGGGCAGGTGGCTGGCAGTCCCAAGGTCCCACTGACCCAATATTGCTTAGTTCAGCCTCCACTCCTGGCAGATCCAGTTTTCTCCCCCCAACCTCAAGACTGAGTCAGGCTGTCACCATATTTTCAACACAGCTAGACCATGCTCTACACTTAATGATTAATGACTAATGTACTGAACAGTGTTGGAAGATCTTCCCTCAAATTGGGGAAATCTCTTCCTTGCACACAAAGTGCTGCTCTGAATTTTCCTACCAAGATGGAAGGATGCTGAAGGAAGAAGCCATAGGGATAAAGGATGTGGGAAGACCAAGGCTGGATAATCTAAGGAAAGACATCATGAGTTCTAAATGGAAACAGGACTGGGAGGTGAGGAGGGAGGATTGCAGATGCCCATGGTGGAAGGCTGAGCCCACAGAGCAGAAAAGCACAGAAAGCACTGTGGAGGAGGAGCTAGCAGAGGAGATGTGGGCCAAGAAGAACATCCTTCACCCTCTCCTGTCATTCTGCTCCCCGAGTACTCCCACTTCCTTCCTGCTCTTCCTCCTCTGTTGTCCTCCTCCTCTGCCCTCCCATTTCTCCCCTCCTCCCTACTCTTCATCTCCTCTTGCTTCTGTTGCCCCCCCTCTTGCTATTTCTCCACCTCCCCATTCTTCTTTTCTTCTACCCTCTCCATGTTTTCATTTCTGTTTTTGATTTTACTCTTAGGCATGCTCTGATGTCTCTTGTCATCAGGCTGTACTTGCACTAGAATTCTCTATTACAACAATAATCACAAGCAACTGATAAAAATTATTTATGTACTAAAGGCTTGAAAGGAGGGCATGCACTGGTACAGGAGGGATTAAGCAGTGATGCAGTTTCTGGAAAGGCCAGACTGGCTCCATGAGGCTTCATTCAGCAGATCAGGTCCTCCAGAGAGAGGGCTCTGCATACATGCACCCAGATCTTAAGATGACCCTCCAGCCATGGCCTGGATACTGGTGCCCCAAGGCTAGGTGGTTTCCAGGTCTACTGTGGCCAAGAGGCCATGACTTCAGATCAGGGTAATAGTACCTTCTCTCCACTACATCTCCCACTTTTATCTGATTATGAAAGTTCTAAACCTAAATATAAAACTATGTGAAATAGGAATAATTATCAAGTAATATCTCAGAGAGAGAACCTGCAATAACATAAACAAAGTTAAACTGTAACCAACAAGAACTAGCACGAAACATATAATAAATGTCCAGAATATTCGGAAGTGCCAAAATACAAATATTACTCTAAAGCCCCCCAAACCAAATGTGGTCCAGTTATTCCCAGTCACTCTGGAGAAAACTCTTCTCCCCAAAATTAGGCCTAGTGCCTAATGTAAGAAACCATTCCACATTGGATGATAGAATAGCCTTGAAGGATGAATCAAAAATCCCAAGAACAGCCATAAAAGAAATATTTTGGCAGACTTTCATAAATGAATAAAGATCAAAACTAAGACTACAAATAAATGACATTATAATTGAAGGCCTATTGGACAGATTCTGCCAGCTGCCTGGAGAAAAAGCAAGATGTGAAAGTAAGCCACTGGCCACACATCAATACATAGAATTAATAGAAATGGGTTAAGTTATATGAGTTAGTTGGTAAGGAGCCTAAGCTATATGTCAAACAGTTTATAATTAATATTAGTCTCTGAGTAATTATTTTATGAGTGGCTACAGAACAGAGGGTAGGTGAAATTTGTCCAGACCAAGAAGCCTGAATGGAACAGAAAAACTTCTGTCTACAATTCTCAGCTCACATGTTAGGTTAAAATTCTGTACATCTTCCTCTCCACATCAAACTTCTGCTTGAGCGCTGAAGTGGGGTCCCACTCGTTGGTGTCAGGTCCACGTAGCCAGGACAACCCAAATGGCTGTGTGTATCCTACAGTAGTAGCCAAACTCCTCCACTGTCAACAGCATTGTATCCATCCAATTTTCATCCCTCCTGCATTGGGTTGCTATAGATTCTCTCCTATATGTGATCTCCTGAACCCTCCTGTGTTGAATTTTGAAGACCAATGAGAGATGAAATCTGAGACTGTGTGAAACTTTATTGCATGTAGCTTCTACATATCAGAAGTCCTCCCCACACCCCCCCAACGCACACACACAAAACAGAGACACCTAGAATTCCACATTCACTGCACACCTGCCTGCCCACCCCTGCACTTTCTGACCCTGAGTAGGTTCCTCTTGTCTCTTCTTGTATACCCTGGCCACCTGCACCTGTTCCACCTGTACCTGCTCCACCTGTACCTGCTCCACCTGTACCTGTTCCACCTGCACCTGTTCCACCTACTCCACCTGCACCTGTTCCACCTGTAACTGCTCTACCTACACCTGTTCTACCTGTACCTGCTACACCTGTACCTGCTCCACCTGTACCTGCTCCACCTACACCTGCTCCACCTACACCTGCTCCACCTGTACCTGCTCCACCTACACCTGCTCCACCTACACCTGCTACACATGTACCTGCTACACCTGTACCTGCTACCCCTGCAACTGCTCTACCTGGCACCTGCTCTACCTAGCACCTGCTCCACCTGCACCTGCTCCACCTGCATCTCCTTCACATGCAGAGCTCCAGGCATTCTTCACCCAAGTCCAGCTTTGGAAACTTCCCCAACTCCAACTCAGCATTTCTCAGCTCTGGCTCCATCCTGCAGGACTTGTGCTGAGCTTTCACCATCCAGAGTAGAGAAGGCATTATTTTTCTCATGCTGTGAGAACAAGCCCTTGATCAGTATTTGAACCCTGTCTCTGAGGGATGCTATGATCTTGTAGTTAGTGTCTCTTGGTCTCCATTTTCTTACTTGTAAAGTAGTCACAATGGAATGATCTTTAAAGAAAAATGTTTGACCAGAAAATCAACAATCAAAGGAACATATGTGTCTCTGGGGTGAGAGTCATAAACTATGGCTTTGCAGCAAAGGGAAAGACACAATCAAAACCCTGATCTGAGATGGTAATGGTGGGTTTTCAGTAAGGATGGAGTTGGAAGAGAAAGAGAGAAGACCTGAAGAAGCCCAGACAACTGATTTCATCCCAATCTCCAATTTTAGACTTTCTGTATTATCTAGAAATGTCATTCATCGCTCTGAGTCTCAGAGTCTTCTGCATCACGTAATGTAGCATGGATGACTGTGAAGATCTAGGTGAGGCCAATATGAAGGTTTCATTCTTGTACATTACAAGATCCAATCATTGCTGCTAGGGAAACAGCAGTGCCAGGTTCACTGGCTTTTGATTCACCTGCTGCTCTTGCCCTGCATTCACTCAGGTAAAGCTCAGTCACTGAGGTTTGGTTTCCCACCTTTGAAGTACATTTCACAGTCTTAGTGCATTCTACACAGAGCATCCGTATATGACCCAAGTCAACCGGAGTGTACTTCACCGAAGGCCTCATGCTGTGGGGATGCAAATGCTGGGAATATGGGATGCAGTAAAGGGAAGAGCTCAGGCCACAGCAGGATGTCTATGCTAACCACAGCCAATTCACACCTGTTAACTACTGTGAAAAAAGCAACAGAAAACATTAGCAATGCCTTTCATAGGAGCTTTTCTCAGCAAGTATACCATTTAACCATTGATTCTCTGCACTAAAATAGACTGAAGTAAGTGAGCCTTAAATAATTGTTCTGACTATAGAGATTTGTAATTTACAAAGACATTTAGACAATCTAAATGAATCTAAACAGAATCTGAAATGTGTGTTCAGTCTGCATACATTCACACATGTGTGCCTTCCATGTGAGTTCATTGACAGTTTACCACATATCCATCAGTGTGCCTGCGCTTGTGTTCATGATCAGGAGAAAAGTAACATGGACTGGCTTTATTGACACATGAATTTGCTTACTGGTCTTTCAATTCCCCACAAATACTATCTCCACGAAGGCAGGATGAAGGACAGGGAATGGAAGAGTAGACTGGGCACCTAGAGAGGAGACTCATGGGAACCAGAAAAGGGAAGACATGATGCCTTGTGTGTGTGTTGAAAGATGGCTTGTACTCCTCTCCTCTCTTCTTAGAATCCAAGCTGTCTGGAAATATGATTTTAGATGATCCACAGAGGCTATGTGCTGACACACATGTGCAGAGAGGATCAGGATGGGTTGTGCGGCGAGGCATGAGGGTGTTCAGTCTCCAAGGCTATGCTTATAAGGGATCATTCAATAGGAATTCTATATCCTGACCAAAACTAGCCACAGGATGAGGCTCCAGCCAGGCATAAGAGGCTAAATTATATATTGTTTTTACTGTTGTTTCATTTCACAAAACTGCAAAAGTCCAGGCAACATTTTGTCAGTAAAAAACAATAAAGAATATGAAAAGCCCATCTTCACAGGACATTGGACATTGCAAAACAACCTACAGCTATTATCGGATATATCAAAACTGACAAGGAAAACTTTGGTCCTGATTGGACTATATCTCACATGGACAGCACACTCATCCAGCTCCTCTCCTACATCGCGAAGCTCACCCACCGAACCGTAGGTAGGAAGTTTATGAGCTTAATTGAATCTGGGGTATTTGGATGATTGAAAAAAAAAAAATTGGTGACGTTGCAAAACTGGTCATTAGATTTTCAATAGCAGAGGGACTGTCAGCCCATGTGGAGCTGGAAGAAGAGGACAGAATAAATGAGACATTAATTTTGTTTAGGAACCTTCCACTGCATAAAAATCTGTACTGCATATGTGTGAAATCTTGGCACTGTTCCTGTCCTCTGTCATCTTTTACACACATTCAAGGTCACAACCAAGAGCGTTTTTCCTAGAAAGAGCAGTACCATTCCTGTGGTCTTCTTCCCCTCCCTCTTTCATTTTTGCTGCGTAGCAGAAACTCAGGTTTAATGTCACTTTGTGTCTTTCTAATATTGCATCAAGATCTTTATGTGTGTGTGTAAACTATAGCCAAATTAGGTCACAGAGAAATCATTAGCAACACTGTTTTTCCCTGTGCTGCTTAAAATAGGAGAAAAAACAAATGCAGGAAAAGCCAAATAGGGGTCAGAGCCTCAGTCACAGATGTGCAAGGGAGCCCCATGTGCCCCACCGACACCCCAGAATTCCCACTGGCACACCTAAAGAACCTCTGTGAGCCTCTTCATTTGTGTTATACCGCTGCACATCTGCTTGTGGGTTTCTGAGAGACTGTATTTAAAGCATGAAGGTTTGGTATGAAGGGATATAATTTACATGTTCCTTGGCATGTGGCCCACAGGGACACGGCACTACCTGCAAATGACAAACTCCCTTCATATCTCATGTTTCCAGAAGTGACTCCTGGCCTAATTCAAAATGATCTGGGTGATATGCCCTTTCCCAGAAGATAGCGTGGAGATGTGCAGCTGTGGATGATGGCACATGGAGCCATACTCAAGGGCACTGGAGGTCAACGATCTCTTCTCAAGCCGACAGTGACTGGGCATTCTTACATTTCTTAAAAGCAGTATGTTGTCTCTTTAATGAGACAATGAAGATCTTTCTGTTCAGAAGCATCCATCTGTGAAACTCCAGGTCCCTTCACAGAAGAGTCCAGCCACCAGCTAAAATTCTTTCCCACTGATTCTCAGCAACAACATCTTACCCTCAGTTTATTGGGAAAAAAAATTTAGATTCATTTGATGTCATTTTAGTTTGATTTTTTAAAAAATTTATTCAGCACAGAAAAAGCTCCTTCTACTGGAATTCCAAACTTGGAGTAGAAATAAACAGAATGGGCAAAAGCTCCCCCTCCTTCCCCCTCTCTTTACTGATATAACTGCTTAAATGTTTAAGCAACATAGAGACTATGTTTGTGTTACTGCCCCATCATGTCACCATTACAGATTTTAATACTATATTTTTTCTTATTGTTTTCTAATTTATAAAATATTTCATTTTAAAATTAAAAAACTGACATATTTTTGGGTTGGCACAGTCTATCCAACATATAATGAATTCTCTAGATGTTTCTAGAAAGCACAGTAGGCAATAAATATCCTTCAGAAAACAGTGTTCTAAACCCCAGCAATCACACGCTGGAGACATCAGTACTTCTCTCTATATATACTGTCAAAGCTTTATTCTAAAGCACTTGCGCTATCCGGTCTGGTTCTCCTTGGCTCCTGCATGCTCTATGCACTTGGCTCCAGTCTGATGGCTCTCAGGTGTTTCCACTGCAATTAGCCCTGTTTTCTCCTCACCACAGTGGAAAAGTGACAGGGAGCTAAAATCCTCCAGGCACATGGCCGGGCAGCGATGTGATTGAATGATCTCATTTCAGGCTTTTTGTTAGACAACAGACAGAGCTGTATGAAGATTGATACAGAAGTGCCGGGCTCGGCTGGCTGGATCATCAAACGGATTGATATGATACTCAGGCAGTGGATGAAGACAAAGTAACTGTTATCATACTCAATACACAGGCTTGTCAGGGGCGGAAAATCACACCGTGTCCCCAGTGATGGGAGAGTTTCATGACTGTCATGCGAATTTAGTAGCTTGATGTCATGGGCAGGCTGCTGGGCCTGAAACTTCTTATTTGTGAGAGAACTAAAAGAAACTTGCCAGCACAGCCCCAGGAAGGCAGTTCATGAACTGGGGAGAATCATGGATAACTCTGTAGAAAGCAGGGCTGCCATCTGCAATAAGTGGTGGATTTTAAAATATTTCCATTTACTTTCATGGTAGAAGCCCAGATGATTCCAGAGACAAGATTTCATCTTATAGCTGGGGGAAAGAGATATATGGATTCTCAAAAATATAGTTACGGTTATGGGTTAGTTTGTCATGTCTATCTAGTCCATTCTCTACATGCACAATAGGAAAGGTATTAGCACCAACCTGGTGCTTTGATGAGGAAACTGAGCTTCACAAAGAAGTGGAGAGACTTGTCCTAATCAGAATTTATGGTACTGAGTGGCCTGAGTAGCTCCTATCACCTATTACCACCCCATATCCCCTGACTTGCCCAAGTGTCTATCCACCCTCCACATTACATCCTTTGTAAACTGCAAGTAATACAGAGAGGTATCTTACATACTGAGCAAACTGTTTCCTCAGTTACTGTGTCTTCATCCACTGCCTGAGTATCATAGCAATCCATTTGATATTGGACAATGCAGATTCTACTCAATACAGATAGTTCATGGTTTCTATCTTTTGTAAGTTTCAAAAATTACAATCCTGAGTGAAGAAGACTCCCTGGACCCTGGAATTCAAACTCCCAGAGACCCAGCCCTGCTTGTTGAGCTCCAACATATAAACAGGAATGGATGCTTGATGGATGGCACAGAAGTTCCTTCTCAAAAGCAGAATATAGAAAATAATCCTCATGCATCAGGAGAGGCAGGGCCTTCAATGCAGATAAACCCAGAAAGTCAGGAGCTGTTCCAGGTGGGAAGCCAGCTTCGGGGCTGCAATGGTGGCTGAGGCCCACAGGGCTGCATCAAAATGAAAGGCTGCCTTTGGCTTGTCTGTACAATGAAGCTGGTAAGAGCAGAGCAGGAAGTAGGTTTTCTCCGGAGAAGGAAGGCACCTGTGCTGTCTGGCCTGATTAGGGTCAAAGTAAACTCTTTGAATTGAGATTGTTTTGTGTGGTGGGAATGTTTGTCTGGATGCAGTGAATATCATTCTGTAAATAAAGGAATTGTTTTGGCCTGGGTGGAACATGTAGAAGTAGGTGGAGGAATCAGAGGAGAGACAAGCAGAAGGAGTGGGGAGTCAGACAGACTCCATCCAGCTGCCAAGATATAAGACCCAGGTGAGCTAGGAGCCATGGGCCACGTGGCAGAAGTGGCTGCAGGCAGATCGGATCTCTGGCCTGGACAGGGCTGGAAACCTTATACAACAGTTGTGACCTAAGGATTGGATGAGAATGAGAATAAAAGGAAGTTAGAGGCAAGCCTTATCTGGATAAGAGTGAAGATATTTATGGGTTCTGTAATAGCACTGGCGTAGGAAGGGGGCCTGTGGTACATTAAAGGTCAGACACCAAGAGCCACATCAATCAGCCCCAAGCCTATATTCCTAGGAGATGCTGGGCTGAGCACAGGCTCAGGAGAGACAGTACTTACTGTGCATGCAGACATACTCCCAAGAAGATGCCATGAAAGTCAAGTTTTAGGATGCTTACTTCCCATCACACATGATAACTTGGGATCCACTCAGTAGAAGGACAGAGAAGTGTCCTCTGACTTCTGTACATGTGCTATGGCATAAGTGCAAACACAGACAGACAGACAGACAGACACACACACACACACACACACACACTCCAAATACACAAAGGAAACAAAATTGCACAGAATGGAAGTAGGGTTAGGATAGTAAAGGTCCCCATCACAGTTCTCAGTGTTATGAAGAGAAGATGAACATAAAATATTTAGAGACAAGTGTGGAAATCTGAGGTCATATCTGTGTGGAAACCAAAACAAGAATTTACAGTACTATACCCTGAAGCCATGGGGTCCATGAAGAATCAGTAAGAAAAAAAAAAGACTTGGTTTATGGACAATTAAGATTACATATTCTGGAACCTTCTGTCTCCTAGAACGGGTCATAGATCTGCATATAAAACAGTATCAGGGATTCTGAATTCCAAAAGCCATGGCTTCTTTACCTTTTTACAGGAAGTCCTCTGTAAGTATTTGTTTTATGAACAATTAGATGAAAGAATTACATTTGAGTAACCTTTTTACTACAAGTCAGACTCCCCAAATCTAATAATTTAAAACTTTACTCATCATTACAATGCTATGAGTCTGCAGGTAGCTGAGTCAGAGAATCCTCTGTTTCTGCCCTGGGATCGCTTTCTGGAGCTGTGAGATGCCCCTTCAAGATGGCATGTGGTTGTCTGTTGGTGTGGATCTTTCTGTGCACTCTCATTCACTCACTTGATACTTATGTATCAGGAGGAGAAAGAAGAGTCTCTGTGTCCCCTTTGACATATGTTGGCATCTGCATATGTCTGTCACTGGACAGTTAATACTCACCCATTTTCCAGTTTCATACTGATTGCCAGACTTCGGCTGCTGTGGGCCTGCTGCATGTCCTGGGGGTGACAACAGAGCTTTCATAGCTCAGGGTATTTGTCTGTGTCCCTCACTGCTTTTTGCAAAGTCAGCATCTCTTGCTGGGGTAAGACTATTTATCTGCTCATTGCCCAAAGACAAAAAGCTAGTAGAACTGATGAAGATCCAAGCGTCTTGCGTTATTAAAATAGCTAATCACTTTCCCTCATTATTATTTTTCAGAGTTAAAAGGCCCCCCAGACCCTCAGGATATCAAACTCCTCAGTACCAACAAGTCTAATTTTATGCTATCTTAAAATCTCAACAAAACAAAATCTCCACAGCTCTGCATCTCCATCAATTTGCAGTCTGTCCTTCTCCTGAAGGTTAATTTTATATCAGCTTGACAGGTTGAGGGATACCCAGATAGTGAACGGAATTAATGGTAACGGTCTCTAGATATTTCTGTGAAGAGTTTGAGCAAAGATTAATATTTGAATCAGTAGATTCAATGAGCAAGATTGGCCTCCACAATGCACATATCATTATCTAAGACATAGAGATCCAGAAAGAAAACAAAAGCAAATGATGGGAAAGAGTGCAATACCCTTCACATCCATCCCTTTCTTCCTCTCTCTCCAGATGAGACATCTAACATCTGGCCTCAAACCTTTAAGCTTCTGGGTCTCAGACCTTCAAACTCCTCCACTAACATCAGCATCTGTCACAGTCTAAGCTTGCATATGGCAACCTGAGGGATTCAGAGACTCCAAGATTACTCCATGAGAGTCTCCTCTTCCTTCTCTCATATCCTACCTTTCACACTTCTTGGGAGGATCCAGCCTGTCAATTATTTCCTATCTTCATTAGTAGGAAACCCTTCCCACCATGAGGCTTGCCTCCCTGGCTGTTTCCCTTCACTATCACATGTTACAGGGCATCCCATCCTACCCACTCTACCTCTTGAACTGTGTGGCACCACGAGCATTCCTCTTCAGATTGTTAGGTGGATTTTTTTTCTTTTAATTCAATCATGCCAATAGGCAGCCTTTATCATGAAAGAAAGATTGTCCTTAAAGGTGGAAGGCTTGTTTTGCAGATTAGGATCTGCAATTCCATAGCTATATGGCTACAAATGTTTTATTCACTTTATCTGCATAAACTTGATTTACTTCACATTTCAGGGAATTATTCCAATTATCTTTTTATGCACATACTAGGTTGTGCCACCATGTTTGCTAGTTCTTTCTCCTTTCTAGATGTCCTGTCCCTGCCTGTAAAATATCAACATTGGATCCCTGTAGCCAGCAGTTTTTGACCCATCTGGGCTCATGGTCTGAACAAAGTTTTCTCATCTGTGATCTTGCAGCCACTTTGTTTAGAGAATTATATTAATTATAAACTGTCTGGCTTATGCCTCAGGCTCATATTAATTAGTTCTTATAACTTAACCTAAGCTATTTTTATTAATCTATGTCATACCACATGGCTAGTGGCTTGTTGGTATTTTTACATCTTGCTTCTTTGGGTGGCAGCTTGTAGTGTCACCTAGACTCTGTCATTCTTTATCTCTGCTGGGATTTCCTACCTACTCCTAAGCTTGACTCCAGTAATGTGGGCTATTTTTCTGTGTGTTGTGTATATGCTTTACAATTAGTTAATAAAGAAATTGTTTTGGCCTATGGCAAGACAGCTTAGAAGCAGGACAGAGGCGTAAGCATACAAAAAGGAGAATATGAGCACAGTCAGGGGGATGCTAGAAGCTGCCGCCAAAAGAGTAGCTACATGGTAAGACATAGATTAATAAAAATAAGTTAAGTTATAAAAGCTAGTTAATAATAAGTCTGAGTCATAAGCTAAACAATTCATAATTAATATAAGCCTCTAAATAATTATTTTTTAAAAGACTACAAGACAACAATTGAAAAAAGATTCCTCCAGACTGAGGTCCAGACAGGCAAATAAAACTTCTAACTACAGATTCCAGACACCACTGGTTCTTTGTTGAGATAGTGACAACCCTACCCCCATTCCCAGATTGAAGGTCAGTGACCTTGGTAATTCTGTCTCTATAATACATCTAGCATTGTTGACAAAAAGCTTTTATTGATTCTACAACAATAAATTTGAATAGTGTTTCAATTGTGGCATGAACTACCCTATCCTGAAGATGAGTTGCTGTCTCCACCCATGAACCCTAACTCTTTACCTACTCATATCCTGAATTTAGTAGCAGATATAGCCATGCATTCAATGCAGTTCCCTAACTCTCAGCTTGACATAGTGCTCTACAGTGATTTCAGGTGCAGAGCCATATTAATTGTTTTCTTTGTTGGGATCCAACAAAAGTAATTTAAAGAAGATAATATTCTCACTTACATTTCAAGGGCTCATTCTTGTATTCTAAGAAATTATGGAAACAACAGCTGGAGTCAGCTGGTCTCATTGTCTTCCTCATCAGGAAGCAAGGAGAGATGGATGTTGTTGCTCAGTTTACTCTCTCACTTGGCTTCAGTTCAATACTCAACCTTCTTGATGGTACCAAGCACATCCAGGTGGGACTTCCCACCTCAGTTAATCCAACCAATCAAGACACTTCATCATAGATGTGCCCAGAGGCTCATCTCCTAGGTGATTCTGAACCCTCACAAGTAGACCATTTCAACCATCAAAGAAGCACAAAGACTATTACTTTATCTTTATGATTAACTTTTCATATATATTTCTTCCAACCCAGGCTCAAGCAGAGCTGTATCTGTACATGTAGACAAGGATACAGACTGTCTTTCAACTGTTTCTGTTTATTGTGTCCTCATAAGTCCACTCAGGATATGTAGCCTTCCTCTCAGCTCTGCTACAGAGGGATACCACATCCCCACACCATGTTGACTGACATGGTACTGTTGGGTCACAGATAGAGGTCCTATCTACAGGACACATGATAGAAAAAAAGGAGCCTTTTACCAACCCCCATACTACCAATGGCACATCAGACAGCCCCTGCAAGTTACCTCTTTAGTTGGCCCATCCTCAAACAATTTATTTGGCTCCATTGAAAGATGTTGGAAGATGTTTGGGAAGAGAAGAGAGATGGAGTGAAAGGAATGGCAAAGGGAAATCAATCCAGTTTTATAACACCAAGTGGACCAGAACATGTAAATGCATGTAAATCTCTCTCTCTCTCTCTCTCTCTCTCTCTCTCTCTCTCTCTCTCTCTCTCATCTCTCCCTCTCTCTCTCTCTCTCTCTCTCTCTCTCTCTCTCTCTCTCTCATCTCTCCCTCTTTCCCCTTCTCTTTTGTTATTTACATGCATAGTGTTTATATACTTTTAGGACAATTACTTAGAATGTCTTGGAATCCCATCAGCAGGCATGACTTCCTGGAGTAACATTATTAGTAGTGAAATAATCCACACCCACATTTGTTATAGCCTCTGCTTGGTTCTGCTGGCTTCTTTCTAGGTCTTGGTGTAACCCTCTTCTTACTTAGCCAATTCTTTTTCTTATCTGAAGTGTTACTGGAAAGTTTATACCCAAAATATCAAATCTAAAGTGCATAACTTAATGTTAACATTTCTTAAACTTGAAATAGAATACACATTATTAATGTAGCCATGGTGTCTCCAATAAGCCTAGCAGGCCATGCTTGCAGTGAGAAATGTTCAAAGTTACCCTTTGGATATGGTAGTACACTGAGAAATCTTCACCCCACCCTTTCAGGGCAGGTTTAGTATCTATTTTGTCCTTTTTGTTTGATTTTGTCAAATCAATCATTCGACATCTGACTACACTACTGAGAACCTGATCATGTCCATTCAAATGTGATGTTCTGTGCATAATTATATATATATATATATGTATATATATATGAGGGATACTACATATATTTAATTTGCAATTTTTATCCTACTCTGAAATGAAGATACTAAAAGGCACAATCACTTTTCTAAATGTAATGTAGAGTTTCAGTCACTGGTCAGACTATGTAATAGAAATTCCACAAACTTAGAAGACTTTGATTATCATAAGAATAAACCTTAAAATTAAGATCAGAATTTCAAATGATTGAGGAATAATGTCCTAATTCTTTGGCACATTCTCAGTAAAATGCTATCCAAGCAAGTACAGTTGGGAGCTGTGGATGTATGTACACAGCACATTGTACACAGCACTGGACCAGCAAACAGTGCAAACACTCTGGTCTTGCCTTAGTACTTCCAGGGAAGTGCTTTCAGCAACTCCACAGCATTCTTTTGGGCTTAACATGGGATGTTTATCTCATAACGTATTAGAGACTAAAAAATAACTTCGTGTTCCTTGAAGTTTCTGCAGTCTTTTCATGGCCCAACCCACTCTTAACAAGTGTGACCCTCCACTATCCTCTTTCACTGGTCTTTGTCTCAAGTCAGGATAATGTATTTCTGTCCCAAAAGTATGATAGTGATAATGATGATGAGTAGTTCTTCAACTATTTCCTGAAATGTGGCTTATACTAATGAAGCCCACACAGTGCAATAAGCATTTACAAACAATTGGCCTAAAGAACAAATGGGGTCTGCGCCTAGAGGAAAAGCAGGTGAGCCTGAGTTTAGATGATGGTTTGCTCTTATCTGTGTGGCTTTTCATATGAGACCTCAGCTACTACATCCTATCCACATGGAGATCTCTGGCTCTATAATACTAACAGTGGGCTTTCTGGTGAGTACCTCAATCCTCCACTGCATGTTGCCCTGTTTCCTTAATATGGAGGAGCTACAGAGATCAGAAATGAGTCTCTTATTTTATGAAGGGTTGCCAAGAAATCTGGCTGTTGCAGGCAGAAGGCAGAGCCTGTGGTCTTCTGGCAAGGTGGTCAGGTGCCTATCCTCTCATTTGTCAAAGCTGTCATGTTTGAGAGCAGTGTCGTGCCCTGTCTGAACCCACAAACCTGTCTCCTGGACAGTCTACTGATTTCAGAATATAGTGCAAGAATGTGGGGTCCTTGCGGGAGTTCACCCCACTCGGAAGCGATTTGACTCATCCAAATACCATCTGCTCCTCAGAAAGGAAACAATACTCCAAATGTTATGAATTTTTAGATTGAGCACATAATTTCATGGCCCAATAAATGTATCTTTTAAAATTAGTAATGCTAAAAGAAATAAAACTAGTATTTCTTGCAATTGTTTTCTGCAGGCTGGGAGTGGGAATAGCATGACATGACGGGGGAATCCAGAGGTAATGAGTAACTTTGGGTTCTCTTCTCATCACCAGACATGTCACAACCCTTAGAAACCCTCTCAGACGCTGGCAGAGCCCAAGGTTTGCAGTCTTTGCAGTCTAGGCTTCTGCCTTCAGCTCTTTGCAACTTCTCATTCTCTGGTCTCAGCTTCTCCACTGCCTGTCTTAGCTTGTTGAAGTATCTGACAAGAGTCAGTCTTCGGAACTCTTCAGCCATCTCCCAACCCAGTGTTATAGAGCTCAGGGCTTCAGGTCAGCGGCTCTTAGCACTCAGTGTTACTCTACAGCTTCATTTATTGTTTCAAGTTCTGAGTTTAGGTATCAGAGTTCCCCCACCTCTGATTAACCCCATGGTGGTTAGTTTTAGTCTAACCAAGAATCACCAGGGAAGATAATCTCAAAGAAAAACTATCCCCCTTTTCATTTCTGATTTTGTTGATTTGGACACTCTCTCTCTGCTTTTTGATTAGTTTGGATAAAGGCTTATCTATCTTGTTGACTCTCTCAAAGAACCAACTCTTAGATTCATTGATTCTTTGTATTGTTCTTTTTGTTTCAATTGTATTGATTTCAGCTCTAAGTTTGATTATTTCCTGCTGTCTACTCCTTCTAGGTGAGTTTGCTTCTAATTGTTCTAAGGCTTTCAGCTGAGCTGTTAGTTCTGTAGTGTGGGATTTCTCTAGGTTTTTCATATAGGCATCTATAGGCTATGAATTTTCCTCTCAAGACTGCTTTCATTGTGTCCCACAAGTTTGGGTACATTGTGGATTCATTTTCGTTAAATTCTAGGAAGACTTTGATTTCTTTCTTAATTTCTTCCTTGACCCAGAGGTGGTTCAGTCTTGATGTTGGGGGAAGAAAACTGGATTTGCTAGGAGTGGAGGCTGAACTAAGCAATATTGGGACCATGGGACCTTGGGACCGCCTGCCCATGGGGGGCGGTGGGGAGATGTGGAGAAGAGAGAAAGACCTGATGTGGTGGGAGGTGGAAGGGACCTTGAATAAGGATATACAAGGATAGAAAATGTGACTTCTTTATTCATAATAAAAAAGAAAAGAAAAATTGTCTAGGTTGGTCTGTGTGCATGTCTCTGAAGGAGAATCTTGAGTATGTTGTGACTGCCCACTATGGGTGGCACCATTCCTAGGGCTTCAGGTTATAGGCCAGATATAAAATAAAAAGCAAGCTGAGCAGTAAGCATACATTTGTTTATTGTCTCTGCTCTTGATTGTGGATGTGCCTAGTTGCTTCCAGCTTTTGCTACTGTGGCTTCTCTACAGTGATAGACAGTCACCTAGAATTCTTAACTAGAAAAATCTCTTTGTCTCCTACGTTGATTTTGTGGGAAAATTTTAATAACATCAACCAGAAAGGACACTAAGCTACTGTAGTAGCTGTTCCTGTTGCTACTGATGCTGTATATGGAAACTATGAGATCACAACTCCCAGCTTGCATTGCTCATGAAAAGTGTCCACAAACAGACAAACAGCCCATTCAGGAAAGAGCTTTTATGTGGTCTGACTTTCTAACACAGGAGTGATCCTCCCAAGCAATCAAATAGTGGCAAGAAAACTGTTTATATTACTATAAAAGGAATATGGCATGGCTATAGTCATCTCAAAATCTCTGTCAATCACAACATAATTTTTAATTCCAGCAATCACTGGCCTCACATGAGGACTGCAAGCTTTCTGTTGAGCCCCTAGAAAAAGTGACATCTCTGTCACTAGCCAGAGTGAGAACAGCTGCAGAACAAGCCAGGTCATGTGTTGTTCACTGAGGCCAATATATTCAACCTCCTCCTGGTTGGAGTGGTTATGATCGAAGCAAAGACTCCTGAAATGGCCATTCTGGATACAGTTATCATTGCTGCTGACCTACATCTTCCTTAAAATGTCCAGACTGTGCCCATAGCTTGGCCAATAGCCACAGAGGAGGACACAGGACTGACAACTTTACTAAATAAACCAGAAACAAAGGAAGAGTCTGGAAGTTGTCAACCCAGGTGAAAACAGCCACTTCTCTTAGCTGCAGTTCTATGGCTGTGAACCCTGACCATAGCAAATGATAAAATGACGCAATGAATTGGGCTTTGCTCACAGTTTCAGAGGGTTAGTCAATGGTGGGAAGCTCATGTGGGCAGCATGGTGGCAGGCAAGCATGGAGCTGTCAATAACTAAGAGCTCATCCAAAATGAAGCCCAAGATGGAGGTTGAGAGACTTGGCCTGAAAATGGCTTTTGAAACCTCAAAGCCTACCTCCAGTGACATACTTCCTCTAACAAGGGCATACCTCCCAATCCTTCCTAAACAGTCCACCAACTGGGAACCAAATATTAAAATATATGTGCCATGAAGGCCACTCCTTTTTAAACCACCACACACTGTACAGAGCTAATTTGAGGAGTAACAGAATAGTTTCCTATTATTAAATCTGAAGCACAGAGCACAGTCTTTGCACTTACTACGTGATGCTGGGCTCGAAAACAGGATAAGTAACACCAAAAGGATGTGAAATAGCATTTACCATAAAGTCCCTGCACACCCAACTTGCCACTGCCTAGCCAAGGAATACTCAGTACAGGATCCAGCTCTACCCTCCAAACTTTAGCCATGTCTGAGAGAAACTAAGAGATGTGAATCATGAGATGTCCACAGTCTTACAAAGAGCATAGTTCCTAACCTTCTCCAGAGATGATATGCTTTTCCAACAAACCAGTATCCAGCTCCTGTCCAAAGTTACAGCCTTAGGCAATCACTTTAATGACACACTTTCAAGCAAAAAAAAAAAAAAAAAAAAAGGGAGCATCCCTTCAAGGCACTAGCTTCCATTAAAAAGTACTGCCTTCCTAAAGGCCTGTCCTGGGATTCATTGTGTGGTCACAACATGTGCCTGGTTAACCAGTCTAATTAAATCAGCTAGGTCTAGGTTCAGTAAGAGAGCCTGCCTCAAAAAATGAAATATATGACATTCTAAGGAATGATACCCAAGGTTTATTTCTGGCCTCTATGTCTGGCCTCTATGTTCATATACACATACTACACAGGTCACAGGTACATGCATGCCCGAGTGTGCGTACACACACACACACACACACACACACACACACACACGGAGGGAGACAGAGACAGAGTCAAAGACAAAGAGAGAGACACACAGAGAGAATAGGTATCTGAGTCAGAGTCAGGCAAGGTTGGAAGCTTATTTTTTCAGTGACTCCTGGCAATGGGTTGAGCTGTCTCTCCCAAAGCAATATGTTAAAATTGTAACATAGTCCTGCATTCATTATTGCTTAGAAATAAAGATAACTAACAACAGCCCACTGCGCTTGTTTAAGCATTAGTAGGAATTCCTCATCCTTTCCTCTGTCCTTATCTCAGAGGAACCTGCCACCCATCGCCGACCAAATGGAATATAGATGTTTGTAACACAAGCAGCAGAAAGAAAATGACAAAAGCAGCACCAAGGCCAGGGCACTTGCTTGGGAGTATTATCCACAGGGGCAGCTGGCCATTCATTTCCCCTTTAGAGGTGTCAAGGCCACTTGACTGGGTGATGATCTGAGGCCCAGTGATTGGCCCCCACCCCAAGCGCTGAATGTGAGTGATGGTGGGGATGGTGCAGACAGCAGTTCCGGACTCTGGCCAGGAGCCTGGCCAGTCAAAGCTCGCACAGTAAAGATGACAAAAGAACGCTTAATAAAATAATGGAGCTCCCTGGGAAAAATATACTTCATGATCCTCTTTGTGGAAAGTATTTATTTCTCTCTGTTTGTGAAAGGGATTTATCATGCCTAGTGCCTTTCTCAGCACTGAAGCGAAAGCTCAAAATCTATAGAGAGAAAAAGCACTGCAGCTGAAGTAGTCTCTCTCTCTCCCTCTCTCTCTCTCCCTCTCCCCTCCTCTCCCCCCCCCGTCCCCTCCTCTCTCTCTCACACACACACCATATATCAAGTATATTTTTTCTAGCTTAGAGATATAAATATCTATGTATACATATGACATTTCTTTCTTTCCTTGCTTCTCTATATACACATAAACAGAGAGGATATTCATACATACACATATATATGAGATGGTATATATATATATATATATATATGTATATATACATATATATGATGTAGGTACATATTAAGCTTTTTGTGTTTATATATATATGGATTATTTATTATATAAAGAGAATACACTATAGCCCAGACCATTCTTTTCTCCTTATGTCTACTAAAATTAACAAGGCTACAAATATCTACACGGATGTAAAGTTGCAGAATTGGAATATGTCTCTCCTTGTGTCTAATTTTGTTGTGCCTAGTGGCTACTCTGAATGGTGCTGGCAAAATCTCCCTCTGGAATTCAAAAATGACAGGAGGTGGAGGCCATAAATTCAGACCTAGGGACTGAAGACTCTTCACTCTGTCACTGGTGGGTGGAAAGGGTTCATAATGTTCCATCAGCTGTAGACAGAACATCAAGGGGGAAACGTGAAATGTCAAGAAGTAAAGCTTGGGAAAGTGAGGACACTGCTATGTCCACAAGGTTCTTTGTGTGGCTCCGGAAACTAACAAATGACTCAAGACATGCTTACACCTACCCCAACTCAGGCACACAGTGTCAGCTAGACCTTTCCTGGCTGAATAACATCTGTTTCCACTTGTTGCTCCCCATTAGACAGCGGCATTAAGTGGCACAAGGCTATGACAACAGTGCTGGGAGATTCTCAGTACTGTGGTGAATCAGTGCAAACCCTGCACATGGCAACAGCACATGGTGCACATCATCTCCTCCAGTGGGAAGAAGAGTCAGTCTCCCCACTTGGTAAAGTCTCTGCAAGGTATGGAGAGCAACATTAGTGTTTAGGGTCCTAGCCATGTTATTGTCCTTGGATGCCAAGCCCCACACCTAAATGACTAATCACTCTCTAGATGTTATAGGAGCCATCTCCAAGCCCAGGACACTGTCACACTAGGGACAGCCCTACTGGAAGCTGTAGTGCTCTCACAAAGGATTCCAGAGCATCTTGGTGGTCCACAGAGTGAGGCTGGGGCATTACCTAGTAAGTCAACACTCCATGCAGTCAGATGACATAAATTTGCCCCCTCTGTTCTAGACACTAATCCAGGACTGACAGCTACCACATTTTGATTTCAAATCATTGCTAAACAGCAAATGTGACCCTCATCTCAAAGTCATTAAGTGTTTATTCTGAGCCAGATATGAGTAACCAAGGGCCAGATACATAGATCCGAGTTACACCACAGTAATATTTTCATAATATTTCTTCTGTAATTATGGGACAAAATAAAAGCCATAAGTCAAGGTACTTTTCAAAGGTATTGTTGGGGACATCAGGTAGGTAGGTTACAGCAAAGTGGGGACATGTCTGCTATAAGTCCCAGGTGTTATCTGATAATCTTAGCCCTTGAGTGAGCAGAAGCTTAAGCTCTGCTGATACCTTCGAAGGTTTCATTTAATAATCACAAGGATGCCAGACACAGAAATGAGCATGATTGGCTATTAAGGCAGCTAAGACATCCCAAGATAATTTTGGTTCTGGATCTGCAACACTCTAACTCTCCACAATCGTGTAAATCCTAGCCATTTTGTTAGCCTTGTAGAACTTCCAACACAAGTGTGACCTTTTCTTGGAACATCAGTCTATTGTGAGAGATTACATGGCACTGGGGACATTTCCTTTGTTTGTCAAGCAGAGAATGAGGAAATCATCCCCTCTATTACACACAGGTATTTAATATACTTTCTAAGAAAGGGAGGAATTTTCAGTGTTGCTGGGGAGGGTCCATTGTAGCTCCAGAGTGATATAGATAGAGACACAGGGAAGGGCCCAGTCTTCTGACTGAGAGACAGAAAGGAAAAAAACAAACAAAACACCTCTCTACACATCTGTACCCAACAGGTGTGATTACAGCACATGTGTGTTTGTCAATCTCAATGTTAACCTCATTCTGTTTATTCTCTACATACCACTATAAGTGAAAGATATGTCTCTCCATAAAGCAGGCTCAGATGTGTTTAGTGACCACCTGACATAGCTGTCAGTCAGCAGGTCTGTGAGCCAGAGTCAACTCCATTGCATATTGATGCCCATGATTTTGACACATGCTGAATTAATGCTTCCTACCCAAGGATCATAGGGCATTTCTGACCCAGTACCCTTAGAATAATAGGATATAGGCACCTCCCCTTTCCTTGTTATGTTGGTCAAAAACACCCAAAAGAGCATTTGCAAGTGAGCCTGAAGAGCAGGATAGGAGAGTGGCTGAAGTAACTGTGATGTTCCTGACCAGCATGGGATGAAAAGAGGCAACACCTAAGTGAGCTATGGAGGTAACACTTCTTTCCAGTCCTCACTGGAGTTCAATACCCTAAAATGTAGAGAGACTCCTTTCAGGCTTCTGGCATCCATGTTTGGCCTGAGGCACATTGAGGCTGGTGGCTGAGCTTTACCTACCTGCTTTCTGTCATCCTGCCTCCCCCCCCCCACCAACTTCACAGCAACATGCTGTCCTTTAGGATCCTGGACTCCCCTACCTCGCCACTATCTCCAAGGACCTAACTGACTTCACTGGAGTATTAAAAACACAAGAATAAAACAAAACAAAAAGTCAGCATGCCCAGGTTTCTCCATGGGATCTGGCCACACACCATTTAAAGTCCTGATACCCCAAAGCTATGTCTTTAAGCTTTTCTAAATAATACATAAATCTTACTACACTGGACATATACAGCTAACCTAAAAGAGTTGGCAAGTCCACGCAATGGTCATGGCTCTGAAGTTGTTTCCCACGTGATGTGACCAATTCATGGAGCTGGGAAACAAGGCTCAGAACAGAGCACCCCAAGAGTGTGAAATGACACACCCATTCTGGATTTCACTTCTCAAGGCAATGGGTCAGCTACCCACATGGAACCTGCCCAGATCCAAGTCTCTTCTCTTTGGGCATCTGCAGGTCTCTTAGCATCAAGGAAAGCTTGGAAGAGAGCCACAAGTGTCTATACTTCTCAAAGCTGTTCTTTCTTAGTCTCTGTGGAGAACAGGCTCAGAAGAGGTAATGAGGAAATAGTAGCATAGAACAAAGAAAATAATTACTCATAACCAATGTGTATCTTCTTTCCAGGGTCTGCTGTGTATCCCTCCCAACACAAAATAGTCAATTGACTGTGCCTCTAAATTTAAACACAAAAGGAAAGGGGTCAGATCATCTCTAGATTTCTTCTCTGAAACAAAAAATACAACATGTGATTACTTCTAAGTCCTAGAAAAGCTAGTGTTAGGCCCATATTTCATACCCAGCTGCACTATCAAGGAAGAGATTGCCTCTGTCCACACACTTTCTGCAGAAGGACACCAAGACAGCCAAGGACAGAAAACCAACAGGTACTTGAAAGGTGGCTCACTCTTCGCTCCAGAGAAACAACAAAGCCCTTTAGAGAGCAAGGCAAAACCCAGGGAGTGAAACCTGGGGCCAGTGTGGACTCAGAAGAGGGTAAGATTTGCTGAAGAGAAAGGGAGAGAGGCTATAGTAAAAACAAAAAGCAGATAAGAGAACCTGGAAGGGAACTAAGTGGAGCTGCCATCCTGCAGATGTACAGCCAAGCAACTTTCTAAAAAAATGACTCCATGGAAACCAGAGGGCAGAGAGCTAAACTCAGTCAAGGCCTCATCATGTGGATCCTATAAGACCCATCTTCACAGCAGCCAGAGCACATATCTGTCCAACTACTCTTTATCTTTCAGAATCTGTGCTTCAACAGAGCTTGGGAAACTAAAAAGCCATAGGGACACCAAAGCAAACATAGCCAAACTTGAGGGCTTAGCCACAAAACCCAGGAGCCAGGGAGGCACTGGGGAGCTAGCATGGTGAGGAGCAGAGGTCTGAGGACCTCAGTCCAACAAAGAGAGGGTGCCATAATTGATAAGCAAGACGTACACAAAGGCACACACTAAACAGAGCCCCAAAGGGAAGCATGTTAGGAGGAGAAATCCAGGCTGACATGGAAGCAGAGTCCCCCCCCCCATGCTGTCAAAAAAGGAACCAGAGAATAATTGCATATGACATACATTAAAATGCTAATATGTGCCTCTGAGGGGTCCCCTTGGGAAGAGATTAGGTGGGAAGGGAGGGGCTATTTTTTTCCCTTCACTCTACAAACCATGTGCAGTTATGCTGCTGATGGGACTAAACAATATAAGCACTAGATTGCTTAAAACTTCTGTCAGAAATCTGCATTTTAAAAATGAAAGCAGGCCTGCGCTCTGCTGAAGATTGGGAGAGACTTCTCATTGCTTCTGTGAAATCTCACTAATTCAGTCCCAAAAAGAGAAATTCTTTGGTTGGTTTGTTTAACTTTTTCTGGAGACTATTGAAATCCCTTGCTCTGGATCCTTCACATCCTCCAACATCTTTTCTTCCTTTCCTTCCTTTCTCCCCCCCACCCTGCCTTCTTTCTCTCCTCATCTCCTCCTCTTCCCTCCTTCTGTCTTTCCCTCCTTCCTTCCTTTCTCTCTCTCTCTGCATATACACAATATTAAAAAAGAAATCAGCAGTCATTAGCCACATGAATTCAATACGGAAATGCAGAGCTGACAGCTCTTATTGTCACCCAAGGCAGAATGAAGCAGACCTACATTTGAAGATCTGCGTAACTTAACATACCAAATATTAGTGTCAAATGCAAATAAGGGCAGATAATTTTAGAGTTGTTGTTACATGACATTCAAAATCACATGCTATGTTCTGCAACACTCAGAGAAAGATAAAAATGAAAAATGAAGTTAATGAAAAGTTATTGCCTTACTGAAGACTGCAGAATCAGGCACTTTACATTAAAATAAAATCTTTGCAGAACACTAACGCTTATAGAAAATAATAATTTAAAAGTGAATCGCTCTAATGGAATATTCTCATTTCCACCCCACAAATAGTTTCCCAGCTGAATCTGAACTTTATTTTTACATTGCATGGGATTTATACATACAAGCTGAGAAGGCTTCCAGGTCACCCAGGGGAAGGTAGTCACTGTACTGCCTGTGAGTTGAGCTCAAAATTTCACAGGGCTATTTTGGCTGGAACTACTCGGCCAGTATTTGTACAGGCCCATGTTGTGTGTCTATCTTCAGTGCCTCTTATGACAGATTGTATCAACCAGTGTTCTCTAGAGGGACAGAGTACACAGAATGAATATAAGTGACAAAGGAGATTCATGAGATTGGCTTATAGCAGCCCCAAAATGGCTGTCAATACAGTATGGGACAGAGTACCCCCACCTTCTCAGTCCACAAAGATGAATGTCTCAGGTGTCCTTATCTGATGAGGAAGTTCTAAAGGATTCCCAGTGATCTGCTTGCCTTTAACCCATGTTGAAAAGCCTCTAAAGCTTGGTTTCAATGTCTATGGAGGATGGCAACAGGAGCAATGAGCCAGACACAGGCAAGAAATTAATGGGGGACTGACTGCTTTTGTGTTCATACTGCTTATATCTGAGCTACTGCAGAAAGGTGCAGCTAACTGCTAAAAAAAAGAGCTGGGTGTCATGTCTTCCTTGCTGGATGAGGTTGCGGGCGCGACATACTCTAAGAGCATTCTACACTCTCGGTTAAGTTCTTCCTGGATTCGAGTCCACAGGCCCATCTAGAAGGAAGTTTTTCAGTTGCTTCCTGATACAACCAAACTGGCAATTAACATGAACTACTATAGAACTGGAGAGATGGCTTAGGAGTTAAGTGCATGTAGTATTCTTTAAAGGACCTAAGTTTTGTTCCCAGCACCCATATCAGGTGGTTCTCAATTGCTTATAACTCCAGCTCCAGGGGACCCAACATCCTCTTCTGGGCCCCCCACAGACACTCAAACTCACATGTAAATATACACACACATACACATACTCTTTTTATTTTAAAAATAATGGCTATCCATTACGTAGATTAAGACAGCTGGGCCCAGGGTTCAAGGTACATGAATGGATGTCTGAGAACAAGAACTTCCTGTTACAACTGCAGAGGTCATGTGACCCACTGCCCAAGAGTTCATAGGTTGGCCTCTTCGAAGGTGAACTCTTTAACCTTCACATCCCTGGGATAGTTTTTTTTTTCCCACTGAAGTAGGTGATAAAAGAGTAAAAGTTGTTGTTGCTTAGAATATTCATGTCATACAACACAAATTTTTCAGTGGATTTCAGTCCATCTCTATCCCTTATATCAGTGTTCCTGATGAAAATAGATTCTTTGTTTCGAATCTTTAGTCACTGAAGATAGGATCCCTTGGCCATAGTCCTTAGTCTCATACTGAAGTCCTATCTTGTTCCAGTAAGTCAAGGACAGAGAACAGAGGCCTATCTTGTGCTCTGTGCTTTCTGCTGCCCCTTAGATATTAGTTTTCTAGTCTGAGTTCACATTGATGCAAATGTCCTGTCCAGGACAACAGAGTGAAGCCTCTCCCAGTTTTCCATGGCTGTGCTTATTTCTAGGGCATGGAGATTGACAAGGTAAGAGGCACACACATGCAAAGCCAAGCCTTTGCTGACAAGATTCTAAACCATGCAAGTCTGAGATTCAAGTCCTAAGTTCCAAGCCTAGAGGAGCTCTCTGGAAATGAACAAGAATACAGAGACTGCCTGTCCTCCTTCATCTTTCTTCTTTGGGTCTCTATAGACGACTTAGCCCTGGTACTTTCTTACCCTGAGGTCCAATCTGGCCCTTCATAGAAGTCTTGAAGAGTTCAATACATCCTTCCTCATGAGCATTGATAACAGCAAATCTTACTCTAATTAACTTGTTCAAGCTGTGCATCTTGAGCTTTTCTGTCTGCTGTGCTTAGACCTGATGGTGATGACCGAGTCCCTGACCTCTTAGATCCAGCAAAGACAGAAGAGAATGTTAAAGTCAACACCATAGGATATGGTGTGCTTTCAGATATGCCAAGTGGCAAGTACCTACATATAGAGGTCACTGACTTTGGTCAGGTGACATCACTACAGTCTTAGAAACTTTTATATCCTTCCTGACATTGCCTTCCAGGGGAAATAGTTGCACCCCCATCCCATACTATGCTCATGTGTTTCTTGGAGCATCAGATCATATAGTAACGTAGAAGATAGGTGTGATCAAATCCACCACTGTAAAGTGTGGGACCCTGTGAGTTCTGACACCAACAGGCACACAGGAACTACTCAGTTATGACACATGTTTTCTGACCACTCTGAAGTAGATGCTGGGTGCTGGGTACTGGACAGTTCCCCGTCACCTCCTTCATCTTTTCCCCATGAGATTTCTACCCCAAGACCAAGCTCTGTTGTGTTCCTAATTTCTCACACAATGCCAATTTTAAAAGATTTTCAATCTTTAAAAAATTGTGTGAGTGAGGGTTACATGAATGCCCTGGAGGCCAAAAGAGGACATCAAATCCCCTGGATGTGCAGTTATGTTGTTGTAAGCTATGCCACATGGGTTCTAGAAACAATTTAAGTCCTATGCAGTAGCTCCTAACTATTGAATCATCTTTCCACCCCTCATTTGTACCCCTCTATCTTGTTGCTTAGCTCCAAGATTCCCCTTCTGTTGCCAGGTGATATTGCAAGGTAGGAATAAGCTTCTATGGGTTGGTTTGTTTATTTGCCAAGATGTTTAGATATAGTTTTGGTCAAATGTTTCTGTCTCTCTTGAATAAGTACCTCACAGTACCTCTGGCTCATACACTAAATAGATATAATAACAACCAAACCTACCATCTTTAACTTTTATCAACAAAGCATGAGCTCTCCAGCTATTCTCAAGCTCACTGCACCCACATGGCCATCTGGCTTTGCTTCAATCACTCAGGTGGTAGTATTCAAAGTGATGCCCCTTCCTTTCTCTCTCCTGTGCCTCAGTGACAGAGAAGTTTATCCAGCTGTGTGTTTTGCACCTGGTTTAATTAGATGTTTTGTGTTCTTCAGCTTAACTATAGCTTATTTTATGATTTTTCTCAAAACACTTCACTGGATACATATTGCAAATATTTTCTGTTAGTTCTTAAATGTCCTTTCCATTGTCTTAATTCTTTTAAAGTTTCCATTTTGATAGAATCCAATTTTTCTTTGTCATCTTTTATATGTAGTGAATTTCTGTCTTGTTTTAAAAGTCTTTGTTTAATTCAAAATTTCTAAACTTTTCTACTACATTTTTCTAGAAGTTGGTAGTTTCTGATTTAATATTGTTTTGAATCCACTCTTTGTTTCAAGTGCTTTTGAACATGAAGAAGAGAGAAGTGGGTATACCAGATGGCCCAGTTGAAGAAAATAAATATTTTCTTGTTGAATTGCGTATTTGGAAAACATCTCCTGGCGCTTGATATGCCAGATTGTTCTAGGCCCTCCTGTTCACACACCACTCACACCACTGCCTCTGACTGCCTCTCCATCCTGTTCACATACCACTCACACCACTGCCTCTGACTGCCTCTTCTAGTCTCCTCTCCTCTGCTATATTTCATTTCTGTCTCCTGTACTCAAGTGTATGATGATGTCTTCAGGCTTATTCTGAAGTCTTACCCCATTTTGGAACAAAGCCTTTTTCTTAGTAAGCTTAATGACTCTGTGTGGGCAGTAACACATGATCATGTATGCATGTGTGTGTGTACATGTGTACATTAGTGTGTGTGATGTAGAGATGCAAATGTATATCTTAAAATGCCTAACAGTGGGCTGGAGAGATGGCTCAGCAGTTAAGAGCACTGATTGTTCTTCCAGAGGTCCTGAGTTCAATTCTCAGCAACCAGATACTGGCTCACAGTCATCTACAATGAGATCTGGTGCCCTGCACTAGCTGCAAGCATATATGCATGCAGAGCACTGTACACATAATAAATAAATCTTTTTTTAAAAAATGTCCAACTGTATTGAGGCATCCAAACAAGTATTGTCCTTTTAAATGCCTGTTCTCCATGTGTTCACAGAGAGTTAACTCTCTCCCTTTTCTCACTCAAGTTCAACACCAGTTCCTGATTATTTTCCTCTGAAGTCAGCATTTACATGTCCCATTTCCACACCTCTCCATCCCTGATGCTCTGCTGGATCCTGTCTTATTAGCTAGGACAACTTCATGACTCATTGATGGTACACTCCACCCATCTGAACAGATGCTGACTGGGAACTGTCCCCTTCCATCCTGATGCAGAGCTGCTGACACCCTTCACACAGTGACTGAAAGTAGGCTCAGAAATGTCTTTTGTAGACCAAGGACTCTGATTTTCAGCTTATACCAAGTATATGCTAGCCCAGATAGCCAATGGAGACAAGGCATTCTTTGGGGCTTCCCTACAGATCCAGCAGCATGGAATAGCTAGCCAGGGGATTGACCCCACTTGTGCAATTAGGCCAATAACCATGATCCCCGCTGTCAGCCAGATGCCAGTCCAGGAAGTGCCCTCTCTCTCGTCTTACAGTAGACATTGAAGAAATTCCTCTCACAGTAACACCCATCTATGTTATGTGCCTGTGGTCTTCTTTCCTGACAATGTTTTTTTTTTTTTTTTTTTTTTTTTTTTT
>PVIH01002625.1:0-68005 GCA_004025045.1 Sigmodon hispidus | reverse complement strand
CTCAGAGAAGCTGTTCTCTCAGTTGCAGGCCTCCGTGATGTGGGCTAGACAGGCTAGCCTTCTACTCTGAGGCTTTGTCTTTTTGCGCTTCTCAGAATCTGCCCTGAAGTTGGGTTAGGTTTTGAATAAATACTCCACTTTGTTGTGGAACATTTCCAGACCCATTTGGGTCAGAAGTTTGGACCTTTCCCATGGTAGCTTTTCCCCCAAAGAAATGAATCAGATGCTTATATTAATTTCATACTGTTTGGCCTATGCCTCAAGCATATTACTGGCTAGCTCTTTCATCTTAATTGAACCCATTTCTAGTAATCTACCCACCACATGGCCTGGTCTGTGGCTCACCTGGATTCCTTATATGGCTCTTCTTCAGGAGTCGGATGGAGACTGACTAACTCCACCCTCCTATCTGTCTTTTCTCTGATCCTCCACCCACTTCTACGGTGCTCCACATAGGCCAAGCCAGTTACTTTATTTACAACTTACAGAGAACATTTCCACCACACCACTTTTTAATAAATTCTCCCTGGCTGTTTTGTGAACTTGAGTCTGGTGAATGGAATCTCATTAATTCACACAGAAAGTCCCCACTTGTCCCCGAGATGACTGCTTCTCCTCCTTCATCTTCTCGGGGAGCTCTGATCGGGTTTGTATTAGACTTTCACACTCTATCAGCTACATTTCAATTTGATTTTTGCATTGTCCAGATCTCTTCTTTGTCTATGGATTCATCCTTGTCTTCTCATTCTCCAGCTTTGGTTACTCATTGGTGTAGAAGATATTTTCCTAGTTTCTTCTCTCAAATACCTGACAAGAAGTGATTTAAGGGAGGGAGATTTGTTTTAGCTCATGGTTTGGGGGTTTAGTGCACCACAGGGGGTACAGTAATGGGAGCAACTGTGGCTGTGGTAGGAGAAGGAGGAGGAAGCAGAGACAGGGTATTTTTGGTTAAATTGGATTTTTTTTAATGTTTGTTTCTCATTTTTAGTTGCATCTTATTCCCTGCATGTATTTTTGTACTGTATGCTACACATTTGAATTTAAGACATGTCACTGGTAGTATCACTTGTAATACTCTCAACCCCTTACCTTCCCTAGTAGTAAAATAGTAACCAGCTACACTTAATCGAAGCAGAGTTATTAAAATTGATTAATCTAGCTACAGACTTACTAGAACAAAATAACTAGGCAGTAATAGAAAATAATTTAAAAATAATAAACTTTTCAAAGAGAAAGTAGAACATTATAAAAGGAATAAGCCATATAAAGATGGAAAATACACAGGGTGTCTGGATCCAATGTACAAAATACAATAGCTGCTAAGAGACATCAGATTATAAAAGGGACTGCTGAATTAAAACAACCTATATAATTTACAAATGTCTTGGCTTCAAAATGGAAGTCAGAAAATGTGTTGCATTGTAAGAGAGGTTATATTTTGGTTTCCATAGAGATCATATTTGATCAAGGAAAACCTTCTGAGGATCTTGGCTACAGACATGAGGGGAAATGACTGCAAGACAGGTAATATATATGCCAATCTCTCTTCATGGAAACAGCTCTGAGACTGGATGAGACATAATAAATCATGTTGGCTACAGAGTTCTTATGACTTATTTTTGCATGCTCTCCTTTCATATGGCATGGATAGAGCCCCACCTTCATAGCAGTCATCAGCTTCAACTTCAGTGGGCTTCTGCCTTGTGAGGGAGGTACAAGAGGTGAGACCTTTACTATAAACCATCAGCTTACACACACTCGTGGCACAGATTCAGCCATAGTGTTAGGAACTGAGTCTACCCAGGAAGCAAGTCATAATCAGCTTACTTGGGAGACTTACATCTTTCTGTGAAAAAAAAAAATAGATTCATTTGAGCTTTCAAATAAGCCCCTCCAAGCTCTTCTTATCAGGGAGGAAGTCTGAAAACATTCATTTGAACCAAATTTTTACCTCAGTCTTTCAGTCTGAAAAGAAACATGAAGAGGAAGAGAGAGAGAGCGAAAGGAAAAAAAAGGAGGAGAAGAAGAAAGGAAGAAGGAAGGAAGAAATAAGCCAAAGAAGGAAGCCCCTGGCCTGGGTTTGGCTTCTCTAAGCCCATTTGCTATTATCATTATGGCAGAGTAGAAAGGAAAAAATAAATAGGTTCCTCAAATTTCTGTGCTACTTGCAAATGTACGCCATTTATGGTAATTCCTATAAAGAGCTGCTGCTTTGGGGGGTAATGCCTACTAAAGCAGGGGTCCATTGGGGAACACTTTATTTTAAGCTTCCGTCAATGGGTGCTTAGCTACTACTAATGTAGAACAGTGGCTTGGGGAACTATATTTGTGAGTCACACATGTATCAAATTATTCCATTGTGATTAGTTTTATGGCAATGAATGCAGGCAAGGCAGCATTGATGGGCAATGTAACAAACTGAGCAGTGGTTGGCATTGCTCTGCTGAGCTGATAAACTTTGAGGGGCCAGAGCTGGAGGTCAGTCCCACAGGTCCCAGAGCATAGCAATGCTGATGAGGAAGTGGCCTAGAACTCAGCATCTATATTGTGCAGCAGTGCCAGAACCAAAGACTCTGACCTTCATCTGCACATCCATTCACTGGATTCCCTTTTCTAGTATTGCTAAAGATCTGGGGACCTATGTGTGTGGGCTATGCTCCGCACCATTCCAAGTCCTACACTCACCTGCCCAGGATGCTTGCCCCACACCCACCACTCTTGTTTCCCTGATATTTAATGTGCTTTCCTAGCATATCTTGGTCCATACTTAACACTAGGTGATATCAGCCTGACCTGTGTATCTTTGTCCTTCTGCTTTCTAGCATAAGAGTTTCAACCACTAAGAACATCACAAGAACTTAGGACCTGCCCCAGCTGTTCTCATGCAGATCCCTCCTAGAATGGGCACCCAGGGTAGACCTGAGTTACTCCTTCCTCAGTCCACTCCAGCATGTAACCTAGTGAGTACCTCTGTGGTCCCTCCCTCACATTCCCTTCTGCTTGAGACAACCCCAGGGCATGCTGTCTCCAGCCTGCCACTTAAGAATAGGCTGCTGATGACACCATTTGGCCCCTGCTCACACTAATCTTTGTTTCTTGAAGGTAACAACACAACCCATTTTCAGCTGCTTTTAGTGCTATGTGGTCTGATGCCTTTAATCCCACAGGGATCCTTCCTTTACTTTCATTTCAGCACGTGGATCTGCCCATCCTGCCCATGGACACAAGTGGTTCCTTTCCCCCCATCTCCTCACCAATAGGAGTCATTCTTCCCTTTATACCCCAGCTTTAAGGCTTGGAAACACAGGAAATCATGTTACTCCTCTCATCTACTGCACTGTGCACACACCCAGTCCTTAGCACCATGCAATGTACTTCAGGTCATCTCAGCATACAAGGCAGGCTCTTGTGGGGCTCAAGGGCCAACACACAGAAACAGCTAGGGAGCTTGGAGATGTCTGGCTGATCGCTCAATATGTTATTAGTAAAAGCAAGTGCATTCAAGCTCTTATAAGTGTTTCATCAAGGCCATCTGTCTGTGCTCTGAAAAACTTCTCAGAACACTGTCAAGACAGTAAATGTTGGAGGAGACCCCCTGGTCAACACACAGTTGATTTTATAAGATATGGTCCCCAAGATATGTTAGGCCTACATATTAGGCTCTGGTATCTCCCTTTCTCTTTCATACTCTGCAGTGTGTGGTAAATTTCTCATACTCACTAATACATTGAGTGCATAGAGGATGTGCTTCTTACCTTCTACTGATGTCAGAGTTCTAAGAACCTCATCACTGCATTGTCCTGGACTTCTATGGCCACAGGCAGTTGCTAGATTAACATCCTATTCTTCCTCTTCCTCCTTACCCCACGTTCTGATTTTGAGTATTCACTGCACATAGCCAGGGCCACCTCTTCTTCTCACACACACTCTGGGAGGTGAGGGAGATCACATGGGATGTTGGGTGTTGGAATCAAAGCCCACTGAAGTGAAGTTAGCACTGGCCCTCTGTGCTGCTCTGGGCTCAATAATGTATAAATAGGAGGCACATGGACTCTGAGGTTCTCTCTGCTTATTTTCAAGCTCTCTGTAGGTTATAGAGGAAGAGTGGGGAGCATCCTGGAACATGTGGAAGAAAGAATGCCAAAAATAGGAATGAGAGAAAGAGCAAGCACAAGACAGAGACAGACGCAAAATCAAAGGGAAAGAGTAGGAAAGAAATTGGGGTGGGGAGACAGAGATGGGGGAGGAGGAAGAGAAAAATAACAACCATATTCCACAATATTGGGAACATAACCAAAAGATATAGAAGCCAACCAAAGGGGCCTCCAAACATTAAAACTGGGGAGATATGCTAAATAAAGTAAATTAAATTGTTTTGTAAGAAAATTAAAAGTACAACTATCTTTGAGTTATGGAAGAAGGAGGGAGAAGAGAGGGAAAGAAGATGGGGAAGAAAAGGAAAAATGCCAACTCCTCATGCGCAGAAGAACTCCAAGCAAAAGGTGTGGAGCCCATACTTGAAGGGAAGAGACATGATCCCTCTCTGAAGAAGAGGCTTTCTCAAAGGACTTCCTTGCAGAGGTGTGTCTTGGAGAGCGGACCTGTTAAGCTACCCCATGTGGGTGGCTGAGCATCCCCCTTTACCTGTGGAAAGTTATACTGGCGCATGCACTCAGTGGAAGTTGCTGAGGGTAGAACATCCTTTCCATGGTCCAGGTTCCCAGCCTACCCTGATAAAGCCAGCAGAGGGACATGATGCAGAACTTCCAAGCCAGATCCTGCTGACCTTGTCACAGATTGTCAAGGTCACATAAGGAAAGTCTGAAAACCTAATCAGTCAAGAAAAGCCTGTGGGGCCAGAGTGAAGCCTCATAGTGAGACCATAGAAAAGAGGACTTTGGGTAATAATAAGGAAACATGAATATCATGTGGCTTTTAGCAATCTCAGACAGTTGCACCTCACTAACTTATGTTACCAGTGGCAGGAAGCAGGCTTGAGATTCTAAAAATGAGACTATCTTCACAATCCTTCTACAAACAAAAACTGTTTCCAAAACAGAGTTCTTATGTTAGCTTTGGGAGACATGGAGGGCCTCATATGCTCAGTGAGAAGATTTAACAGCAGGGATTCTGGACTGCTTGACTTGACAGAATCACCCCACAGAGAAACTCCAGTATAGTGTACAGTGGCTGAGGTAGATGTGGACCCTCTATGGGGGTGTGCTTATCTCGCCTAGAACCTGCTCTGTCATGGTTGGAGCTGACACTCCTGATTAAAGTCCTATCTGAACCCAAAAGACAGAGAAAACCAGTTTATGACAATGTAACCTAAATGCAAGCTCAAAGTAGTGTGAAGTACAAGGCTAAAAATGTATAGAACAAAATAGAGATGTCAAAAGTGATCAGGTGTCTGCTGGAAGGTCTGATGAATGAATTCAAGGGGTGCTGGAATCCTGGGACAGAAGGAGGACTCTGTTAACAAAGTGAGGATCAATAATGTATCCATGAAAATTGTGGGCACTTAGAAAGCAATAATCGAAACTTTGAGAACAGCGGCCTAGTGTTTACTAACAGCCCCTGCCCTGAGGATACTGGGAGCTGGGTGCCTAGGGCTCCCTCTACTTCTACACTGTGTACTAGAACTCACATCTCAAACATCACTCGCTTTCCTCTTCCTCTCTCATATCTTACTTGTAATTTTGTATGAGGTTTCCATTCCCATGTTATCTTAAAAGGGGCAGGGGGGCTGACACTTCTTTCTCCTGAGCTCAGTTTCCTCTGTGAATTGCATCACCTGAATCCTTTTAAATCTCCTGAGAGCCTTTTGGGTACAGGACAAAACCTATTTCTCTCAGCAGACACATAAAGTCTCTTAGAAAACCTCTGCCCACCAAGATTCCTGCTTGAACATATAGCTGTATAAGTCATCCAAGTTTAGGAAAAAGCAGAGAAGGGAAAAAAAAACCCAACTTGGAATGCGAATGCTAAACATAGAGACACTTGGGGAAAAAATGAACTTGAGTTTTTTAGTTTTATAGCCCAAATAATTTTTAGCTGAAGAAAATAATAGAAATGAACAACACACATAAAACTTTAGCCTGTGTAAATTAAATGGTTCTGCTGCATTAACCTCATAAGGTCCTCATCCTGTCCTCCACAAACTATTACATGCACGGCAACATATCTGATTTATGGGGTGGAGAATCGATGGGAAAAATTAATGCTTGAAAAACATATTAGAGACATTATTGAACAGATTTTAATTGAGATTTGATTTCAATGCCCCTTATCCACATGATTAATGGGTTCTACCTCTCGACTCCATGGGCTGAAAGGAACCTTAATATGACAATTAAGTATCTGTCTTTGGATTTTATGGCACTCTTCCCAACGAGTCACTTCATCAGTACAGTGCGGCTTTGAGCAGATTAAATTGAGACTCAATTTTCTCTATTTTTCCAGCACTTACTTATGTTTTATGACAAGCACTAAATCAATTTTATGCTATTATTGATTTCTTCTTAAATGGACACAAACCATTTCGCCTTTTGGCTCTCTTTCTTTCCACTTTCCTTCCCTGTCCCTTCCCACTGTGTGCTGGATATACAGCCAGCAGGGCAGAGTTCTACCGGTTCCTGTGATTTCCATGGGTCATCCCGATTTATTCCATTTTTACAACTTCACAATTGACAAAGGTAACCCAGGATTCTCTCGAAACTTATATATAGTAGGGCTGTGACAAGAACTATGAATTGCTGGGATGCTCACACCCCTCCTTCCAAAGCAAAACAAGCCTCAAGGTGAATTCATTTCCCTGTAAGTTCTGGCCAAGATTTTGTCTATAATACTGCCTAATTTTTTTTTTTTTAGCAGAGGCTTAAGCTATAATTTTTCTAACATCCTTGAAGTCTAATTAATATCGCAATAGAGGAAGAATCTATTTCACGGCTTGCAGGGAAGGAATGTTATCTGCAAGGTGCAAAAACTGCTTTGAGGTGCTTGGTGACATGGAGTTCTAGGCAACGCAATTAAGACGCTCCCAGATCTTCAGGGCTTTGTCCTCTGTGACCTATGGCAAAAATTAACTGCTGCCTTGGGCAAAAGAAGTAAGAATAGGTTCATAATTTGTAATCAGATAGCATTTTCTTTCCTGAGTAAAGAATTATACAGAAACCCTGACTGCCACAACACTATCACATTCATTTGGACATTTGACAACTTGCCTTTGAAAACACAGTCATGCTTTAGTGTAAATATCTGGATTTCTAAATAAATCCAAAGCATTTAAATAGTGTAATCATTCAGCACAGATGAATATTATTTTCCATTTATATGTATAAAATGCAATATATTATACAAAGAATATCTCTGTCTTTGATTAGACATGCTGTGGTCATTACTTAGAACTAAAATTTGAAAACAATAAATTTGCAAATGACACAGAAATTAATCACTTGTCTTCTCTTTCTCTATAAAATGCAATCGATGTTAGTTTCCCCACACACTTTAGATATAAAAGACAAGGGAAAAAAGTATAATCACTATGGTCAGTTTTCTTGACTTTGTTGTTTGTTTCACCATCTTAGTGCTACCTCAGAAACAGAACTAAGAAATAATGTAAAATTCTTTCTAATTAATTTTGGTTCTTATGCCAGAGTATAATGCCCAAGCTCAGAAGCAAATGCATGTTTTTCATGACACTGGTTCCAGGATGATTTATGGCAAGTATATGGGTGCTGATGTTGGTGCCATGCATATGTACAACCTACTGCCAGCACCCTGTGAGATGTGGAAGGTGTGACATAGTACACAGATGTCAACTTCTAGGTGTCTCCAGGCTCTTCACTGGGAACTCATGTGCCACAAGCCCATGTGTTCAGGATAAGCAGGGCAGCACATGACAAAGCAGCTGTCTCCCCAGCCATCACTGAGTGCAGTATCACAAGAAAACTCTTGGGTTACAGGCTCTGATTAAATGGGACACATACTAACAACTGTATGTGTAAATGATTCATATACACTGCTAAGAAAAAGAGCAGAGAAGAAGCAGGTGACATATCAGAAAACACACTTGACACAAAATTATACAGTGAGGGTGACAGTGGAAAATGCTTCAAACCCTTGAGATCCATCTCTATCGGTCTCAGCAGAGTTTAATTCCCTCAGTGTCTCCCAGAAGTTCTCTCTTACGATCATGATACATCCCATGTTTCTGTAGAGCACATATCATATTTTAGCTCCCTGCCATGCCATGCTGATGTGCATGTTTGGGTGATTCAACATAAGCTCAAAACCCTTAGATGCCAAAGTACACCACTTTACACAGAAAATCAAAACATTTTCAGCACCTGCCAAAGTTTCTGGGCAAGGGCAGAATCACCCCAGGGAAGAACCTTAGTGGGTACTATGACTGCTTTAGGGTGGCAGGTGGTCTCTTTGCCTTCTGGTGGAGCTTTTCATTATCATCATTCCTCAAGTACGATGAAGCAAATTTTTTTAACAAACTTTCAATTAGTCATTCCTGAATGATGCTCAGTCTGTCTGATCCTTTCCACTCTGATCCATCCACTGGGCATGTTCTAGGATTCTTCTATGTAGGAAGTGCTCTTAGTCCCAATTTGGAGATTGTGCTCAGCTGGGAGAATGCAAAAAGTCCACAAGGAGGGCTGGAGAGATGGCTCAGTGGTTAAGAGCACCGTCTGCTCTTCCAGAGGACCCGGGTTCAATTCCCAGCACCCACATGGCAGCTAACAACTGTCTGTAGTTCCAGTTCCAGGCAAACACCAAGACAAATAAATAAATAAAGTTTTAAAAAAAAAGTCCACAAGTGACCATCACTTCAGTTTCCAGAAAGATTCCCCCTAACTGCCCTACTGCTAACCTCAAACTCTGACAGCCTCCAGAATTATATCTCTGTCTTGGTTTCTATACTGGTCAGTGGCCCAAATCATGGTAAGGCCACAAGAACTGAGGCAAATGGCATTTCAAACAACACATTCACTTAGCCATGGGGAATCCCAGGCTCCAGCCATCACCCCAGCACTTGGCCTCTCTGGACCTTTGTAGCTGGGCTGGTAGATAACAACTGTCTACTTCTTTAACTCTCCCATTGTCCAGTTCCACCAGACTTGGGCAACAAACAGTGTGTAGTAGACATCCTGACACACTGATTCCACAGAGAGCTCATCTGCAAGAGAACTATAGCTGTAATGTTGATGAGGGCTTGTTTCATACATGAAGACTCTAATACCAGACTATGGAATCCTTTCATAGAGATCACAGAGACCATACTCAGAAAATGTCGCATACAGACAGTTCCCAAGCAGCTGTTGTTTATGTTGTAGAATGAAAACACGGATAAAAGAGTCTCTCTTCCTCCAGCTCTGATGGGGTGTGATGGAAAACTATGGGAAGAAATTGCTGCCAAAGACCGAAGTAGAAAGTGACTGCAAATGTAAAGGAGACTGGCATCTGTGTGTTTGGGAAATGTCCTAGGAGGTTTCCGCTAAAATCAAATATAGAAAAAAATCTAGTTCCAAAAATATATATATTCTGCTACAGAAATCTACAGAAATACACACTATTAAAATGTAATTAAGTGAATACATGTTTATAGTAGCATGTAACTAAAGTCAGTAAGAAAAAATAAGATGATAACAAAATGAGCCACATGGTGCACACTTTTAATCAGCTCACTGAAGGATAGAGAGAAAAGACAGGGAGAGAAAAAGAGCACGTAGCAGCAAAGGCTTCATACAGACTAAAGTTGTTTTCACTTTACAAAAGTTCCCACCGCCATTTCCTCCATAGCTTCAAATAATGAGCTAATTAAGTCAAGATAGTTTGTTCTTGAAGAAACTGGGTCATTGCTGTTCTGGAGACGGAGCAGAATATTGACTTGTATCACACGAGAACATGACACTGATGTTGCTCTCTGAAGGCCTCATCTTTCCTGGTGAAACAACACTCAAAGCCACAGTTGAGGCCATCATAGTGCCCCAAAGAGTGGTGGCTTTCCCGTGTCCCACAGTACCTACAATTGGATGCAATCTTCAGACCTTCAAAGATGCCACCAAAGGCCACAGTGTAGGAAGAAACCAAGATCACAAGCACAAAGCCACCAGAGCTGCTCTCTGACAGGGTCCCAGTTGGTGACCTCTCTGTGATTTTATCAAAGACTGCATACTGAGCAGCACAGGGGCTATGGCCTCCAGTAGGGACTTCAGGTGTGTGTGTGAGCAGGAACAGTTAGGCTGAGTATCAGCAGGTTCCTGTCCACACGTGGTCTATCACTCTTTCATCGAATCTCTTGTCCTCATAGGTATAAGCTTGTAAGCTGAGGCCTTCACAAGGTCCTGGCACCTCTCTATGGCAACAGGATAGTGTCTTTGGAGCAAAACACCTTAACTCAGCGCGGGCAGATCCACCTTCCATGTGCAGCTGGGGCTGGAGCTGCCTGCCTGCGCTGGAAAGATGTGCAGAAATTACCTATGGTTCCCTGTAGAGGCATCCAGCCTCAAGCCCAGCCCAGCCTTCCAGCGCGGCGATAATATGCTCCTATCAGTTTTAATAGCCCCATGCTGGATTCAGGAGGTATTATGGATTGTACAGCAAGCATATTGTCATTAAATTAAATTTTCAGAACGCTCCCCAGCTCATCACAAATACCACAGAGAGTCATCATAATCGAGTCTCAACACATGTGTAATTGCCTTCAGCTGGCGTCTTTTACAGTTGACATTGTTCCGCAGTGATAAGGTGATTGGCGATTTGAATACACAGCTTGTTCCATAGCTGCCGTAATTGAAATATGGTATGTGTGAATGGAAGATTACATTAAGACCTGGGATAATCACCTGACATGAGAGTAATTGAGTCTACAATCTGCCACTGGGTCTCTCAGGGAGGGCTGCAATGAAAAGAAGCCATTAGACGATTACACCACGGCTGCGGCTCCGCGCGGCGGTGCCAGCCTGGCATTCCAGAGCTGCGGGCGCCTAGCCGTGCTGTCGAGGGCACCATAAATGACAAGAAGGAAAGGCGAAACAAAACAGCACCGAAGAAAAGTTGCATTTGGCTCCAAGGGGAGAAAGAGCATGGCTGGTTCTAGAACAAATGTTGCGCATGCTTCCTGCAACCTTCTTATTCGCTCTCTGCTTGAGCTGTGACGGAGAACCTGGCCAAAGATGGCCTCTGTACCTCTCTCCTCTCCTCTCTGCCTTTGAGTTTCCTTTCCCCTTTTCCTTTTTCTTTCCCTTCTTCTGTCCCTACCCCTTAGTTCCTATCTTTCTTGATCTTTCTTTTCTGTTCCCTTCTTCTTCCTTCTCTCCCAGGGACTTTGCTTTCGTCTTCTTTCTGGGGATACGAGTAAAGCTCTTACCCTCTTTGCTAGGTCTAAAGCTGTCTCCAACAGACAAGCAGAAATATGGACATGGCAGGCCAGCAGGTGTGGGCACTTCACATATACAGACTGCAAAGGGGGAGGCCAAATCACACATCTGTCCTGCCAGGCAAGGGCTGTTTTGATCCTAGACAGGGCCTGGTTTGGCAGGTAACTTGGTGTCCAGTGGCTCTCTGCTAAACAAATAAAGTGACATGTTTACACTGGGTCTTCATCCTATTGGTTTACCTCGTGTAGCCTAGGTACAGAGTCCCACTCAAAATGAACTATGTCACATTTCCTCATTCTTTCCAGAACCAGAGAGATAGGAACCTCAGTTCAGCTCAGTGGGCTCTATTTCACTTTCTCCAAAAGCAAAGGATAGTGCTGTGCCTACATGCCCATTTCCCTCCACATCCACTCACTACTCTGCCACCTGTATGTCAACAGTGACCTCAGCTGATCACAGAGTCTAGAAGCACCAGTTCCTCATGACAGATAGGAGTAGCCAGGAAAACCTCTGCTGGGATTCTCGAGACTCTACTAACCCCATGAGGGTTATCATTCTTCCTATAGACCTTAGATGGGACTCTGGTCACACTCTGTCTGATATGGGTAGCCATGTAGTTGCATGCAATTGTAAAAGGTGGAAGACTAATGATTCTGGTCAGCTTCCCTGTGCCTGGATAGGGGTCTATCACATGGATGAACACAGCATAAACCCTGGTCATCAGCATCTACAATGACAGCGGCCATGTGGATATTTCACAATGTCTATCATATTCATCCTAGGCTTGTGAACTCTATAAATGTGCTAATGGCACAAGATCATATTTAATAAAAGAGCCAATGTGTCCATAAACAGAAGAAATAGAATTAAGGGAGCCCTGAGGCCATCACTGAATCTGCCCTGCAAATGGGGCTGGGAGGTGTTCATGTCCTTGGAGAGAAGACACACACACACATACACACACATACACACACACTACAATGCCACCACCAATGACCTAGGATGGGAATTTTAATAGAATACTATGGAGACATTAGAATGTTATTTCTTCTCCAATCAAGAGTCAACTGGGTGTGTTCCAGGGCCTATGCCAAGTTGAGGACAGTGATAGGTCTGACTTTCTGGGCAGGTTAAGAAACTCATTAATTCAGACCTCATAGCAAAGACAATGGTAGAGATTTCCCAAAAAAAGGGGGCATTGAAGACAAAGTTCAGGATCAAGCCCAGTAGCCACTGGCTGTTTTTGTGTTTCATATGTATTCCCAAAGAAATTCCACACAAGGAGCATGACAGAAAGAGGAGAGCTGTGGCTGGGGAGACAGCACTGAGGGTAAGGTGACTATTGTGCCTCATGTACAGTCTCACACACCCATGCACACACAGTGTAAGCTCTTCTTTCATGGGGTGAGTTTTCTCCTCTGTTTACCATCTCCTTAGATATCCCCTAGAACGTGAGATCTTTGCACTTGTCTCCTGAAATGCCAACAAAGTAAAACTTTGGTACATTCGACCATAAAGTAGCAAAGTTTTACAACATACAAAAAATACAGTAGTCCGTATGGCACTGTCAATATCATTTATAGCACAATTTTACACAAAGGCACAAGTGTCATAAAAGAGAACTACCTTCCATCAGCTGCCCCAAAATGACTTATGTCATAAATAAGTCAGATTTCTCAAAGAGAACCAATAAAGTCCTAGCAAATACAATTTTTCCCACTAAATAATCACCCTGACCTCTTCTAGTAACATTAACCCCTAAAAAAATAATAACACTGGTCTTGAAATGATAAAATGAGTCCATTCTTGATAAGGCAAATCTCTCAGAAAGGTCTTCTCTCAGAAGGAATGGGAGCACTGGCATTAGCGTGGGTCGGCGGTCACGGTCACATAGGAGACCTGAGCAGCAGTGAGGGCTACTCAGAATGACTGGGGACTTTTTCATTCTGTTTGTAATTAGGTGTCCACAAAGCGCTGAGCCGGCCCCATTTGTATCTCTCCTTCCCAGGCTGATTTGCAGCCATCTCCCCTCACGCTAGCTACCCACTTCATGACTTTCCCAGATGTGACCCCACAAGTACTTGTCCTTGGTCATAGGCATAGGTAGGACACTATCACACACACTTGTACATACATGAGGACTGAAGCCTTTTAGACCACTCAGCCAGCTGGCCCAGTGCTGACAAGCACTGTGTTCATCTTCACAGAGACTCGTCTGCCTGACCGCCTGTTAGTCTGTCGTTTGCGTACTTGTCTGTCTGCTAAGTAATATGACAGACTTGGGAGGACTGCCTCAGAATCACTGGAGGGATGTGTGAGCAAACATGGAATTTAGTCCCATCTGGGTTCTTAATAATCTTCCTGTATGGTATGTCTAACCTGTCCACAGTGTGCAAAATGTCATTTTGTGTGGGTTTAGGCAGAGTATACTGTAATTATCATATGAAGATTGAGCACAGCTGTGTTCAAAAGCATGCATCAGCAGTCAAGCTATGTATAATGTGAATAACTTGAAATAATTAAGATTTTAATCCCTACTAGGAACTATTGACCATATGATTAATATTCATTTTATAAGAGAAAATCAGAACATCTTATTTCTTAATTTAAGTCACATGAATTCATAACTTATGGATAATATTTCACCTTTCTATTTTCCTAGCCCAGATAGGTTGAGATGTAGAGGAGTATGTGTGCATGTGAGTGTGTAAATGTAGCTGTGTGTGTCCACGAATGTCTATGTATGTGTCTTTGTGTGCCTTCATGCGTGTCTGTGTGTGTCTATGTCAGTCTATTTGTATGTCTGTGTCTGGGTGTACATGTCTGTCTGTCTGTGCCTGTGGGTGCATATTCTTGCTAACCTGAAGGAGGTAATAGAGACTCAGCAGAGCTCTAGTAGGAAGAGCTTCCTGGTGCTCAAACCAGCCCGTGCTGCCTGTGTGTGCTTGTGTGGAAGCCAGAGGTCAAACTGAAAGTCTTCCTCTGCCACCTTTTACCAAATCTTTTGAGACAGTGTCTCTCACTGACCTGGAATTTGTCATCTTGGCTAGAATGGCTGGCTAGTGATACTCAAGCATCCAGATGTCCCTATCCCTGCAGCATTGGAGTTATACACACATCTCTGTCTCAGCCTTGATGTGAATGTAATCTGGATCTGGATTCAGGTACTCATGCTTCCACAGCAAGCACTTCTGACCCACTGAGCTATCACCTCAGATCCAAGTACAGGAGCTTAGAGGGAGGTGTACTTTCTAGCTCATTTGCTTTGCTATTATGTACTGATTATATGCATGTATATGCATGTATTAATATGCATGTGTATGTTGCATGTGTTGATGTGTATGTAGGGAATGGTAAAAGTATATTCACTTTTGTGCATATGCATATAGAGGTCAGAGGTCAACCTTGACTGTCATTTCATAGATGCTGTCATTCTGTGTATTTTACAGGGTCTTCCACTAGCCTAGAGCTAAGTGGAATGGCCATTCTCTTGTCTCTGCTTCCTCAGAACTGGGATTACAAGAATGTAATCTTTCTGTGGGTTTTGGGGCGAGCTGTGGCACATTCTTGGAGATCAAACCTGCACCCCATGCTTACAGGGCAAGTGTTTACCAACTCAGCCATCTCTTGGGGCACTGGGATTCTTTTCTGCTGTGTTGTTTGTTAAGCACAGTGCGAGGTCTTAAATAAGCAAGAAGTGGTCACAGGAACTTCTGTTCTCTTCGGGATTCTTTGTGCCTTCTCCACTAGAAGTAACAAAAGCCATAGTCTGTGCTCCCAGAGGGGAAGGCAGGAGCTGAGAATCCCTTCATGTATTTACAGAGTTTACAAGCTCTAATCACTCATTCATTGCAATTTTTAAGTCTTAAAAGGAAGATAAACTTGGAACTTTATTTCAAATCTCCTTTCTGCCTTTCCTGACCTTGCATATAACTATCCATCTTTCTTATGGTGACAATTTAAAGGCAACATCAAGCCAATTTAAATCACATCTGCAGGAGAGTTTTTAAATGTTTCCTATAAAATTATGAACTACTCACCAACACAATTCAAAAAAATGACTGGAGATGTGGCTTAGCATGTCAAAGCACTCACTGCACATGCCTGATAAACAAAGTTTGCTCCCGAAGCCTATGGACATGGCCAGAGGTGGTAGCATACATTTATAATCCCATTACTTCTACATGGAAACAGGAGGCAGAGACAAGAGAATTGACTGGAAGGCCAAGGGCTAGCTGCCCAGGGTATCCTACACAGTGACAAAAAGAATAACAGAGGCTGACCTCAACAAGGAGAAATGAGGGCAGACCGTTATAAAAAGTGTCTCATGACCTTCATAGGAACTCTGTGGCATATGGGTCACACACACACACACACGCACACGCGCACACACACACACACACAGAAGAAGGAGGAAGGGATAGGTACAGACACAAATAAATACACTACACATATACATAGACACACACACACTCATGCATGAATTGTTATGGACTGAATGTGAAATGTCCTTATAAGCTCATGTGTTGTAGAACTTGGTTCCCAGTCCATAGTGGCACTTAGGTACCTAGATGATGGAAGTGGGTCACTGGAGTATTGGTCCTTGAGAGATCATTCCAGGTCATACTTTTGAGATTCTCTCTCTCTCTCTCTCTCTCTCTCTCTCTCTCTCTCTCTCTCTCTCTCTATCTCTATCTCTCTCTCGAGCTGTCATGATGGACAGTACCTGCTTTAAGTTCCTACAGCCATGGCTCATATCATTGCTTCCGCTGTGCCTCGTCCACCACAGTGGACTGTAACCCTCAAACCATGACCCAAAGGAAACCCTCTGTGCCCCAGGTCACTTGCTGTCATGTGTTTGAGCACTGTGATGGGAAAACCAGCACACAGATCTATCATAAATCCAAGCAGTAGTTATCTTTTCTACTCACTGTTAAATTTGGCCACATGCAGACCTTGGAGCTGAACACCAACCAGGAGGTCTAGGTTTGCTGTGTGCTGAGCCTGAGAGTTGCCTTACATGGCCTTTATCTTTGCATTTGCCACACATACAGGGAATCATCACATAGACAGGTGAGTCAGGATGAAAATCTCAACCGTGTTTGTTCAGATGCCTGTTCTTTCCCATAATTGAAAAAATGGCCAAGTTTCAATATGAAAATTGCTAATTTCCTGATATGTGGGCAATGTCAGTGTTTCATTTGAATACACACTTGGATGGGTGACTCCATGTGGAAGGAATTACTCTTGGGGCATCCTGCTGCACATGTGAAAAAGAAGAAGGGTGTGGATGCTTCCTCGGACATGCAGAGGCTCTGCTGATCTAGTTCTGCTCTTGACTCCACACCCCTTAACACAGGTCAACACATTCCATTCCAAATACAATACAGCTCATGATAAAAGCATGGAGGTACCACATGCCCAGAGAAAATACTATATATTTTTTGGATAGAATAATGTGTTTTTCTTAGACTCATGCCTGTGTACACTAGTTAATTTCTACTCATTTCAGTATTTTTCTTTTATTGCATAGTAGAGAAAGCTGTAAGACTTAGTCTCATGCTGTTGTGTTTTCAAGAATTTACATAGGTTAATCCACTCAATGAAGGTCACTGTGCAGGCTGCTACCTCTCAGGCTGTGCTCTGGACAACATTAGCAGAACATGTGCTAAGCCTCAGAAGGGATGATGTTTTCATAGTGGCCGCTTTGCTGACATGCTTGTTCCACTGTCGGCTGTAGCACTGATTATTTATCTTGTCCCTGGAGTGATGCCTTATTTGAAGTATTTTATCCTTGTCACATTTACATTATGCCCTCACTCTTTTTCCAAGTGACATTAAGCTGCTGCATGCATGCTGGAGGAGAAGGCAGCTGTATTGTGCTGATGTAGTGGGCTTAAACCTCGTTGTTCCTTGTCAGGGGACAGAGCAGAATGCAGTATTTCACTATCTAAAAAATGATTAACAGCTTGGGGGACATTTATCGCCATCAAAGGTAAATCTCTTTGACTAGAAAAAAGAGAAGGTGCGCTGCTGGTCCTTTGGCGTCTCGAGTTGTCTTTGATTGAGTGTTTTCAGCCCGTTTACATCTCAGTCCCGGAACCAGATGAATCAAACAGGCTCTTTGCACTGCCACTTGCAGTGGAGGGGGGGGGAGAGTGAAGGGAATCCCTCCTCCATTCATGTTGGATAAAATGATCAACACAGGTTTCAGTAAGTGACCCCACTTATATGAAATGGGGACAATACAAAGAAATAAAGAGGCTATAAAAATCCTCAGCAGCAAGCATGAGTTGAGTGCTCATAGATGAGGGTGCAAAGACAGAACAAGGGGATGATGGGAGACTTACACACTGTGCAGGAAAGATGAACTTGAGCCTTGAGCCCTCATGTGTTGAGAAGACGAAACTGTTATCTACAAAGGAACTCGATATGAAATCTGCTCAGCTAGGAGATCTCACTTTGAGGGTATGAGCCAGTTTCTGGTAAATACTGCCTTGGCGATCCTGAATATACTGCAGCATCTGTGACCACTCCCACAAGCTACTGAGTTTACATAAATCATCATACCCAGATAATCTTACCATTTGAGGATAAGGACTAGTTTTTAAATATCTGCCTCATAATCCTTGCCTAATGTAGTGGTCTCAAGAAGAAATGCATTCAGGGGTGAGAAATCAGTAGATCCAATGGCTGGGAATATATGAGACTCTTTTCTCCTACAATGAAAAGAATAAGTAGAAATAGAAGAAAATGCATTTTGGAAATAACTAGGTGGTCATAAATTATATCATCAGGAAGTTGGTATGGGACAAGGGTCTGAGACATCTTGGAGTGCAAGCAATGTAAGTTACAATATTTAAGGTCAGGCATCACAAAAAAAGAATAGGTAATCAGCTTGGGTTAATATTCAGACAAGACTGCAATACTGCTAATGGTATCTAGATAAGGGCAAGGGGTATCAAGGACAGATCAGAGATAGGAAAGACTCAGCATCTGTCTCAGGTTCAGGGTGTAGACAGAAGGACCAAGAAGTCTTCCCTTCCCGCTACCTTATTCACCCCTTGAGCAATCAAGAGAACACAAGAGTGAACTCTAAGCACAGATGCTGGATAAATATCAAAAGTATAATCAACAAGACCCTACAGAAAAATGTATAGAAGAGTCAGATGAACAAGTACTATGCTTTCTTGCAAGAAGAGGATGCCCTAAAAAGAGACACTTAGCAAGATTTAAGGGTATGCATTTATTTTGAGATGATGAACAACTGTCCAGCCCTGCATCACAAGCAGAATAGATAAATGTGGATCTGCCCTTGCACTGAAACAAAATAAGTGAGAGAAAAGACCACATCTGCAGAATGACCACATTAAAATAGTGGATTTCTCAAAAACAGTAGAGCATATTGGAGATGGGCTGCTAGAGCTTTAGAATGGAGAGAAAATTCAGCACATACCTAAAATAGGCTGTTCAGGTAATTGCCATCAGTAAGTGGACCAATAGTGACTTCTCCACAAGACACCACTGCCAAAAGCTGCAGCCAGCCTCTATAGTGCACTGTACAGATAGATACTGTCCCAACTGTCTGTACATATAAACTGTCAATCAAGAAACATAATAGGAGCCTCACCCAACCTAGTACAACAATGAAGAATTAAAGCTTTAGAGAACATTTCAAAGCTTGTATTCTAAGATAGTATCCTTTTAACATGAGAGATGAAAAGTGTAACTGAGGATTTACCAGAGTCAAAACTTACTTCAGAGACCCAAAGAGAAAATATGACAAAGAATGACAATAGAGAAACTCAAAAACAGATGGATCATCCTGGAAAGTTCCAACTGTGAAAACAATAGCATGGTGAGGCTCAGTGATTTGAGGTTATAAAATATAGGACCATGATAGAAGACATGTTCAGAATTAAGGAATTCTAATTCAGTTGATAAAGTACTTGTTGTATATTAGTGAAGACCTCAGTTTGTCCCCAGTGTCCATGTTTTCTTTAAAAAAAAAAACATACACAATGGTAAGCTGTCATGATCTATGTAACAGAGGCTAAGACAGGTGGATTCCTGGGGCCTATTATAGCCTTGCTGTATCACTAATCTGAGACCACTGAAAACCTGTTCCCAATAAACAATAGGAACAGCAACTGAAGAATGACACCTGTGGTTACCTCTGTCCTCCACAAACATGTGCACAAGCACACACACACACAAAAAAAGCAATAAATGAAGTTTAAATATCTATACTGATGGGGCCAGCTTTTGTCAGTGGCTGGAATTGTTTGAGTCAAGAATTCTAATTAAATGCATGACTTGTACCAAGACAAAAAGAAACATATGATGTATCCAGAATTGCACATGGAACATAAGGCAAGGGAAGTCATTTTAACAATGAGTTATAAGCTCTAGAAATATTATGCAGCAGGTATTAACGATGAAATGGCCAGTATTCAATAATAACAACCAAACAGCTTACTAAGAAGATTCCATTACATACCAGCAACTTCTAACATTTATCCAGAGAAGCAAAGACATTTGGCAACTCTAATTCAATGAACATACCAAAATACTGAACTTAACAACTGGCAAAGCACTTCTTCTCATGTACATATAATTTTTTTTACTTGATTTATCTATTTACTGTATGTGTGCTTGGTGTATTGTCAATAAGGTTACTGATACACCACATGCACCATAGTATTTGCACAGGGAATACAGAGTTCAGAGGTCAAGGTCAGGTGTGTTTCTCATTTGTTCTCCACTTAATTTTTGAGCTTAGGTCTCTCAATGAACTGGAATTCATCATTTTGGCTACACTGGCTGACCAGTTAGCTCCAGAGATCTTCCCATTTCTCTGAAATGCAGCACTGAGGTTACAGATACATGCCCCCTCACCTAGCTTTTACACAGATTCTGGGGACACAATCATATGATACTTTACCACCTTCCCCAATTATAGAATAACTTTACTTATTACATATATACACACACACACACATATATATATATATATATGGAACCTTCTATAGTAGTAGATTTCCAACTTCCTCAAAGCTCTTTTGTGTTGGTTGATCCTTGTCTATGCTGACCCCATAGTGGATAAGAAACTTTACCAGTTTGCATTCCCTTCACTAGATATAAATCTTAAAAGATAATCATACCTTATAAAACCAATCAAGAAAGAAAAGGAGGAGAAATCCTGCACCACTGTAAAGCTGGCAGTATATATACTAATTATAAGCCCCAGGTCCTGTGACAGATCATAGTCATCAATGTGATTGGATGTAGAGTAGCCTTGGAGACACCCACTTAGCGTGTCTATGAAGGCATTTCCAGAAAGGTTTACCTAAAGATGGAAGGTGTCCCCACAATACAAGCAGACCATGGTTCAAATCCTAGACTGACTAAAAGGGCACAAGTGAGCATAGGCTCTAGCATGTCAAAGAAAAGCCTCATGCATTTTGCTACCAAGTCATATCTCAACCACTGCCAGGCCATTCCCAGGGCTGCAGGAGTGACTTAGCACTCAAACATGAACATAATTTCTCATTTTCCTAAATTAACGGAGGAGAAAATATAAAATAACCAAATGAAATATGAAACAAATAAATAAAAGTAAACATATGAATTAACCAACTGTTAAAAATTAAAATCAGCTTGGCTATAGAAAAGATCCTCAATTAGTGAGAACTCTGTAGTAAAGAATTTTTTATGAAACATTTTCACCACCCTTTTCTTCTGAATTGTAATTGTGCATGTGTGTAGGGGTGGGGCATGCACTTGCTACAGCACACACATAGAGGTCAGAGGACATCTTTGGAGTTGCTTCCTTTTTTCCACAACGGCATGGGTCCCAGGGATTAAACTCAGAATCCCGAGCTTGCACAACATGTGACTTTACCTGCAGAACCATCTCACCAGCCTTCCATTGGTCTTTTTAAATCAGGTACAAGCTGAACCTAGGGGTTCAGGTCTGTTTCCCAGCTGCCCCAGATAGGAAAAAAGAAGCAGAGAAATGACAAGTTAGGTACAAAATGCAATTGGGGATTGTCACGATGTCAGATCCCCCTGTGCTTAGAGGTGAATCTGTTGATTAAGATAAGCTAAGCAAAGCAAAGGTTTATGAATCTAAAAGCATGTAGCATGCATTAAGTGATGGGATAGGACACTTTGAAGTCAAGAGGGCCTACAAATAAATTATCGCTGGACTGACAAGGAAAATCAAGAATTGCTTGCTAGATTTCAGCTACAAACAACTAAAGAAATCAGCCTTTAATTCTAATTCACAATAAATTCTAAATTTAAAAAATAACTAACAAAAAAAATCAAAAAAGGCTCGTTTAAAAAATATTTTCCTTGGAAGAGTATAATACTGAAGTCCAGGGAAAGACAGGTTTATCCACATGGTCATGTGGTGTGTGAGGATGGTCCCTGAGGATACTGAAGATCTCAGTTAGTAAAGCTGGTGCCTTGGCTTAGGACTCTTTGGAGTACCTGTTATGAAATACTGCCACATTCAACTCCTTGTTCCCAGAGCAGGGACAACATCCAAACAGGGAGGTAATGAAACAGGATTGGCCACTCCACCATGGTCTGGATCTCCACCACTCCTGCTGTAGCCATGACAACCACTAGCACCTGCCCACAAGGTGGCAGCAGAGTAGGAAGTGCCTAGTTTCTTTTACAACTCCCCCTCCTAGGCTTCTAGAAGATTCTAACCACCCAGGAACCAATGGTAGAGCAACTGTCTAGGCTCTGTGTCCAGGATACAAAAGGAAGGACAGGAACTGCCAAAGAGAGCAGCAGACAATTGCTGGTGACAAACTAGTCTTGAGGGTGAGGGGCACCACATATCCCAGAGACAAACAATAAAACTCAAAATCCAAGTCTACCATAGCCTGTCTGTCCTTTCTAAATGTGTTTCTTTTCTCCATTAAAATTCAACGAATAGATCCTGGGAGATAATTTGGTCAACAAAGTGTTTGTCTTGCAAGTATGAGGACCTGAGTTTGATCCCCAAAAGCCACATATAAATCCAGACATGGCTGTGTATATAATTTTGATCCTAGCACTGAGGAGATATAGACAGGAAGGTCACTGCTGCTCACTGGCTATCCAGCCTAATCTAATTCATGAGCTCCTGAGCAGTGAGAGAATGACCCTTTGAAAGATGCACTGAAAGGAGGTAGATGGCATTCTTGGATATGATACCTAGGACTAGCCTGTGGCCTGCATATATGTTTGCACAAACATGTGCACACACCAACACATACACATAAAAATACAGTTACTTTTCTGACATCAGGTTTTAGTTCTTACGAGCTTCTCCAGCAAAGGAACCAGGATTCATGGGAAGGAAAGTGGTGAAGGCATAGACTAATGGAGTCTCATAAGTCCCAAGGAATGCAGGGAGATGACGGGGACACTGGTGGGGTATGTCAAAGGTGTAAGAGACCATCAAAGGGCTACCTGAAAGGGCTGCAACGATCAGAGGAAAAAAATAAGCTATTGAGATTGGACTCAAATAACTACACCAATCTAAAGAGGTAAATGAATAACAAAAATGAGATCAATCTCCCATGTGCCCAGTCCTCTGTTGTCAGTAGGCAGTGTATGTCTGTCTTCCAAAAGGCAGCAGATGGAAGGGTGAGACTGAGGCTCCAACTATCAGGTACCAAAAGTCACTTACAGCATTGATAAACCATATCACTGTCACAGAAGACCTGTGATGCTATGTGCCTCACTCCAAGGTTTTCTTTCTCAAACCTATAACCCCACTACACAAACACACACACACACACACACACACACACACACATGCATACACACACAGAGCCTTCAGGGAAACCCAGAAAGACTGTTCAGAATTGTGCAAACCATCTAAACAAGAAAAGTTAGCAGAATAGCAGCAGTATCCAGTGGCATCTCTGGAGCCACCAAAAGGCAACATGGTGTCCTAGGAAGAGTCCTGGGAAAGAAGGGCTTTATACTGGAGTGAGAAAATTTGAATTGCATCATGCACTGAAAGAATAACCTGTAAGATGTGTCCAATTATTATAAGATGTTAGTATTAGAGGGACTGTCAATACCCTTAAAAATATTTCTGTATATATATATACATATATATATATATATATATATATATATATATATATATATATATATATATATATATATATATATATATATATATATATATACTAATACCTAAGATCAATAGCTTCTTTGTAAAACCTTACAGAGCTTGGCCCACTAGCAATCAATATCCAACAAGGATTCATATTTTAAGTTGGTAATCAGGCAAGAGATGGTTTTATCCCTTATTATTTTATCTGAAAACTATCTACCCATGCTTCAGAGAATACAGTATACACAGCTGCCCATATTGCTAATAACTCCCTTACATATGCACACACATACACACACACAGAGGGTCGAGGGGAGGTTCTGTGTGTCTTTAGTGGCATAGTAACCAGCAATCTTCACATGCCAGCATAATATCAAGGCAGGAAAGAGTCTCCACACAGTTCAGCTTCACCCCAAAGCAAGAGGAAAAGCTGGTTTGTGGTTAGTCTTGCCCAACATGTGCCCCTTCCTTTCTCAGGTCACCTCACTTGATGTGGGTGGACCCATGACAGTCAGTCAGTCACTACAGCGAATGACAGAGAGACCTAAACAGGAAGAGTTAAGGATAAAAATGTGGTCTGTAAAAAACAATCCCTCTGGGAATGCAACACAGACTCCTCCATGTGTTCATATCCTCATTAAACAGTCGGGGCCTCAAGGAAGATCACACAGTACTGACCTGTGCAAAGTTATGTTACTGCAGCTGAGGAGCACAGAGTCATTGCATAGGTGATTTATAGGGGTGTGTGTGTGTGTGTGTGTGGTGTGTGTGTACCTACTAGCACTGGTGTGTACATACACATATGTTCCTGTGTGAACATGTGTGTTCAGGCCAGACACTGCTGTCGTTTTTCAGTTGCACTCCATTCTTCCTTTCTGGTTCTCGCTGAACCTGAAGGTAATCACCTAGACTAGACTGGCTGGCCAAGGAGCTCTAAAGACTCCCCTGTATCTACTCCTCAGGAGCCAATATCAGGGTTACAGGCACTCATCAAATTGCCTGGATTTTTACCTGGATACTGAGCATCAGAACACAGGTCCACATGGTTGCATGGCACACACCTAATCAACTCAGCCATCTTTCCAAACCCCATGACTTACAATTTTATCAAAATTTTAATTAGAAGAAAATGCAACAATAAAGCTATTCTTTCTGTGAGAGAAACATCCAATGAGAATTAGGCCATATTTGAGTTCACTGACTATTCTTTTAAATCATACTTTATTTCCATCATAACAAACACCCTCTTTCACTGATTTTTTTCTCTTTAAACTGATCCCCATTTCAGTGAAATGAAGACATAACAACATAATCATCATTGTCCCCAGCTTCTCCTTGTTCTGAGTTACAATATACGCCAGATCTTATGACGGTCAGGGTACCCAGTATCACACTGAGTAAATTATTCATTATTACAGAACTGGTGAGAAGCAGAGCCCAGGCTGGCTTCTCTGAACCTGAGAGTGGGGTCAGGTGTCCGTTTTCAGCTGAATCCCCTGTCTTGCTGCTCTGAGCGGGTCAATAGACACAGACAGTTGGCCCACCTGCACTAGGAGCAACAAGCTGCCCTGGCTGTGAGCCCCACGCCTGACCATTAAATAATGTGCACTTCCACACAGAGTTCTGTCACATCCCTTAAATAAGAAGAGACTTGGGATCCCAAAATGCCCCAAAGTTATTCTCAGAAGGCAATGTTGTTGGTGACTTACCCTAGATCAATCACCATGGAAGGTCGCCTGTCCTCCTTGGCAATATTTGTTCAGTAACTAATAAAGCTCAGCCTGCGGTTTTTTATATTGGGTTATCATCTCTCCAGGGTGAAACTTAATCCATTTTGCAATGTTTTTCCCCAACAAGACAACATGAGTTTCTCCATCGGAAAATGAATTAAGTCCCAGGTTTCTAAACGTGGGATCTGACGTTGTTCTTGTTACAAAAAAGCAATTTATTCCCCAAAGGCTTATACCTCAAAGGTTATATAAAAAGGTTCAAATATCAACGCTATCCATTTTTCAATTACTGGGATTCCTAACACCTCTAGCTTGTGGAAAGATAAGCAATGGTATCAGTTTCCTTATTCACCATCTTAAAGGTTTCCAATTCCACGGTACAGAGAAAGCAAATTTATTGTAATACATTTAGCCACTGTGGAAACGGGGCTATGCAACTGTCCTCAATGACTACAGAATGTATCAAATCGCATCTGAAGGGATATTGATGACGCGCCAGATACTAACGATTGCAATTGTAGATGGAACTGTGAGTGTCTCTATAAACAGGCGCATGCAGCGCATACGAGACAAGGGGAAAAGGCGTCCAGGAAACTATTTTCGATGTATGGAAGTTAAGAAGCTGTGGAAATAACCAGCAAGGTCCTTAGAGAGTCAGCAGACACATAGTCCTCTATCATAGACAGAAGTTTTCCTTTTCATCTCTGTCAAGCCATCTGATAAAAGAAAGCCACGCTATTTGTATTTTCCTTCTGGTGGTTAAAAAGGATATTCAAGGCATGTGAGGATTCCTTTGTGAGAATAAATAATGCCCTGCTCTTGAGCAACACAATATTTAGGGGTAGGAATGCAGAGATAGCTCAATCAGTAAAATGTTTGTAATGTAAGCCTGAAGATCAGTGTTCAGTCTCCAGGACGCACATAAAATGCTGAATGTAGAGGCGTGTGACCATCATTCCAACACTGAAAAGGAAGGGCAGGTAGATCCCTGGGGCTTGTTGCCAGACAGCCTAAATTCCTTAGCAAGAGCCCCAACTACCCGTGAGAGACCCTGTCTCAAAAATCAAGGTAGATAGCTCCTAAGGACAAACAGAGGTCAACCTGAGGCTTCCACATACATGTGTGCATCTGTGCAGACATGCATTCTCACACATATATACATACATATATGCATAAAAATCAAAAAGTATTTTGATAACCTAAATACATAACTAAATAATATTTTATGAAGATTTTTATTTCATTAAAATATTATTTTTTAAAATTAAAATGTAGTTACATCATTTTCCTCCTTACTTTCCCTCCCTCCCGTTCCTTCCAGATACTCCCCTATCACCTCTCAAAGGCATGGCGTCTTTCCCTTAGCTGTTGTTGCATATGTATGAAGGCGCAGATACATAAAAACAACCTAACGAGTTCATGCTGCATGTATGTATATATATATATACGTTTATTAATATAATTTAATTTCAGCACTAACCACTTGAAGTTAAATAACCACTTAGGTGCATCATCTCCGGGGATGGCTAATTCTCCCCTCAGCAGTCCTCAATTGTCTGTAGTTCTTTGTCTAGGAACGGGATCCCATGGGACGTTCCTTGTCCATGATAATATGTCTGTTGGTACTGTCACTATCCAGGTCTTATTTAGGCAGCGATGTTGTTGACGTATCGTGAGAGTGTAGCTTCACAGTCACTTTCAGGAAAAAGGCTCTCGCTCTCACAACGGACTGCCTGGTATTCCAGCTTTGCCATCTTCCCACCTTCTTTTCCAAGACATTCCCTGAGGCTTAGTCAAAAGATTTGTGCTGTAGGTACATCCACTGGGTCTTGACATTCCAAGCTCCCTCGTTCTCTGTGTTTTCAACAGGTGTGGTTTCCTGAACTGGTCTCAATCTAAGCTTCTTTGATGAAGGATGAGAGCTACAGTTTTCTGTGGGTATAGGGAGTATTTAGACTGCAGTTAGGAATAATGCAGATTTAGTAAAATGATGGTACTAGCTTTCCCTCTAAAATCTATGGCCTCATTGGCCTTGGAAAGATGGGTAGGTATCCAGCATCAGTCATGATTTCCCTCTTTTAAGCAGGCCTTAAGACAGAATCAGACAGCTGTTTGTTACTGTCAAGATATAAATACCACTGTTGCAATTTTAAGGATGTCTTGCTATGCAGGTCAATATTGTAGTTTATAAGTATTACTACTGGGTAGGGCTATTGGCTGCTGTCTTCCTGGAAGCTTTGGTAGTACCCTATGGTACTATGAAAATTATTTCTCATAGAGGAAATTTTCAGGTCCTATTCAGCTCTAATTCTCTGAGTCCTGTGTCTGAAATACAGAATGTTTTCAATTGATATGAAAGACCATGTTGGACACACTTATATATGAATATAAGTGTGCAAGTGTACATGTATATATGTGTGTCTGTGTAACATATACACAGATGCTCATAATTAATTGTCCTTAGTAACAAAAAAGCTCCTTCAGTCCAGTCAAAACTTCTTTAGTATTGTTCTACCATATGAGACAGGAGTGGTGACAAGCCAGTATGATATCAGAGCATTGGGTATGCTTATTATAATACCCTGTGGCAAGTAGTATAATAAGAATGGGGTAGGATGTCCCTAGATCTGTTTCAGGATTCCCAAGGGAGAGGTCAAATGCCTGGGATTAGGATCAAGCTACAAGGTATCAGGCCTTCCACGCCCCCGGGAAGAGCTCCAGGCTACCTGCCTGGTCACAGCAGACCAAGCCATCCCACCTGACCCCCAAGCATATTCTGTACTTTGGTCAGTTTCCACAAAGGTTCATGGGCTTAGGATGTCAATTTTAGATCCTGAAGGAAACAGAGAATGTGGTAGAAAAAAATAAAGTACTCCAAAGGGAGGGGCAGAGGCCAGAGTAATTGTGAGAAGCGTGCGTTAGGAGGTAGAAGGTCAAAGAACAGAGCCATAGAGATGTCAGAAGAGGACATGGGAGGACCACGGCAGGAAAGAGGCTTGGGCTGAAGACTTGCCTAAGACAAAATGAACATGGATGATTGGGTCCTCCTTTTCGAAATCATTAGAAATCTAAGGTAATGACATCAGGATATTAAAGGAAGCCTCATCTCATTGTCAGCATGGCCAGAGATTCTCAGAGGCCCACAAGACTGCTGAAGCTACAGCTTCCTATAGGACACACTGTCCCTGATCCTGGGAGAATAGTGCCTTCCCACTTCTAAGTAAAACAAGTTCACATGCCTGGAGAAGTAGAGGACAGTGTTCTCAGCCCATCCTCTGGCCCTTGTATTTAAAAGCCTAAGGGTGGCATATGGAAGGGGAAGGGAATTTCCTTTGTTTTCCATGGAGTTTCCAGGTTCTTGTGAGTAGGTAAGTACATTGTTTATTAGAAATGAAATTTGCCCTAAACAGAGAGTACACCTGCTATTGCATGAAGCCTAGACTGGGAAAAAAATTACATGCCAAAACTAAGTTTAAATGAACCAAGAGAAGCCAAAACCACAAATCAGCTGGTATACCCAAAGCCCATTTGTGGCCCCTCACAGTGTCCTATCTCAAAGCTACATCCTTGGGCTTCCTAGTCAAAGACCAGGAACCACACACACCTCTTTAGAGCTTCTTTATAAAGCAGGTAATCTCCCAAACAGACGCTGTCCCAGGGCATGGCACCAGCTCCCAAACATAAGTATTGGTTGTCAGGTATGATCCACAGGCTCCTGGACCCAAGTCCTTATATTCTGAAGGTCACATGGACTGTCCCTTCCTTCCTATAAATTATAAGACCATCTTCATCCCACACTTGGTTTCCTAGGTATTAGCCTGGCTGCCTTTGCTCTCATGCCACTCTTGCTATAGAAAGAGTTTTCTTAATTCTAGAGATGTGTTTTGGTGTGCTTTTTTACAACAACCACAGGCTTCTCCTGCTTCAGCTCTTAACCATCTCTCCTAATCTGTATATACTTACATACTAGCTGACTAGTAGACATTCACAACCAGGCAAACTCTCAGCTCATCACGTGTCCTTGGGAAAACTTGTGATCCAACCCTTTCCTATACATCAGTTACCTATCTTCATGACCTCTATGCTTCATGAACTCTGTCCTTGGCTTATGGGAAAAGCTTGTGGATTCACATTTTTCTTTGCCCTAGGTGTCTGGGAACTCTAAGGGAACTGGTAATGAAAACACATGCAGTCTTCAGTTCACATTTTCTCCAATGTGCATTTTAGCATCTCTGCCAAAATTCACATGCTGTTGGCATGGAATTATCTATATGTCCCCTTATCAGTCTTGTTGCTCTACAAATTCTGTTTTGTGATAGTAATATGGAGGTCTTTTGTGATTACGTGTGAATTTTAGAATGTTTAATCTATTTCTGTGAAGAATGCCATTGGACGTTTAAATGAGATTGTGTTGAGTATGTAGCTTTTGGTAATACAGTTATTTATACAGTTTTATTTCTGCCAATTTATGAACATGGGAGGCCTTATCAACTTTTAGTGGCTTCCTTAGTTTATTTCTTGAGTGTTAACTTTTATTGAGGATGTATTTTTACTCCTTTAGCTGTGTCTATCCAAGGTAATGAATGACATGTGTCCTGGATTTCTTTCTTAATATATTTATACTGGAATATAGAAAAGCTACTAGTTTTATGGTTTTTTGTTTTGTTTTTAACATTCCACTGCTTTGTGTATATAATAGTATAATAATGGGAGATAGATGTCCCTAGATCTGCTTCAGGGTTTCCAAAGGGGTCAAGTGACTGGGATTAATCAGAAAAACTAAACTGTGCCTGTAGTACAAGATCACCTGTGATCTTAAAGGTAAAATTTAGAAAACTGTGTATGCATTAGAGAGTTTTGCTTAAGTCTGCTTTACCAACACACTATAGTCACAAAGATCAACGTCTGTCATGTTCTGACACATGGCAGAGCAATGGCAATACTGTGCCCTCCCATGGCAGGGAGCTTCCACAGGACTCTCACTCCAAACTGGGTGGGAGCCCCAAACCTCAACTGTGCTTGTAGCTTTATCTTTAATTAGCATTTCAGGCTACCATATTTCCATGGCATTCATTGATAGACTTTTTCCATAATGTAGAGAAGGGGTCTGGGAAGATGTGTAGTAGGTAAAGCTTGATCTACAAGCATGGAGACCTGAGATGAGATCCCCAGAACAGACATAATGGGGAGACATTGCAGTGCATGTCTGTAAGTCTAGCATTTTTATCAATGAGGTGGGAGGCAAAGATAAGAGACTCCTCTGCCACTTATGAGACAATGCTGTATGCAGCAATGAACAAGAGACCATCCTTCCTTAGATCACACACACACAGACATACACAAGTACACACAAAGATTTTTTAAATGTTGAAGAATACATTCTTAATTGTCATCATGTACCTCTACTCTACAGTTGCATTCCCTATCATCATTATAATTTGATCAAGTATCTCAGAAATACTTGATTTTGCTGCCAGCCAACATCTATACAACAGACACAGACAAAAATGAGGTGTCCATGTTCCATTTGATCATTGCCAAAAATTTTTTTGTTCTTCTGGGGTACTTTGGAAGACTAATAGATTAGTCTAAATTAGTTTTCACACCAGTAATTAACACTAGATATTAATAGTTTATAGGTAACTTGGATTTTACCAATAGCTTATTATTAGACATAATAAAACCCCAATTCTGATACATATTTTAAAACCTCAGTGTGTACAGCTTCCAGAATATCAGACTCCTGGGCACTGATGCTCACTGAGCTGTGTATCCCTATGGACCAGTGCTGTTACCTCACCATGAAAGACACAAGAAGAATCCTATATCATGCCCCTGAACCACTGGGCAACTGGCTCATTGAGTCCTCTAACTCTAAATGTGGGAACTTCAATAGAAACTAAAACAGTGGCACATTCACCAACAGAACTTGTTCATCATCATGAGACCCCAGCCAGACTCCCAGAGTGAGCTCTTTCTAGCAAGCAGTTTGAACATTTCAGGTAGTAGGTTGCAAATGCTATACAGAACTCCCAGGGTCAAGGGATTCTGGAAGTGGTGTACAGGGGCTATACAGAACCCCTCAATAGTGAGATGCTAGAAAAGTGAGATACAGATCTGCACAGGGCTCTGGTGGTTTTCTGGTGCTCATACGACGTTCCTGAAAACTCCTTCTTTCAGAATAAGAACTTTTCCCTATGAATGACATTTTACCTTTTCAAAAATAAACCATGCAATTATGCCCTTCTGATAGATGGAAACTCAAACTTGGAGAAGATAAGAGACTTTTCCAGATCAAATAACTATCTGAGAAAGTAAGGAACAGAGAGAGGGTCCAGATAAATTAGACACAGGACCCAGTGACTGCCAGCACTACATGCCATGCATAAAGCCCATCCTCTCCATCCATGCTCTGCTACCCTTCATTTACTCCTTAAAATAATGCAGACTGTGTATAAGTGAAAATTATGATTTCTGTCAACGTAAGGATAGAGGACTTGAATGTTTGAGTAAGTGCGGAATGAAGTTTTTAGCCTGTCTAGTCTTAAGATCTGAATCTGCCTACTGTCACTTAGGCCCCTAAAATGATTCAGATGCTTATATTAATTTTATGTTGTTTGGTCTATGGCTCAGGCATATTGCTAGCTAGCTCTTTGATCTTAATGTAATCCATTAATTTGTCTTGCCACCTGGCCTATGGCTTACCTGTGTTATTTTTATATGTTGATTCTTGGATGACTGGATGGTGTCTCTCTTGACTCTGCCCTCCTTTACTTATCTATATGCCAATTTCCCCACCTACTTCTAAGATGCCTGCCATAGGCCAAGACAGTTCTTTCATTGAAGAATGATGTTCACAGAATACAGAAAGACATCCCACATCAAGCCAGTCTCTCTGGATACATGGTGTTTCTACATGTGCCACCTTAATCATTTACCCCTCTGTGTTCTGTAAGAAAAGATACTTATGGTCACCTACTTCCTAGAAGCAATCCCCTCCATTTACCTGGCCTTTCTCATCCTTCCCCAAAGCCCTGATACTGCCCACATTTTACTGGCAGCCATCACTTCATGTCTCACCATGACTTTTATCCTTCAGCAGCAGGACCAAGAAAAGGTGCTGTCTAAAGCTCTTGTGGGGACACCTAGGAGAAGGAGAGGAGAGCTATGTGGAATGATGGACATCCATGTGCTCCATGCACAATCAGTGTGAGTTCTGTTTGGGAGCAACTGCTGTTCCTTAAAGCCTCTCTGCCAGAGAAAAGACTTCTAGGCAGTGGCCTTGATCCATATGAACTTTTACCTTGAGAAGTCCACTCCTTTCTCCATCCTGTGTTTCAAAATACAACAGGTGAGATGGCTAGGGTGTAGTTCAATGGGCACTGTGTCTTTGTAGCATGCAGAAAACCCTGGGTTCTATCCCAGCATCACACAAACTGTATGACTAGGGAAACCACCACTGAACTTGAACCTTAGGATGCCCTCTTCATTCCATTCTTCAGCCCACGCCTTGTTAATTCCAGATATCACCCCCTCTTAGGATGTCTTGACAGGTTGCTTGCTACACACACATATTCTCATCCCTTGAAGTTCCAACTAGAAGCCAGACTCTGAGAGTAAAAACAATGTGTTTTCAGGAGCCTCATTTCAGGACCAGAAACCCCTCCCAGCAACCCAGCATGCAAATCAGTTCGCCCTTGAATTTCTCACAATGATTTACACAACTACAATTTTTATGTCAGTTCTGTAAAGATATCTAACCTACAGCATTTTCCTATAATTAATATTTTCTCACTGTTAGAACATATTTGGGGAAAATCTTTGCTTATCATAGAAATCTCTGAAGTCTATCCATTTAAAGCTTCATCTGAATAAACCATGGAATGCACTGTACCTCCCAAATCACTGGATCCTCATCCTTCTGCAAGCCAGTGAGTTCATCATAATTAATGCTATAGAACAAACCCTGCATATAGTAATTAACCACATATTGTTAAGTGCCATCAAAAATGCACGGCATTTAATTAGGTTGAAACAACATTCCCTGTATATCACAGAGTTGGCTAATGACGCCCTTCATGGGCTCATTCTTCAGCAGGAAGCACTTTTGCTAACAGTCTTTTAATGTATTTATTAGGACTTCAATAATATTGAAGTAGAGCATGAGCAATTTAGCTTAAATATTCCATTTCAATTAAACATCTGACCTCTTTGAACTTTCTGGATTCATGGATAGGTTTGCTGTCTTGTAGTCTGTGGTACAGTACAATAGGGTGACCCTAGTACTTCTGTGCTCTGGCACCTAATGAGACTCCCAACACAGTGCTCCCAAATCTCCAGATCGTGAGATCAGCTACAGTGCTATACAGGGTCAGGAGTAAAAACTTTGGCAGTATCCAACATGTGAGACCAGAATTCAATGTTCCCGAACCAATCTTCTTCCTCCAAGCCCAATGACAGCCTGCCCTGTCTACAAGTGGCATTTCTTCTTCTATGACCTAGGATAACATTGCTTGATTTATTTTATTTTCTGCCATTTCCATGAGACTATGCTAGTCTAAATGTATATGTAAATGACTGATGCCCATTGGTAATAAGAATAACTGTGGTAAAACATAAGATTATGACAAAGTTACTATTGTTCTATTATTTGAAGAAGAAAATGCAACTTCATAAATATTGTGTTGGATATTCACTTATCTTTGTCCTGAAACATCACTGTCCAAAATGTTATCTATAAATAAACGACACAACTGTATGTTTCTGAACAGTCCACTAAATAAGTCAAGACAGGAGGGAATCTATTGGATAAAATGGCTGTTTGAAGGCTCGCACTCTTACCATCTATCCCTGTGTGCTCCTTTTGCTTTCCATCCTGCATCTACACCAGATAAGTGAGACTCCATATATGATATATCCAGGGGAAAGTACCCTGCTCCCATGGAGATGCAGCTACAGAACAAAAAGTCTTTGTTCCCAGGTGTTGAGTTAGAGCAAAGTGCATGTGTCAGAATTATGTGTATGTGAGTGAAAAGAAAAAAGGAGAAAGGGAGGGGGAGGGAGGGAAGGAGATTTCAATCCTGAATATTTATGCCCCTAATATAAGGACACCTACATATGTAAAAGAAACACTACTAAAGCTCAAACCCCACATCAAATATCATGCTCTAATAGTGGTAGACTTCAATATCCCACTTTCACTATTGGATAGATCAACCAGACAGAGACTCAACAGAGAAATAAGAAGTCTAACAGAGGTTATGATGCAAATGGACTTAATAGATATTTACAGAAGCTTCTACCCAAACACAAAGGAATATACATATTTCCCAGCACCACATGGAACTTTCTCTAAAACTGAGCACAATTTTAGAGAAATTGGTCATAAAATAAATATCAGTAGATACAAAAAAATGGAAATAATCCCTTGTATCATATCAGACCACCATGGTCTAAATTTAGAGTTCAACAGCATCAAAAATCACAGAAAGCCTATCAACTCATGGAAACTAAACATCATTCAACTGAACCACCTCTGGGTCAAGGAAGAAGAAAGAAAGAAATCAAAGTCTCCCTAGAATTTAATAAAAATGAATCCACAACATACCCAAACTTATAGGACACAATGAAAGCAGTCTTAAGAGGAAAATTCATAGCACTAGATATGTACATGAAAATCCTGGAGACATCACACACTAGAGAACTAACAACATAGATGGAAGCCTTAGAGCAATTAGAAGCAAACTCAAATTCAGAGGGAAAGATGAACACAAAGAAAATATAGGTGTAGCAATCTTATTTGTATTTCTTCCCTTGATAAGCCATGCCTATCATTCTTATCCTCTGTATAGTTATTGTTAACTCTTCCACATTTTAAATTCTTTTTACTGTGTTTTTTTTGATAAATACAAAATAAAGAAGGAAGAAAAAAAAATAAAATAAAAAAAAAGAAGCAAACTCACCTAGAAGGAGCTGAAATCAATACAATTGAAACAAAAAGAACATTACAAAGAATCAATGAATCCAAGAGTTGGCTCTTTGAGAAAGTCAACACAATAGATAAACCCTTTTTTAAACTAACCAAAAAGCAGAGAGAGAGAGAGAGAGAGAGAGAGAGAGAGAGAGAGAGAGAGAGAGAGAGAGAGAGGAGTATCCAAATCAACAAAATCAGAAATGAGAAGGGGGACATAACAACAGACCCCCCCAAGATATCCAGAGAATTATCAGGTCATACTTTGAAAATCTAAACTCCACACAAATGGAAAACCTAGAAGAAATGAACAGCTTTTTCAACAGGTACCACTTACCAAAATTAAATCAAGATCAGATTAAGGAACTAAACAGACCTATTACTCCAAAGGAAATTGAAGCTGTCATTAAAAGCCCCCCAAATAAAAAATCCCAAGTCCAGATGGTTTCAGTGCAGAATTCTACCAGACATTCAAAGAAGAATTACTACCATTACTCCTCAAACTGTTTCACACAGTAGAAACTGAAGAAATATTGCCAAACGCTTTGTATAAGGCCACAATAATCCCAATACCCAAGCCACTCAAACACACAACAAAGAAAGAGAATTACAGACCAATTTCAGTCATGAATATTGATGAAAAATAATCAACAAAATTCTGGCAAACTGTATATAACAACATATGAAAAATATCATCCACCATGATCAAATAGGCTTCATCCCAAAAATGCAAGGATGAATCAACATACGAAAAACTGTAAATGTCATCCATCATATAAACAAACTGAAGGAAAAAAAAAAACATGATCATATCCTTAGATGCTGAAAAAGCCTTTGACAAAAATCCAACACTCCTTTATGATAAAAGTCTGGGGAGATCAGGAATACAGGGAAAATACCTCAATATAATAAAGGTGATTTACAAGAAGCCAACAGCCAACATCAAACTAAATGGAGAGAAACTCAAAGCAATCTCACTAAAATCAGGAACTAAACAAGGATGCCCTCTCTCCCCTTATCTATTCAGTATAATTCTCAAAGTTTTACCTAAAGCAATAAGGGAACAAAAGGAGATTAAGGGGATACAAGCTGAAAAAGAAGAAGTAAAAATGTCTCTATTTGCAGATGATATAATTGTATGCATAAGTGACCCATAAAATTCTACCAGGGAACTTCTATAGCTGATAAACACCTTTAGCAATGTAGCAGGATACAAGATTAACTCAAAGAAATCAGTAGCCCTCCTATACACTAAAGATAAAAGGGCTGAAATAGAAATAAGGGAAACATCACCTTTTATAATAGCTGTAAATAGCATTAAATATCTTGGAGTAACTATAACAAAAGAAGTAACAGATTTGTTTGACAAAAACTTTAAATCACTGAAGAAATTGAAGAGGATATCAGAAAATGAAAAGATCTCCCATGTTCCTGGATTGGTAGGATCAACATAGTGAAAATGGCAATTCTACCAAAGGCACTCTACAGATTCAATGCACTGCCCATCAAAATCCCAACACGATATTTTTTGGACCTTGAAAGAACAATACTAAATTTCATTTGGAATAACAGGAAAGCCAGGATTGCCAAAATAATTTTACTCAACAAAAGAACCTCAGGAGGTATCACCATCCCTGACTTCAAGCTAAACTATAGAGCTACAGTAATAAAAACAGCCTGGTACTGGCATAAAAACAGACTTGTGGAATCAACGGAATCAAATTGAAGACCCCAACATTAACCTACACACACCTATGTAATACCTGTTCTTTGACAAAGAGACCCAAAATATTCAATAGAAAAAATGATAGTATCATTAACAAATAGGGTTGGCATAACTGGATGGTAGTGTGTAGAAAAATGCAAATAGATTCAAACCTATCACCCTGCACAAAACTCAAATCCAAGTGGATCAAAGACCTCAACATAAACCCAGCCACACTGAACTTGATAGAAAAGAAAGTAGGAAATACCCTCCAAAGCATTGGCACAGGTGACCACTTTCTAAACATAACACCAGTAGAACAGACACTAAGAACCACAATCAATAAGTGGGATCTCCTGAAACTGAGAAGCATCTGTAAAGCCAAGGACACAGTCAATAGGACAAAACGACAGCCTACAGAATAGGAAAAGATTTTCACCAACTCTACAAGTGACAGAGAACTGATCTCTAAAATATATAGAGAACTCAAGAAACTAGCACCCAAAGCCCTAAATAACTCAATTAAAAAATGGAGTTCAGAACTAAAAAGGGAATTCTCAGCAGAATTACAAATGGCTGAAAGGCACTTGAAAAAGTACTCAACATCTTCAGCCATCAGAGAAATGCAAATCAAAACAATTTTGAGATTCCACCTTATACCTGTCAAAATGGCTAAGATTAAAAACACAGATGAAAGCCTATGCTGGAGAGGATGTGGAGCAAGGGGAACACTCATTCATTGTTGGTAGGAGTGCAAGCTTGTTCTGCCACTTTAGAGTGCAATATGGCGGTTTCTCAGAAAACTGGGAATCAATCTCCCCAAAGATCCAACAGTACTACTACTTGGCATATACCCTAAAGACACACACACATTTACACCCCAAAAGCATTTGCTCAACTATGTTCATAGCAGCATTATTTGTGATAGCAGGAATCTGGAAACAACCTAGATGCCCTTTAACTGAAGAATGCATTAACTGTGGTACATCTACACAATGGAATACTACTCAACAGTAAGAAAAAATATTATCCTACAAATCGCTGGCAAATGGTTGGATTTGGAAAATATCCTCCTGAGCGAGGTATCACAAACCCAGAAATATAAACAGGGGTTTTACTCATTCATTAGTTGACTTTAAACAAAAAGAAAAGCATACTCAAGCTGCAAACCACAACAACTGAATAGCTTGGGATGTGAAACACCTTGGACTGACACCTTGGATCCCATTCCCTCCAGAGGAACATCTGACGCAGTCTTAATACTGGGATGACGAAATCAGACTTGCCTGGAGTGGATGCTGAACTAAGCCACCTTGGGACCTTCTGCCCTTTCTGGGGAGGAGATGAGTAGGGGAGAAGAGAGAGTGATCGGGATGGGTCGGAGAGAAAAGGTTGTTTAAACAAGGAATACATTGATAAAAAAAAAATGAGATTTTATTCACAATAAAAAATTAAAAAAATTGAACATAAGCTTCATGGGTGCTGAGGAGATAGCTCAGTGGGTAATGAATTTGCTGCTCAAGCAGAGAGATCTAAGTTTGGATTCTGTAGTGTGTCAGCATTTACCTGTAACCTCAGTGCTGAGGGTAGGGTGTGCCCGCACATCTCGGAGAGTCATTAGCAGTCCATTCAAGCTGATAGAGGAGGTTGTAGGTTCATTGAGATGCCCTGTCTCAGAAAACTGTGAATAGCAGTTGAGAAAGATATCTCATCAAATCCCAATTTTTGGAGCACACTTGCATACATGCAGGAAGCATACTTGCGCGCGCGCGTGTGCGCGAGTGTGCACACACACACACACACACACACACACACACACACACTCATACATCCAAGGTACAATGAAAGGAAAGGAAAAAGATAAACTATTTTCCCTATTCCTAAAAGTTGTGAGGAAATAGAAAAGCTTTATTACTCAAGGCTAGAGGAGGGTAAACATGTATCAGTTCAGATCATCCTTGGTGCCAGCATGTAACTAACACCTGCTATTGGCCATTGTCTATGACGTCCAAAGGTGGAGACTGACTTCTTTGTGGTTATTTTTGCTTTCTTTCTCTTAACAACAAGGGCACTTGTGTCTGAAGTGTGGAATTTCAGCACGGCATTGGACTTTGATTTGTTGTCCTATACAGGCTTCGATTTTGTTGTTAAGACCCGTCAATTTCTTTTACTTGGTACCCTGATCGCTTGAGCTGCTTAGCGATGGATGCCGCAGACATCCTGGGGCTGGCTCTACACTTCCCCTTTGATTTTTGCAGTAGTGTTCCTATTGGCCCACTCACAATCCTAAAGTCTAAATTTCAGCCCAAGTCAACTTGTTCTTGATGTTTAGTTGCTTCCTGGTTGCATAGATCAATCATTTTTAATTCACTTTGATTGTATATGAGCCTCTTTAGTCTCACAATGGTCAGGTGATCAGGTGTCCTTCAGACTGTGACAATAAGAATTCCTTCAAGACCACATAGGACATAATACCCTTTCCAACCAATGGTCCTCTGCCAGAAAAGACACTTCACCTGCAGTTAACATAGCATTGTGTAATGGCCTCTGTTTGAGGAATTTTAAAATACTAAAAATGCAGGGGACTTGGGAGATGGCTCAGTAGCATGTTTGCCACATGAGCATATGACATCTGTCATAAAGAGTTGAATACCTTGAACTTCAGTCAAAATCCCAGACGCAGGAATATGTGTCTACAGTCCCAGGAATAGGGAGGTTAGCACAGGGGAATTTTTGAACTTATCATCCATCTAGCAAAACAGATGAATAACAGGATCAGCAAGAGACCTTTTTTCAAAAATTAAGGTGTGTATACACACACACACACACACATGAATGTACACCCTAAATACATCAATACTAAAGCTTGTGTGTATAAGCACCATAGGAAATATTGTTCTATTGATATATCAAAGTCTGCATTGAAAAATGAGTAACAGAATATAGAGCATAATGCTGGCAGTGGCTACCTCTACGCAAGAGGGTTACTGGTATACTCTCTTAGATTATTAAATTTTCTCTTATTTTGTAAAGAACATTTTATAATTAGAGAATTTTGAAAAATCTTCTATGCTGGATAGAAAGGAGAAAGACAGATGCTTTATTAGCTGTTAGTGGGAAGGTGCTGCTTTCTCAGGACAGAAATCCCTCCTTCCTACTTAGATCCATACTGGCTTACTCAAGCATGGTCCCAGCAACCCTTTACTCACTGGTTCTTGGACAGACTCCTGTTTCCCCTGACATCACCCACTCTTAGCAGCCATTTACATATTTCCATCTATAGGCTATGGCTCTTCTGTGTTTCTTTTCTGTGGGCTATTCCCATCACCATGAGAACTCTCCAGAAATTTCTTCCAGGCCTGTATAGCATGTGTAAACCAGAACATAAGGCTTCACAAGCTAGGAAAAGGAGTGTCCCTGAATGACTGATCCAGGACACCCCCTGTCATAGAGAGTTGAGGCAACATCTGAAGACAAGGCTCCTCTTTAGCAATCCTCCACATCAATAGTCCCAGGTGAGGACAGCCACCAGTCTCCAGAGGCACAGATGCCAGATGCAGAGCCTCCTAGCTATGCTAACAGCATTTTCAAGAAAAGTATCAGAGAAGAAACCACACAGATCAAATGTTGCACTGGCCATTTATTATCACCCATGGTTTTCTTCTAGGTTCTCTTTATTTATTATTATCTTGTGGGAATTTCTGATGTAATATTTCACACTGGAACCCATGCTACTTTTATAGGAGGGTGCAGCTCCAAGAGATGGAGCACAGCATCCCTGGGCACAGCATGGTAGCACACTGAGGATATAAATCAAAGACTCCTGCCTTTCTGCTTGTTACCTCAATCCTTAACCACTGTCTGCTGGCTGGTTATGTCTCCTTTCCAAAAACTGGATTGGTACCCCCACCTGGAGGACAACATCATCTGTCACCCGCATTGCTCAGCTGCTTGGTTCTAACCAAGTTACTTGACACACGTGGATATCCCTGGCCATTTCTAGTCTTCTGTTAGGTCTGTTACTGGAAAAATTTTCAGGCCTTAACACCTCTCTGGGTTGTTTTCTTACCATAGGCTTCCTGAGTGAACCTCTGTATTTGGACTTTATCTTCCCCATTTGGTTGGAACTATTTTCTTCTTTTCTGTATCTCAGGATGTACGGGCATCATTCAAATTCTTCTACCTTCTTGTCTCTGTGTAACTATCTTAGATAAAAGCATTAGTTACCCGCCTCTATACTGTGAGACAAAACGTGGAAAAACCAGGAATGTTTATCTGAGCTCACAATTTAAGGGTCCAATCAATCTATCTACCAACACAGGGAAGAAATGGTAATAAGAGTGTGAGGTAGCTGGTCACATCATATCTTGAGACAGGAAGCAGAAAATGAAAGCTGATGTTCTATGAAGTTTCTTTCCTGCACTTTCAGGCCTGTGGTCCAGATCCACTGACCAGCAGACCAGCAGTCCTGCAGTCCCACATGCAGTCCCACAGAGACACACAGATGCTTACATTAATTTTCTGCTGATTGATCTGGGGCCCAGGCATATAACTTGCTAACTCCTTCATCTTAACTTAACCTATGATTCCTGTTCAGCCATGCGGCTCGGTACCTTTTCTCAGCAACATTTCAGCTTCTTTCCTCTGTGTTTCCTGGCAACTCTGCTCTGCTGCTCTGAGATGTTCCTAAAGTTTTCTTAGTTTGGTAGCCCTGCCCACACTGCCTGTCTGCCTTTGGCCAATCAGTATTTTTATTAAACCAGTAGGCGGGACAATTATTTACAATGCAATAACACAATCCCACTACATGCTATGTTTCGCTTGTGCTTTTTATTAAAAATAATAAAAATCTTAGATTTTTATTCAGTCTAGGAGTCTAGGCCCTGGTTCCCTACATTCCAGATGTCTCTTTTCTTTTCACTTAAATTTTCCTGGAATGCTCTTCACAGACATGCTGTGGGCCTATCTCTTAGTTGACTTTAGATCCCTATCAGGTTGACCAGATTACCATTACAATCTTGAAATCAGAAAACAGTCTTTCCTGAGTTTCTTCCCAATTTCTACCTTCCAGTGGCCTGCTCTCCCTTCACCAGATCTACAAGGCTTGGTCACCTGGCCTCTCCTTTGGCATGGTGGACTTCTAAGGTAGACTCAGCTATATACACGATAGTCCTTACTAAAGCTGGCAGAGTGGGTGTGTGGTATCCTTTCAGGGAGCAAGCCAAAACAATGAGCTCATCACTCTTCCATAAGACCCTCTCTCCTATGGGGAACCATATACAATCTAACTGTATTGACTTTTAAAAAACATAAAATAAGTATATACAAAGACATAAACTATGCTAACACCACACATAGAATAATTACGAAGCCAGTGAAACTCCCACAGTCTCAGGTGGAGAAAAAAGCAGGCTCACTGTATTAAACACAAACCAAGGATGAGATGAACAAGCCAGGCAGAGCAGAGCAGGACTGTAATGTGACTTAGCTGTCTTTGCTGTGGTAAATGATCACCTCCATGAAGTAAGGCAAGAGAGATGGAGGAAGCAGACTGACTGCTCTCACATTCCATTTCCTCACATTTGTAATGACATGTTCCCATGTGCATGTAGATAGTTTATGATTAACTATGAGAAAGGCATTTTAATCTGTAATTCTGCCCATTAGCACATACAATAGTTTTCTGTTTTCTCACCATATGTCTGTCTTTTATGAAACCATATATTTCAAAATCAGCAGATTAAAGTAGTAGTACAAATTCTCACATTTTCATCAGAAACACACAGGGCTGAGGAAATGAACCCATTAGTTAAATACCCAAAGGCCTGAGCTCAGATCGTAAACACCCTGTAGGAAGCCAGGTGTGGCAGCAAAAGCCAGGAATCCAGGTGCTGATGAGGAGGAGATGGGAACGTTCATGGAACTCATTGGCTGGTCACATCAATGGAATTCATGGGCTCCAGCTTCAATGAGAGATCCTGACTTTAAAGAGAGAGGGAGAGAGACAGAGAGACAGAGAGACAGAGAGAAACAGAGAGACAGAGAGAGAGACAGAGAGAGACAGAGAGACAGAGAGAAACAGAGAGACAGAGAGAGACAGAGAGACAGAGACAGAGAGAGTCAGACGACAGAGAGAGACAGACAGAGAGAAAGAGAGAGAGAGCAACTAGAGAAGATGCTCAATGCCAACCCATAGCCCACAACTACACACACATACAGAGACAGAGAGAAAGAGAGAGAGAGAGAGGCATGGTGTATATACATGCCTGTGTAAATGCATGTGTGTCTGTGTGTATACACACAAACACATAAACACATACATACAGAAAATATATACACACAACAAAACAAAAGTGATGATTCCCAAGGAGAGGTCCTGAAAATACTAGCACCAATCATCTGTGTTCTAGGGCACTGTGTCACCTCTAGATATGTCACCTATAGATGTGGTGTCCAAGGTATTCCCTGTGTATTCACTTTACCATTAGATGCTGGGAAAGTTTCAAACTGGGCATTCAGGAGAATGTGCTGAGGAAACTACTTCTTGTCTTTCAGTCTCAACTTTCTAAAAAATGAAGTTCTGGGCTTAACCACAAATGCGAGATTATAATAATTTCACCTATTGCCAATATTGCATACCATGAATTAAGCAAGTTCTTAGGTTAGATACTAACACATCAAAATCATCTTCCAAGCAATGAAGAGCTACACAAATATTTTTTCTGCCTTAAACAGTAACATCTTCTTTGTCTCCTAAAATTTGTGCTTATTGTGTGATCTTGAGATAATAACACACCAAATTTAAATGTGGGTTGAAATCATTAATTTCATTGTATTGGCATGTGCACTAGATGTGAATTGAAATATGGCGGGTTCTCTCTGAAGAGTTCATGGAACAGTGTGATATAGAGATATTCCACTTCTAAGGAAAGAAAAAAATATCACCCAGATATCTGCACAATTCATCCTCATAAATCAAATTTGAGTGAAAAACCCAAATAGAAACATATGTCTGCACCTGAAGTCCCCAAGCCTGATTCTGCATATAGTTACCTGGCGTAAACCTGTGCAACTTAAGACAACTAAATAAGATGAGTGTGCTCTGAAGAAATCCTACTGTGCTCCTTCATGTCCTAAGGATGTTTCAAACTAAGGAGATAATTTACTTTTGTACTAAATAGAAATTTCTTTTTTTCAGCTGTCTAGAATAAACTGATGATACTTCACCCCATGTGTTCATAAATATGTTCTTTATCATAATGACACGGGATTGCTTTTCAGGATCAGAAATAATTTATTTGATAACAAATTGTAAATAGATGATTACAGACTTTAGTGGAAATTTAAGAAAGCAATGTTACATGGTTTTTTGTTTGTTTGTTGTTTGTTTCTAAGCCATGAGTATTTTGGAGAGATGACTCAGTGGTTAAGAACACTGTTGGCTCTTCTGGAGAATTTGGGTTTGGTTTCTACCACCCATATGTCAACTAGCAACATCTATAACTTCAGTCAAAGAGAGAACTCTTCTTGTAGCCTCCTTAGACACTGCACACAAAGGTTGTACAGACATATATGCAAGCAAAAACACGAATATGAATAAAATAAATCTTAACAATTAGAAGCAGTAAATAACTGACACCTCATCTCACAAATACCTCTCAACCTAAAAACATTCCTGAGTGGTCATCAAGGGCCAATGTGGAGGATGCTTTAAACACAATCTTGTCTAGTCTCTTGATTGACAAGAAAAGCCAACATCTATTTGAATGCCCAAAAGCTTAAGTAGGACTAGAATGGATAATCTAGAAGCCAAATGATTTTGTACATAGTCAAAGCTGGCTGTGGGATTTAGCTTTATAATGGAACATGCAATGAGACACAACTTCTTTAGACACCTATACAAGTCCCCAAAGAAAATTTGTCTAAAAGAAAGAGATCAGGAAGAGAGAAAGGGATGGAAGAAGGAGAGAAAGAAGGACAGCAAGTCTAGTGGAAGCCTGGACCAGCCAGGGAGAAATAAGGAAACTAGACCTAAGAAGTGTTCCAGGGTCTCTTCTGTCATTATGAGCAAAACTCGGATTTTATGTTTTTTGTCATCCTATTCATCACACTCTACCAAATCTAGATGCCATTCTATACCCAGTTCCTTTGTAAGATTTCCAGAATTTTGCATTTAGAGTTTTATTTATTTTCTGAAAGAAATTAGCAGAGTACTCATTTTCTGTCTTCTCTTTAAAAAATAGTTGTGTGTGTTTCTTCAAATTTAAAGTAATTGTTTCTATAAATGCCCTGTAAAAACATACAGTTTCAAGGGAAGGAGGATCCTGAGGCCTGGCCCATGACAGTGAAGCTTGTGTAATGGATGGCTGCTAGAGAAAGGAGTGTCATCATTTGAAGTGGCAATTGGTAGTTGCCAATGCCCTGGTACATAGCTCTATAACCATGCATATATGGAGAGCACTAATTAGAATCAGGGGGATAATAATAATAATAAAGATTAGAAGGAGATGTCTTAGAAATAGATTGTGAGAAAATTGAAAAGAGGTAATGGGGATGAATAAGATCAAAATACATTACATAAATTTATGAAATTTTCATAAAATAAATCTAAAACCTCTAAACACCCCCTTTCAGCTGGCCAGCCAGACCAGGTAAAGCAGCCCCCAGGTCTGGGCAACAGGGCACAAGAAGTGTGCCCCAAACTCATCACAGCCCTGGCTTCAGGGAAATAAGCAGGACCTCTGTATGCAAGCCTGATTATCAACACCCCTAACTAGACCCTCTAGCCCATAAACTTCATTCCATTCCCCATATCCTACTGATTCCCCCAATGTCAACTGCTTCCTGAAACAGAGCCTCTGGTGAGCTCCATCACAAGAGCTGCTCCCTGAAACATGGTCCCTGGAGTGCCCCATCAAAAGAGCTCCAGCTTCAGGTCTCAACTGCTACCTGAGACACAGACTTCACTGCCTCAGATTTCTCCAATAGCTCCAATTGCAACAAGTGCACCTAGTGAACCTAAAACAGTTTTCTGAAATATAGACAGTGCTTACACAGACCGAAGAAAGAGATGAGTAGAATCAGGGGGATATTAATAATAATAATAATAATAATAATAATAATAGTAGTAGTAGTAGTAATAATAAAAGATTGGAAGGAGATGCCTTAGAAATAGATTGTGAGAAAATTGGAAAGAGGTAATGGGGATGAATAAGCTCAAAATGCATTGCCTAAATTTATAAAATTTTCATAAGATAAATCTAAAACATTATTTTAAAACCTCTAAACACCCCCTATCAGCTGGCCAGCCAGGCCAGGTAAGGCCAGCTGAAAGGTAATACCAGTGTAAGAAATATTCAACAACATAAAGAACATATGGCACCACTAGAACCTAGTGGTTCTATAGCAGCAAGACCTATTCATTCCAATATAGAAGAAGCAGAGAAAAAGAACCTTAAAAATATCTTTATTACGATGGTACAAGCCTTTAACAAAAATTAAAAAAAAAACTTCCATAAGGAAATAGAGTTAATGACAAGCAAAAAATGGAAGAAAACAATAAATATCTTAAAGACTAGAGAACTAAAAAAAGTAGTCAAACAAGTGAAAGAAAATAGTTCAAGACTTAAAAGCTGAAATAGAAGCAATAAAGAACAAACAAATTGGGGAAATGTTAGAAATGAAAAATTTGAGGAAACAAATAGGAATTACAGATGCAAGCATAACTAACAGAGTACAAGAGATGGAAGAGAGAACCTTTGGTGTAGAAGATACAATAGAGGAAATCAATTCATCAATTAAAGAAAACTCTACAGTTAAAAAATATCTAACACAAAACATCCAGGAAATCTGGGACACCATGAAAACACCACATCTAAGGATAATAGGAATAGAAGAAAAGGAATACCAGCTCAAAGGCACAGAAAATATATTCAACAAAATTATAAAAGAAAACTTTCCAACCTAAAAAAGGAAATGCCTATTAAGATATAAAAAGTTTACAGAATACCAAATAGACTAGACCTCCCCCCAAAAAAGTCTGCTCACCACATAATAACCAAATACTAAGCACACAGATTTTTTAAAAAACAAAAAAGATTAAAAACTGCAAATTAAAAGGCCAAATAACTTGTAAAGGCAGACCCATCAGAATAATATCCAGCTTCTCAATGGAGACTACGAAAGCTAGAAAGTCCTGGACAAATATTATAAGGACAGTAAGAGACCACAGATGCCAGCCTAGACTAGTATACCCAGCAAAAGTTTCAGTCACCATAGGTGAAGTAAACAAGATATTCTATGGCAAAATCATATTTAAACAATATCTACCCACATGGCAAAATCATATTTAAGCAATCTCTATCCACAAATCTAGCCCTACAGAAAGAACTAGAAGAAAAACTCCAACCTAAAGAAGCTAGATACATCCACTGAGCAGCTTGGGATCTGACACACCTTGGACCGGCACCTTGGAGCCCATTCCCTCCAGAGGAACACCTGACCCAGTCTTGATGTTGGGATGAGGAAAGCAGCTCTGCCTGGAGTGGATGCTGAACTAAGTCACCTTGTTATCTTGGGACCTTGGGACCTCCCGCCCTTGCTGGGGAGGAGATAAAGTGATGGGGAGAAGAGTGAGTAACTGGGAGGGGTGGGAGAGAGAAGGGAGTCTGAACAAGGAAGGGGATACATGGATAAGAAAATATGACTTTATTCATAAAAAAAATAAATTTTAAAAAATAACTGGGACCTCCTGAAACTGTGAGGCTTCTGTAAGGCAAAGGACATGGTCAATGAGACAAAATGACAGCCTATAGAATGGGAAAAGATCTTCACCATTCATACATCTGACAGAGAACTAATCTCTAAAATATATTAAAGAACTCAAGAAACTAGAGGTCAAAAAATCAAATAATTCAATTAAAAATTGGAGTACAGAGCTGAATAGAGAATTCTCAACTGAAGAATTCAAGTGGCTGAAAGACACTTAAAGAATTTCTCAACATCCTTAGCCATCAGAGAAATGCAAATCAAAACAACTCTGAGATACCATCTCACACCTGTCAGAATGACTAAAATAAAAAACACAAATGACCGCCTATGCTGGAGGGGATGTGGAGCAAGGAGAACACTCCCCCATTGCTGTTTGAAATGTAAACGTAAACTTGTGCAGCCACTTTGGAAATCAGTATGGCAATTTCTTAGAAAACTGGGAATCAATCTACCCAACCATCTAGCAATACCACTATTGGGCATGTACAAAGATTCTTGCCCCAAGAGCATTAGCTCAACTATGTTCACAGTAGCATTATTTGTATTAGCCAAAACCTGGAGAAAAAAACTAGATGTTCCTCAACTAAAGAATAAATTTAAAAATTGGGCTAAATTTATACAATGGAGTACTACTCAGTAAAAAAAAAAAAAAAAAAAAAAAAAAAAAAAAAAAAAAAAAAAAAAAAAAACTGACACTCTAAAATTTGTAGGCAATTGGATAGATCTGGAGAGTGTCATCTTGAGTGAAGTAACACAGACCAAGAAAGTTAAGCAAGGTATGTACTCACTTATAAGTGAAATTTAGGTAGATGTAAAGGACAACCAGGCTACAATCCACAGTCCCTGAGGAGCTAGGTAACAGGCAGAACTTAAGAGAGACATTTGTAGATACCCCTGGAAAGGGAAAATAGAGAAGATCTCCTGAGTAAATTGGGATCATACGGGGGGAGGGAGCAAAGGGAGGTGGTAAGAGAATACGACAGAACGGGATGGTTGAGTGGGGGGGGAGAGAGAGAGAAGAAGAAATATAAATCTTGATAGAGGGAGCCATTGTGAGGTTAGAGAGAAACCTGGTGCTAGGGAAACACTCAAGTGCCCACAAGATAACCCTGGCTAGGACTCCAAGAGATGGTATCTAAACTGATCTTCCCCTATTCTCAAATAAATGACTACTCTAATTGTCATTACAGAACAACCTACATCCAGCAACTGATGGAAGCAGAAGCAGAGATCTATAGCTAAGCACTGGGTTAAGCTCCCAGTCCAGCTGAAGAGAGGGAGGAGAGACTACATGAGCAAAGGAATCAGGATCATAAGGAGAAGTCACACAAAAATGGTTGACTAGCACTATTGGGAGGTCACTGACTCTGAAATGACAGCTGAGGAATTCTCATTGAACCTGAATTTAATCCCTAAGACCCATGTCAGAGAAGGAGAAAACCAAAGTTTAAGAAAATCTCTAAACTCATGTTAAGAACTATCATAAGAGGGGCTACCTTTGGTAATGGAACAGTTTTCATATATGTGAAGGAAGCTGTTTTAAATGTGCACTTCTGAAAAGCTAGAAGACAGTATTCTATGCTGGTAGTCAATAGGAGCCTTCTCCTAGCCCTCTAACTGTCTGAGTCACAAGCAGGCTTGTGATTTAGGCAGGTACAATAATCAGGCCTTATAAAATAGGCAGATGCATTAGCCTGGGCTTGTGATGGAGGAAGCTGCAAAAGACTGGTTTATAACTGAGGCTGATGCAGTAGACTGTTTGTGACATGGCAGATGCAGTAGGCCTGGCTTGTAAAGTAGACAAATGCATCACCCTTGGCTTATAACTTGGCAGAAGCAATATCCTGAGCATATAAGTAGTTACCAGAGCCTTGGCTTGTGACATAACAGATATCATAGTCTGGACTTGTAACATACCAGATCCTACAGTCTGGGTTTGTGACATACACAGATCCTACTCTCTGGGCTTGTGACCTACCAGATCCTGCAGTCTGGGTTTGTGACATGCAGGTATGTATAGTATAGATTGTGACATAAGTTTGTACATTAAGCTGGTTTAATGGTGAAGGCAGATGTCATGCCTGAGTTTGTGGCACAGACAGTTCCATTAGCCTGGACTTGTGATACTGCAGATACACTAAGCCTGGATGTGTGCCCATGTAATGTTATAATGTATTAATGTTATGGACAGATATCATAACCTGGGCTTTTGATATAGGCAAATACCACATTCTGAGATTGTGGAGTCAGCAAATACAATTATGTAGATTAGTGATTTAGGAATATCTCATAGCCTAAGACTGAGGCATATGCAGGTGAAATAGTCTGAACTTGTGACATAGGAAGATATCTTAGCTCAGATTCTTGATATAGATTGATACATTAATATGAACTTGTAACATGGTAGGTGCATTTGCTTGGACCAATATAATTGGAAATGCAATAGCCTCATTTGCTACATAGACAGACACTATAGCCAGGAATTATGAAATACACAATTGTAATAACCTGAGCTTATGATGTTAGCTGACGCAATAATATAGACTTATGACATAGATAAGCACAATAGTATAGGCTTATGACATAGGCATGTGTCAGAGTGGATGCTTATAACATATACAGATGGTATAATTATTACTCGAAAGACAGATATGTAAGATTGAGATTATGACTTTGCAGCTATCATAGCCTAGGCTTTGAAAAGACAAATGAAATAGATTGGACTTGTGACATTGTACGATATCTGAGGTAGTGACATAAACAAATATAGTAATCTGAGCTTTTAACATATGCAGGCACCATGGCCTAATTTGAGACATAGGCATATACTATACTCTAGTCTTGTGACATAGGCAGGTCTAAACACCTGGGCATGTGACATAGGCTGTTGTATTAGCCTGGCCTTATGATATAAACAGAGGAACTATCCTGGATTATGTTGAGAAGATGTCATAGCCTACATTCATGTAATATGCAAATACCACAACCTGGGCTTATTATATATTCTGGGCCATAGCCTGGACTTATGACATAGGCAGATGCAGTAAACTGAGCTTATGTCTTTGCAGATGATCTATCCTAGACTTGTGACATAAGTGGATACTAACTCCTGAAAATTGTGATGTGTCAGATGCATTTATCTGGGCTTATTACATTGGGAGATGCAATAGCCTGGACCTAAGCATAGGGAAATGCAACATCCTGGGCCTGTGATATGACAGCCTGAACTTGTGAAGTATACAGATGAAATCTCTTGGTTTGTGATATAGAAAAACTTATTAGTCTGGACTTGTAACATAAGCAGATATATAGTCTGTTTGAGATGGACAAGTGTCATAGCTAGTGTGGTGACTTAAGCAAGCAATAACCTGGGCTTGTTACATAGGCAGGTGCAATAGCCTGGGCTTGTGACATACACAGAATCCATAACATGGCTTTATGACATAGGCAGGTGTATTAACCTGAGTTTGTGGCTTAAGCAGATGCCTTAGTCTAGATTATGTCTTGAAGATATATTATTTTATATTCATGTGACAAGAAGAAGCCTATCACACAGGCTGATGCATCACTGTAGAGAACTGCATGCAGCCGCGCCTTAAAGATGGCACTGGCTTCCACCCTCCACCTTCCCAATGGTGAGTGCTCTCAGTGATAAACAAGTCCATATTTGTCTAAGGCTAAGGATCTGGCTTGCTTCCGCATACCTGGGCCTATTGGTAGTACCCATATGGCGCACTAGGGTTGGCTGCCCAGAGGCTATTTAAGACTGCGAATGGGTTTCCCCAGGGTTGTCAGTCAGAAGTCATCAGAAGATTGTTCAAGGTTCCTGAATAAACTGCTGAAAGAAGAGCTTGGTGTTGCATCTTCCTTACTGGTCAAGATGGTCACAACAAGTGGTGGCCCGTACGAACTCTACTCTCAACGAAGGCTCAGAACTTTCTGCAGTCAGGACAGTGCACTGGTAAGTTCCCAGGTAAGGTGGGAATCCGTGGTAAAAGCGGGTAAAAAAGTTCCCGGGTAAGGTGGGAATCCGCATCAAAAGCGGGTAAAAATTTTGCTCTTCTCTGTAGATAAAGAGAGAGAGGGACAAAAGGCTTGCTAGCAGGTGAATTGAAAGAAAAAGCAAAAGATTACATAAGAGGTTACTGGATTAGTTATGGGCACTTCTCCGTCGCACCCAATTTTTTTGGCTCTTAATGAGCTGCTTCATTAAGGTTTTTTTGGTAGCAGCATTTCCTGAATCCGCTCCATTTGCTAGCAGTGGGAGAGATTCACGGGTTCCTCCGCCATATTGAAAAGCCACCAAGAGGGGCGGAGTCATCAATTAAAGTGATACTGACATTTTAAAAGCTCTTTGGGTTGGAAAATGATTAAGAATGCTCAATAAAACAGATTTAGACTCTCAAAACCTCTAAATGGGGTACAATGTATGTAAAATACGCATAGGCTTCAGAGAGAGAGAGAAAAAAAGAAAAAAAAGTGGGTAACGATAGTCCTTTAAGAAAGAGAAATAGGAAATAAAGATAAAAAAGCCACAAAAGATGGCAGATAAACAGAGAGTCTGGATTAGGGTTATTGCATTTTCTTTTAATTTTTTAACTTTTAATGAGCTAATTGCAGATAGACAATTGATTGCTAAGGCTGCTAAATACATATACTTTAAAGATATCTTGACTTTGAAATCTGTTTATAAGAATACGTTACTTGGGAAAAGAGTTTCTGCTTTTGTCTCCACAGAAGATCAAAACGTGTGGCTTGGTTCTAGGCAAATGTGGTTCCATTTGGCAAGGCCACCTGAAATTCTCTGCCTAATCTGTGAGGCAGTAGAGAATGGCCAGGCAGCTTTAGAAATGCTACAGGAGGAGAGATCAGAAAAGGCAGGCAGTGAAAAGGGACAGAGTAAAAGGGGGGAGTTACACCCCGACCTTGCTGACATAGAAGCTCCTGAGTCTACAGACTCGGAGGAAGAGCTGCTGTCACTCATAGAACAGATGAAAAGGACAAGGATAAGAAAAAAGGAAAAAAGGAAGGAAAAGAAGAATCCAGATAGAGGAGAATGCTGCGCATCCCCAGCAAGTCAAGCCGTGCCTTCGGCTCCCCCTCCCTATGTGGAAGGTGGGGGTGGCAGTTCAGGGCGCTCTTTCATTCCGGGGGTATGGAAGGCAGTCAGAACAGAGTTACACTTAGCTTGATTGCCCAACTTGGCTGTCAGTGCAAATATGCTGGACTGTGTGTGACTAGTATACAACATGGCAATTTTACCCATGCTGCAAACTTGTCTAAGCAATTGTCCAGTTATCTTTTAGGTAATTGGACGGGAGAATTCAACAACCTGATGAAGCAGCTGAGGGTGGCTATCATCATGGTGAACTCGACCCGGGGGGATGCTGGACTGGCGGAAGGATTGTCCTTGAAGATCTCTGATGCCATGAACCATCTTAAGGAGTGGGCGGGTCTAGGAGCCTTGACAGGCCTCCTGGTGTTGGTCTCCTTGGTGTGCCTGTGGCGCATTTGCTGGATTAAGGCTTCCCAGCATCGCAGTGCAGCCATGATTATTCAAGCCTTTACAGCCGTTGAAGCAGGACAGTCCCCTCATGCTTGGTTGGCTACCTTGAAGGATTAATTTTCCTAGGCACAGGATGCGAGGCTTGAGCAGTCAGAAGTCATCAGAAGATTGTTCAAGGTTTCTGAATCAACTGCTGAAAGAAGAGCTTGGTGTTGTGTCTTCTTTGCTGGTCGAGGTGGTTGCAACACATCACCTAGACTTATAACATGAGTAAATGTCATAGTCCATGCTTGTGGCATAGGCAGATGAAGTACACAGATCTTATGTCTCCTTAGATGATATGGCCTGGTCTTAAACATAGGCAGTTAAAATAGTCTGAGCTTATAGTGACATTGGCAAGTAAATTAGCCTATGACTCAGTAGATAAAATAACCTATTATGTGTTATAGGCAGATGTTAGAGCCTAAGTTTATGATGTAAGTTGATAAAAGCCTCTTGTCAAATAGGCAGATTCTAAAGCCTGGACTTATGACATAGGTAAATGTCATAGCCTGGACTCATGGCATAGGTAGAAGCATTATTCTGGAATTTTGACATAGACAGGAGTCATAGCCAGGGATGGTGATTTAAGCAAATCCAATAATCTGGGCTTCTTATATAAACAAATATTTAGTCTGCCTTTGACACAGGCAGGTACAATAGCCCAAGCTTATGACATAGGCAGGTATGATAGAAAAGACTTGTCACTTAAATAAATGCATTAACCAGAATTTATGACATGGCACATAGCCTGGGTTCAGACTAAGCCTGGCAGATTTCTTAGGCTGGGTTTATGACACATTGCAATACCAGAGCATGGATTTATAACATAGGCAAATGCTATTGTGTGAGCAACAATCTGGGTTTGTGATCTAGGCATGTGTAATAGTACATGCTTATGACATAAGTAGATGTGATAATCTAGGCATATGACAAAGGCAGTACAATAGACTAGGCCTATCAGTTCACAAATGTCTTAGCCTGAGCTTGAACATAGGCAGGTGCCATTCCCTGAGCTTATGATGTAAATGGATGTAATTGGGCTTGTGATATAGTACATGCTACAGCCTCCATGTGAGTTATAAGCAGATACCATACATAGGTTTGTGATATAAGCAGAAGCCATACCCTAGGTTTATAACATAGGCAGATGCCAGCATCTGGACTTGTGACATACACAATGACACATTCTAGCCATGTGACATGGCAGATATAATAACCCAGGCTTGTGACATGGATGTATACATTAATCTGAGCTTGTGATATAATATCATAGCGCTGACTTTTGACATGGCAGATGCATTAGACTCTGATTTGTGACATAAGCAAGTCATATATCCTGGGTTTGTGACACAGGCAGTTGCATTAGCCTAGGATAATGATGTAGACAAATTCAATAGTCTGGGCTTGTGACATAGATAGGTACCATAGTTGGGGCTTGAGACAGAGGCAGGTGTCATAGTTTAAGCTGTGACATAGGCAGATACAACAATATGAGCTGTTCCAGGAGCATCAGACTGGATTAATGTCTTCAAAGGTGATTTATATATAGTCTAGACTCATGACATAGATAGATGCCATGGTCTTTGCTTCTGACATAGGCAGGCACAATAGTCTAAGTCTGTGAGATAGGCAGGTATCATAGCTGGAGATCTTGACTTAAGGATATAACTGGACTGACTGCATCAGCAGGTGACTTAGTCTAAGACTGTGGCATAGATAATACAATAGTCGGGGCTTGTGACATACAGAGGTACCATCTCCTGGTCTTATAAGCAGGTGCAAAAACCTGATCTTGTGATATATGCAGATGTCAGCATCCAGGCTTGTGACAAAGACAATCTTGTGATTCAAGCAGATATATTGATCCAAATTTATGACATGGTATATTCAGTAGCCTAGGTCCACATAAAATGCATATTGCTAAGCACTGACTTATAACATATTCCAAAAACAATTTCCTGGGTTTATAACATAGGCAGATATCATAACCTGGTCTCATGTTATAGACAAATGCAATAATATTAGTATGTGACTGGTAGTGCAATATTCTTCTGGGCTGGTGGCATAGGCAATTTTTGTAGCATGTGCTTATAACATAGACAAATGCAGTATGTTGGCTTGTGACAAAGGCAGGTGTAGTAGGCTGGGCTTGTGATATATGCAAATATCATAATCTGGTCTGTGACATAGGCAGATAACAAAACCTGGCTATGTGACATAGAAAGACACCATAGCCTGGGCTTGTGATATAAACAGATGCATTAGTCTGGTCATGTGACATAGGTAGTTTTAATGGTCTGGGCCTGTGACTTGGCAGGTGTAATATCCTGCTTTGTATCATAGATGCAATACCCTGAGTTTATGAAACACATATATGCAAACCTGTTTTGTGACATAGGCAAATGCAAGCCTATGCCCACATAGGCAGCTATCATAATTTGTGCTTGTGACTTAGGCAGGTGCAATAGCATGGGTTTGTGATCTAGCAGATTTAAGAACTTGGGCTTATAATATTGGTAGAAACAATAGCCTGGCTTTTAACACAGGCACATGCAAATAGTATTGGTTTATGAAATCTAGGCTTGTGCCATAAGATGATGTCATAGCCTGAGTATATGACATGGCATATGAATTAAACTGAGCCTATGAAGAAAGCAGATGATATATCATAGTTTGTGAGACAGGAAAATCCCTTAGCCTGGAATTTTGACATAAGCAGGTGTGTTAGCCTATGATTGTAATGTAGCAGAAAAATACTCTAAGTTCATGAGAAAAGAAGATACCATAGCCTACACTTGTAACATATATCATAATCTAGATTTGTGAAACACAGGCAGGTGAAATAATCTGAATTTGTGACATAGATAAATGCCATATTCAGGCTTGTAACTTAGGCAGGTATCATAGCCTGGGCTTGTGACATGGACAGATACATAATATGGATTATGACATAACCAGAAGCAGTAGACTAGATTTGTCTTTATGGATGACATATCCTGGTCTTGGACATAGACAAATGCAATAGACTAGGCTTGTAACATAAGCAGATGCCAGAATCTCAGCTTATAACATAGATAGATGTCATAGCCTGGGTTTGTGACATAGATAGATGCATTCATCTGGATTTGTGACATGGCATATATCTTAACATGGGCTTATGACATGGCAGATACATTAACCTGGGCCTATGACTTAACAGATACAATAGTCTGGGATTGTGACATAAGCAGATGCCATAGCTTGAGATTATTACATCAGTTGTGGCCTTATCCCAGGATTATGTCTTAGCAGATGCAATAGCCTGAATCTACGTGATAGGCAGATGTTATTGCCCAGGCCAGTCACAAATGCTGAAGCCAGAGGCATAGGCAGATGCCCTGGCTAGGTTTGTGATAGGCAATTGTCAAAGCCTGGGCTTGTGATGTAGGCAGGTGAAACTATTTTGGATTACAACATAGGCAAGTGGAATAGTTTCAGCTTATGACATAGGCCCATATGATAGCATAGTCTTTTCGCATAGTCAAACACATTATTCTTGGCTTGTTATATGGGCAGATGCCATATCCTGGGCTTGTGATACATCATATGCTGTAGCCAGTGACCTCTTTATACCTGTATTATCTCTGGCTCAGGTTGGGTTGCTAAGCCCTTTCCTATCCTACATGAGGAATTGAATTTTCTAGAGCACCAAAAGCCAAGCAGACACAAATTGCCTAACACCACAAAGCCACCGACATTTTAGAGTTCCCATCAGGATTCAGTAAGAAAGTCACAGAGGTCACTTCATTGACTACCTTTAACATAAGAATGCACTTTATTTCTCCTGAATTCAGTCCCCCTCCCTTCTATTCTAGTGTATACCTTATACCTTCCTATTTCTATTATCTAGGTTGCAGTTATTCTTCTTTTTTAAAATACTAGTCTCACATTATTAATTTCTTTTTCTATGAACATCTTCACCACTGGTCTTCTTTTCTTCTCAGAGAATAACTGAAGTGAGGGAACTAATGAGCCAAGCCTTTGCACTACACACAAGGAAGGGGGGCCTGAAGGTTCTGTAGTGTGCATGGGACTTCACACCTAATACTTCCCCTGGGCATCTGCGGTGCTGCTTCCACAATCTACAATCCCTTGTCTGTATCTAAACACATAACATTATGGCCTTTATAAGTCATTCAAGAACAGTATTCATGACCCTGCCAGCTAAACTCAACAGCTTAATTATTTGAAGACACAGGAAGGTGTATTCAGTTGTGAAATAACATACATATTTCTATGGAGTAATCAGGCAGATACTTCAAATAAAGAAGAAAAATGAGTTTTAATGATGAAATTGCAAACACAGAGTCAGTGTTCTCTGTTCTATCTGGTCTTCCATAGCATAGCCCCTATTTCTAGAGCCCATTGTGGTAGGAGAACAAGCCTGAATACAATCCCTGACTTGTATGTTTGTTCTTCCTTCCTCTCTGTGTGTCCACCCAGTGACCTAACAGACACAAGAGACCATCTCCAGCTCTGCCACTGGCATGCCATCTGCCACTTCTAAAGACGTTCTGTGTCCTAGTGTTTCTGAATTCCCTTCTTAATCAGCATTGAGTCCATTTCTCCATTTTTATAATTTTAAGTTGCCATGTGAAATGGTTTGACATACAGCAACCAAACCACTTTTCAGCAATGGCCTGTACGATTATCAGAAGGTGGCAGAAAAATATTACTTTATTCACACTCTTCATTTTTCATAGTATTAGTGGATTGTTCCCATTATTATGTAAGAGAAAAAAATATTCAGAAGTAGAGAAAGAGGAAGCAAATAAGATCCAAGAAGTGATGCTAAGATTCTGAAATTAGTGATTGTCCTTCCAGCTGTCAGGGAGATGACACCTGGGAGGCAGCATGTGTCAACCCAGATGTCAAAGCCCTCAATGGCATGCAAATATGTGTGTACTTTTGTTTCTTGGGATTTTTCATTGTCAGTGTATAAAAGACATTTTGTCAATAATCTCTCTTGGATTGTGACATATCTATGAAATTATGCAACTAGACATGAAATCATACACTTGAAGCATTCAGGTCCAAGGTCTAAGATACACGATTCTCATCATGTCTTGAAAATTGTATTTATTACTAGCCAGATGCCTTCCAATCCATCTTCTCTACCTCCCTACCCCTGTCATTGCCAGATAAACACAACAAACACAGCTAGAAATGGGAAATCTCTGTGCAAACATTTGGAATCCCTAGCAGACAGACAAGTAGATACAGGCTCTAGCCATGAATCTCTTTCCAGCAGTTTTGACTCATTGCAAAAGTCGATTTTGCTGACTCTCCAAGTGGAAGTCTCTTCTGAGTTGTGACTTCTTTAAGAGAGACCTGAAACACCCCTTCTTTCAAGATTACATACCTAGCATGTTCTTCACTCCAGTCACAGGTCACATCTTCAGATTGGTTTTCAGTGAGTGGTCTCTGGATCCTGTGGTCTTAAAATTGCCTTGCTCAGGCTTAGACACTCTCTTTGGCTGAACAACAGTCATATAAGGATCAACTCTCTTTTCCCTCCCTTGGTGCTTTAGGAACCCTCCCCTTTCTCTTCCCCTCTTCCAAACTATAAATGTCCTAAATGGCACCCTAGAACCTCCCATATCCATCTGGGTCTATTTGGTGTTAAGAACAATTCTTATCTCCTATATTTTAACTAAACAATCTGTAAGCCTCATCATCTTGGCCCAGAGATCCACCAATAAAGTTCTCTGCATCTTTTGGGAGGTCCAGAGCCATATCTCACTAACCCATTTCCATGTTAACCTTCCTGCCTTGACTCCCTTTGATGATGAACTATTGATATGGAATGTTAAAGTAAAATAAATCCTTTTCTCCCAAGTCACTTTTTGGTCCTGGTGTTATGGTGTTGTACAGCAATGGAAACCTCAACAAAGATAATGGGAAAGACAGGGTATCCTGACTTTGGACTTCATTCCTATCAATGTCCTGATAAACTGTTCTGTGGTTTGTAACCAGTTACCCCTGACAAACCAAGGGGAAAGGTACCACAGACACCTGCATTGTATCTTATGTATTGTATGTGAATCCACAATCATCCCAAAATTAAAAGTTTAATTAAAATGCTCAAGTGGAAGACTGGACTTGGGGTCAATTAATCAAAGATTAATTTGCCCTAAATCAATTTAGGAACTAGCAGTTCACTGATAAGCCAATTCTCAGATGCAAACACATCTCTGAGAGCCAGATGGCAGAAACCTTTTGCTGTTGACAAATTTGCCAAACAAGCTAGTCATCAGAGCTTCTAGTGCTAGGTCCTCGTGGATCATGCCATGTTCTGACTCCTGTTGAACCTGCACGGTGGCTGCTTTTATTCTATGCAAAATTATAAACTTCAGTTTGAGCTCCTCACAAAAGTAAAGGATACTACAAAAATAAAATCTTTAAAGTGCAGATTAGCTTGTATCTTCCAAGGCTTTCCATATATCTAGGAATTAAATGATTTGCTTCTAAAGTAAGGAAACAAAGAGTTGGACACACAGGAGGGTACTAGACGTCTAGAGCTGAGTACCTTCCACATTTCAGCATGGATTGATTGCATATTCTCACTCCCTCTCCCAACATGTGATCACCTCCACTGTGTGATATGCTGCCTCATATGAACCAAGCAATGCCACAATTATCTGCTCAGGGCCTGCTCCACAATAGCCAGGGACATCACAGAAGAAAGTATCCCATGTGCTAGGATTCACTGAGGAGGAGCAGACTGGTCTTCCCAGAAGCAATTCTTATATGAAATGAACATCAGCAGAACTGACTCCTCAAAGAGAAGCAGCAGAGATAGACAGGCTGAAGTGGGGTTCTTTACAGTGACCTCTTCCATCTAATCCTTTTCTATTCTTTGGAAGTTCTGCCTGGCTTTGTCAATTTTATTGATTCCTCATAAAGCTCAAAATACACACACACATCCATCCTGCAAATAGTTCAGCCTCAGCAAAACACAAGTACTGGTGCCTTTGTGAGTGGGTGTTAAGAGGTGTTTAACCACATTGACTGTGTGTGCACAGATCATATAGCCTGCTATGAGATCAGCAAGTGGCCAGCCACATACTTCTCTCTCTGGTGGCCAGCACTGATCCCGTGGGTCATCTTCAGTCAATATCCAAAGTCAGGCAACTTCCATCCTGGGCCATTTTCTTGTGCTATGGCAAGAATCTTGGTTCTTTTATGAGGGAACCAAAGAGCTTTGGGGACTCAGTGGAGCAGCTGGCCTGGCTATATGACTTCCAATATATTTGCCCATGGTCCCTGCTTCAGGAAGAGTTCTTTCAGTGACAGTCTCAGAAGTGTGCTGTTTAGGCATTATGGCCACCCTACAATCACAGATGTCATCATTACTATCAGCTTCTTGAATGCTACAAACATATGCTGAGGACTCATTGTTGCACTCATGGGACTTCAAGATCATTTGAGAAAATAGAAGGAATTTCTGAAAAGACACAAACTGGTGAGCGATAAAGTTCCTACCAGCACAGATTGGAAAGGTTTCTGGGGAGGAGAACATACCAGAGACATGGACCCTATGACAGTGCGGTATGCCACTGGTGGTGATATACTTGAGCACTATTGTCAGCTCTAAAAGAAGATCTACCCACTAGAGACACAAGAACCTGTTAAAGGAGCAGGCAGAAGGAGCCAAGGGACTAAGAGCCAGCAGAGGGCAGGTGGGCCTGAGCTCTACTGATGCACACTGGAAGGAATGGTCTGTATCTGGCAATAGGCCTATGTCCCTGGAGTAGCCATGTTGTACCCATGTCGAGGGACCCCAAAAACCACCAGGGAGCTGGATTCCAGTGTTTATTCTTTAGGACAGGTTCTAATGAGCCAGGGCCGAAACCCTTTATTCAAGCACAGCTGAGGAATTTGGCCCTGAGCTCAAGGGTGAAAGGGTTTTTAAAGCAAAAGCTCCATTAGCAAAGTGTTACATATCTTGGCATTTCAGGATTGGGTAAAGGGGTGTAGGGCCTTGTGAACAGAGATATGATCTGTAGGCATCAGAGTCTAGAAGTGTAAGTAAAGGAGAATGAAAGGCTGCTGAGGAGATCCAGAGGGAAAGGTACAGAAAAGAGTCAGTTACTAACCCGGGGCTTCTCAGTAAAGGGATCAGAGCAGCCACACACATAACAGGGACCCTAACAAAGGGAGACTGGGCCTGACCTATTGAGGCCCTGGAATAAGTGTTAATGGGTACACATGAACCTGCATCTGAGAAGGTACATGAAGCCATACAATCCTCAAGAGTGACTTGAGAAAGCACAATAGTAGCATCTTCTACAAGAGAAAGTTTCTTCCACACTTCTCCAGCCTGGAAGTCCTAGGTCCAGATGTGGAAAGAGCCATGCCCCTGGGCTCTAGGGCAGGACTTCTGCCTCTTCCAGGTACTGGCAAATTCCCATGATCCTTGGCATACAGGTATAGGTGTCCCCCTCCCAAATGTGCTCTACACTTTGAGCCTTCATTGTGGCTTCTCTCTGCCTGAGTGTCTATATCTTATTATTGTTATGCTCTTATAAGAATAGATTAGGGCTCACCCTGCTCTGGTACCACGTCTTCTTAGCTGATTACATGTGTAAGAAACATATTTATGCATAAGATCATTTCTTCAGGTCCTGGGGTACTAGAGGGACACTATTGAACCCACTATAAGAGAGTCACTTAAAAGATTAGTTAGTTCAAGCTACCAGCACAGCAAGCAGTGTGCAGGGCCAAGCCCTAGCCTCACTCAGTCTCCTAGGTGTCTCTGTTGTGTTCCCTGGAATCATGTGAGGGAGTCCCTTTGAGGTCACCACACAGAAGAAGAAAGTACTGGAAGCCCAAATCCAACCTGTGAACAAGACTACAACTAAGAGACCAAAGAAGCAATGCCCATGCAAACTCTTGACATGACATACATACTTCATGAAGGGTTTATGACTGTGATTGAATAAGAATGGCCCCCATAGGTTTAAATGTTTGAAAGCTTGGTTACCAAGGGGTGGCACTATTAGGAGGTATAGCCCTATTGGAGTAGATGTGACCTTGTTGGAGGAAGTATGTCACTGGTGATGGACTAGAGCATTTCAAATGTTCAAACCAGGCCCAGTGTCTCTTTCTCTACCTGTAGATCCAGATCCACAACAATAATGGACTAAACCTCTGAATGTAAACCAGCCAAAATGAAATGTTTTCTCTTATGAGTTGCCATAGTCATGGCAGCTCTTCACTGCAATAGAACACTAACGAAAACGCCTCAACCTGCCTTCTGTCCATGGCCACTGTATACATAGCGAGAGGTGACCATCAGCTTTCCCTCACCTTCTAACTCCACTGAATCCCAGTTCTCACCTTTGGGTAGGGACACTTATGTATGGAGAAGATTCATCTTGGCGGTACAACCTCATAACAGATACAGTCCCCAGACATTGCTGCCCTTTGCCTATGAGAATTTTTCATAGCTAGAAGGCTTCTGCACTTTCCTTGCATGCCTCTGGAGGTGGTGAGGCAGGGCAGAACATGAAGTACACCTATGGTTGCATCTCATGAACCATTTGTACCAGAGACACCAGTGTCAGACAGGAAGAGAATGTCTTGAGGACCTCCCACTTGCTTGCTTCTCTATTCAACAGCAATGCCCACTGACTACTTCCTGCAGAGAAGGGAGCCCTCCTAATAAGTCAACAAGAGCAGCATGCATTGTCACAGGGGAAGATCAAGGTGTCTTATGTTTCTAGGCTGCTGGGTCTCTGCTGTGTCAACCCTTTGGACTTTTGGCCAGGTTTCTGAGATGATGGTGAGACCTCTTGGTGATATATGCTTTGTAAAAAGGCACCTGATTTGTGCTTTGGATTGGTACTGTAGCACTCAGACAGACATTGTAGTGTATAAACAAGGAAGAGAAGGAGGAAAGCCACCTTCAATGTGACATTCCCAGACACTGCAGGGCCCCAACCCTCTGTGACTTAACACAATGGGGATATTTTTCTCACAAATTATGAAGTGGCCCCAAATACATTTGCTGTCCAAAGTCCTCTGGATTCTTATTAACATGGTCCTTTAATAATTTTTATTGTTATTTCTTCAAAGATAGTTCAGTTTAATAGGAACATTTTACAATTGCTGAATGTAGAACATTGTTTATGAAAGAGAATTAGAAAAGATTGATGTACACCCATAAAATGGTATATTAGTAATTATTTCTTAATTTTCAAAGAAGGAATAATAGCAATATAATATCTTCTTACTGAGGAGGAAGAAAACGGAAGAGATGGCAAAGTCAAAATCCAATAAGAATCCTGTAACAGCAAAATGTGTTTTCTCCCTTAAAAGGAAGGTGAGGTGACAGGTTTTCATCTATGAAACCCAATGTTTACAAATATTCAAGCTCATAAATTTGAAGAGAAACTGATACAGAAAATTCTTGTTAATGCACTGCATTTTCTGGTAATTTTATAGTCCAATTTTCAGTGATTCCCCACAGAACGAATGCCGTTCAAAGGCAATTTTATAAAGTACTTTGGAGATAACTATTATCTGCTAATTATTAGAAATTGCATGTTGTTGTTAATTGCATAAATAAATTGTTTTATCTGAAAGCCATTAAAAAAAAGGTTTGGTGTCTGAAGCATATCTAGTTTTGATGCTCCTGTATAAAAACGCTTAACTGTTTAACTCTAAAATAATGGCACGCTGTTTTTAAGACAATTTCTTAGACTAATGGGTTATGGGGGGAGGGTCCTAAACATGAATGTATTTTATTTCTGTGACATACTTCAACTGGTCATAAATAAACAGAAAAAAAGAAGGCTGTATGCAATTTTTTATAAAGATAGAAAAATAAGGTGGTATCTAGAAAAAAAATTTAAAAAGATTAATATGAATATTATTATTTACATTTACAAAGTACAATGTACTCTTCTTTTTTGTTAATTGACTGCACTCATAATTAGTTGTGAGAGAAACATGCCTGTGGAGGAGGGGCGGGTGCCTTTCATTTTCTGTGAAATAATTTAGGAAGAACTTACTAAAGTGTACTAGGAGGATGGAAAACCAAGGTGTTGGGCATCTCTGCAGCTTCTAGAAGGGCAGGTGAAGTTCAAGGCCTTCTCTTGAAGCAGTGGCCAGAAACTGTTGAGCCAGCTCACACATACTTGGCATTCAAAAAAAGGCAGGCAGCAACATCTTTAAGAATGCCTGAGGTAAAGAGGATGTCCAAACCATCTCAGCCATGGGGGATGACAAGCTTGTGTTCCTGGAGACCAAGACTGATCCTAATCTTACCTTCCCAGTGTCAAGGGTAGGCCTCTCTTAGAGCCAAGGAGAACAAAGAAAAAGCAGTGGTGGAGAGAGAGGAAGAATGAGACACCTGTCCAGGTGTTCATGGGTGCCACCTGGGTTCCACAGACAGGGCTGGTTCATGCCCAGAACAATTCCTAACATTCACATGATAAAGCAAGTAGGCTAATATTGTATGAGACCAGCCCTCTGAGACACTGCTCATTACAAGCATCCAGTCTTTTTCACTCCATGCAAACTTGGCGACACACAGGAGAAGCTAACCTCTGCAAAGCAGAAAACCAAGACAGCTCCCTGACCATGCGCAGGTCATCTGTGCTCCTGCTTCCAAGGTAGCCTCAGACATACATGCGGCCTTATGATGTGAAGTGAGTAACAGAGCTGTATTACCACAACGCATCAGACTTGTCATGTGTAAAGCTGTGCCTCTATCATAATGAGAATAAAAGGACCCTTCTCTATTTTGTCTTTTTGTTCTCACTGAAGGGAGAAAACTGCTATCATCATAATGACCAAATTATTGGTTAATGGCAGGTCTCTAGCTTCTCAGGGTTTAACGCACCCCACCTCCCTATCACCCCCACCATGACACCTCAGACACCCATCAACTAAAAATAATATTAGGACAATAAAGGACATGGGGAAGTGGCCAAAGTAAGAGGGCTTGACTTTGCCAAATACTTGAAGTAGAAAACCCACTGGACTGATGGTGACCATCATCTGGGAGCTGCAGTCAAGCTGGGGCCTCAGTGCTCAGAGGTTCCGAACCCTGAAAACAACATCTCTATGCCTATGCCCTATGCCAAGTGGGCACATGCTTTTGGACTGCAACACTACCCTGATTCTACTTCTGCTAAAATAGAAAGTAAAAGGATTCTGAAACAGATGCCCGCCACATACTTTATTCCATTTCTCTTCCTCTCTTGGTGAGGTCACATGAATGCCTGCACACATGCATCAGTCACCGCCCTGGATCCACAAAATACCTCCCAGGGTCTTCTAATACACATTCCAAATGGTTTTCCATGTCTGGTTTTCCTCGTGGCTTTCCTTAGGCGGTTAAACAGCACTGAGGTGCATGAAAGTATCAGCCATTCCAACTTTGTGACCAGAAAAGTCATTGATTCCAGTTATTATAGAACACAGTTTTGTGAGAGGGCACTGTGGTCATAAGGAGAGGTGGGGTGTCTGATTGCTAAGCACATGCCACTCTGACAAACATTTCATGCTCAGAAATAGCTGATAGTGGAGTATCATAGCAGGTATAGAAAGGGACAGAGCTTGTCTCCATCTTCTCTGCACTACCCAGCACTGTCAGGGTCCTAAAGAGACCCAACTTCCCACCCACATTTCTCTACAGTGCTGGCAGTTCCTGTGGGTTTGCTCTCATCACAGACGTTGGCCAAGCCTAAAGTTTGTTGCTTTTATGAGATCTGTTGAGATCACATCTCAAGGGGTATGCATGAAGGTGTCAGTCAAATTGATGAAGGAAAGGACAAATTCATTAATTAATTCACTCCTGTGCTGGGTTCTCACACGCCAACCTTAAGCTCAGAGTGGATTTTTATGGTTGAGTTATAAATCTTTCACCAGTGGGGTTTCCTATAGACAAGCTGTCAGAGGTTTAAATGCCACGGCATCCATGGGTGCTGGGGGATGTCGTAAAAAGGACGTCAACTCGTTGCCTCTTGGGTGAACTTAGTTAGACCTTTGGCAGATATTCCAAATGATTATCGTTTTAATTACCAGAATCCACAAAGCAACCTCCAGCCCCATATGTCTGCATACCAACTGGTTGACTTTAGTGCCCCTCTATGAGATGTGGGATTTTAATTCTACATAACACACTGTATCCTTGGGTAGAGAGTGAGTACATCATGTAGGGAGGGAATTGTATCTGCCACTGCTTCATCCCCAGCCTCTACTCCAAGACATCCTGGTTCTTGCAGTCTACATGGCTCAATAGACATAAGAAGCCATGGCCTGCCCTATGGGCTCATTCTACGAAGCCACAGAGAAGAACTAGGCCAGTGGAAGGTGAAACTACCCTCAAGTGCTGTTTGTTGTACCCACTATGGTCTATTCCAGGGAACTTTGCACATGTACGGTCAGACAGGTTTCATATTTCCTGGACTGGGTATTATTGTCTTCATAGCTTTTCCTAGAAGAATCACTATCTTTATAAAAATAAGGCTTTGACTCAATGACAGAAATGATCGCCACTCTGAAAGAGAAGCCTTGGTCATACCTTCCTCACTCTGCCTTGAAACTTGATAGGTTGACAGAGTCCCATGATCTAAGTGTTCCCACCCTCAAGATTCACATGATAGAAAATGCTCCCTAATTGTGCAGTATTAGAATACAGACCTACCCAGTGACCAAGAAGTTATGAGGTTATCACCTTTATGCTGGACTAATGTCACAGTAGGGAGGGCCAACAGGACTGAGTTCTCTCTCTCCTCCCTACCCTCCCATTTGAGGTCAAAACAGAAGACCTCAGCAGATGACAATGCCAAGTGTGCTCCTGAGTGTGAAAATGTACACATGCATGTAGGTGTGTTACCTGTGTGTGAGCAGGTATGTGCAGGCCAAAGGTCAACATCAGGTATCTTCTTGAAGTGCTCTGTCTAAATTTTGAAACTTTGATGGCTAGATTACTGTTAACTTGACCTGAGTTAGAGCCATCTGTGAATGGGGAACATCAAGGGGTAAAATGTCTCCTCCAAATTGGCCTATGGCCATGTCTGCAGAGAATTTACATAATTACTGATTAGTGTGGGAAGGCCAAGCCCATTATGGGCAGTGCCACCCTAGATAAATAGTCATGGTGTTATAAGAAATCAATCTGAGCAAGCCACGAGGAGCAAGTCAATAAGCAGTACTCCTCCATGGCTCCTGATTCAGCTCTCACCTCTATAGCCTTGAGTTCTTGTGTTGACTTCCCTGAAATGTAGACTGTAACCTAAGAGTAGTTGTAAGATGAAATAAACCCTTTCTCCCCAAGTCATTCTTGATTGTGTTATTTTGACACAACAATAGAAGCCCTAAGACAGGCAGGGTAATCTCATTAATTAGACTATACTAGTTGACCACTGAGCCCCAAGAATTGCCTTTGCCTTCCCAGTGTTAGGATGATAGACACTTGCCACCACACCCAACTTGTCACATGGGTGTTGAGGTTCTGAATTCACAGCTTTTAGTTACTGAGTCGTCTACTCAGCTTTCTAATTAATACATTTTTTTTTCCTTTATTTTGTATTTATTAAAAAAAAACACACAGTAAAAAGAATTTAAAATGTGGAAGAGTTAACAATAACTATATAGAGGATAAGAATGATAAGCATGGCTTATCAAGGGTAGACATACAAATAAGATTGCTACACCTATATTTTCTTTGTGTTCATCTTTCCCTCTGAATTTTTTTTTTCCATCCC
>PVIH01002624.1:33387-183270 GCA_004025045.1 Sigmodon hispidus | reverse complement strand
AGTGGTTCACGATTAGATGGGTCCTGGTCAGTTGTGGCACTTGGGTTTGTGTGTCTCCTGTCACCTCTCTGGTCAGGGTTTGATTCTGTCTTTCAGAGACCCCTGCAGTTGTTGGTTCGCTCAGTTCGAGGTCTTAGTGCGGAGCCTTGCAGATTCCCTCAGCAGCAGCTGTGGGTGTGGCCAGGTGCAGAGTTCAGCATCCCCTGCTCCAGAGTGCGCTGGGACGCCACAGAGAGCACAGGTCCCGGTGGCAGAACCGGAAGCAATGAGAGCTCAACTCTCCCTCCCAGGCCAGGATTCAGGCACTGAGGCCTGCCGAACCCTCCTCACCTCTGGTCAGGGTTCGAATCCGCCCCTCAGAGACCCCTGCAGTTGGTTTGCTCAGTTCGCTCAGTTCGGGGTCGTAGTAGGGAGCCTTGCAGATTCCCTCAGCAGCAACTGTGGGTGTGGCCAGGTGCAGAGTTCAGCAGCCCCTGCTCCAGAGTGCGCTGGGACGCCACAGAGAGCACCCATCCATTTCTTTTAGATTTTCTAGTTTTGTGGAGGAAAGACTTTTGAAGTATGATCTAATGATTTTTTAAATTTCTTTGGTGTCTTTTGTTATACCCCCCATTTTCATTTCTGATTCTGTTAATTTGGATATTCTCTCTCTGCCTTTTAGTTAGTTTGGTTAAGAATTTGTTTATCTCGACTTTCTCAAAGAACCAACTCTTTGTTTCATTGATTCTTTGTATTGTTCTCTTTGTTTCAACTTTATTGTTTTCAGCCCTGAGTTTGATTATTTCCTGCCATCTACTTCTTTTGGGTGAGTTTACTTCTATTTGTTCTAGAGCTTTCAGCTGTGCTGCTAAGTACCTTGTGTGAGAATTCTCCAATTTTTTTTTTTTATATATATAGCACCTACCTAGTGCTATAAACTTTACTCTTAGCACTGCTTTTATTGCATCCCATAAATTTGGGGGATGTTTTGGATTCATTTTCATTGAATTCTGTGAAGTCTTCAATTTCTTTTAGCTTCTTCCTTGACCCAGAAGTGGTTCAACTGAAAGATGTTCAGTTTCCATAAGTTTGTAGACTTTCTGTTGTATGCGTTAGTTACTGTTGAACTATAACTTTAGTTCGTGGTGATCTGATAGAGTACAAAGGGTTGTTTCCATTTTTTGTATCTATTCATATTTGTTTTATGATCAAGTTTGTGGTCAATTTTAGAGACAGAAGCATGGACTGCTGAGAAGCAGGTATATTCCTTTGTGTTTAGGTGGAATGTTCTATATGTATCTATTAAGTCCATTTGAGTCTTAACATCTGTTAGCTCCCTTATTTCTGGTAGACCTATCCACTGGTGAAAGTGGGGTATTGAAGTCTTCCTCTATTAATGTATGGGGTTTGATGGGAGATTTATGCTTTAGTAGTGTTTCTTTTACATATGTGGGTGCCCTTGGGGCATAAATATTCAGGATTGAGACTTCATCTTGATTCTGATCTCTTTTGATTGATTTTAATTTTAAGTCCATATTCTTAGATGTTAGAATAGCTACACCAGCTTGTTTCTTGACTCCATTTGATTGGAAAATCTTTTTCCAACCCTTTACTCTGCTCCAGTATCTATCTTTGAAGTTAAGCTGTGTCTCTTGTATGCAACAGAAGGATGGATTCTGTTTTCATATCCATTGCATTAGTTTGTGTCTTTTTTATAGGTGAATTGAGTTCATTAACATTAAAGAATATTAATGATCAGTGATTGTTAACTTCTGTTATTTATAGTGGTAATGTGTGTGAGTGTATGTATGTTTGTGTGTGTGTGTGCGTGTGTGTGTGTGTGTGTGTGTGTGTGTGTGTGTGTGTGTGTGTGTGTGCATGTCTGTCCCTTCTTTGGCATTTGTTTCTTTCTGTGGAATTATCTATTACTTGTGGCTTCATGGATGTTTCTAACTTCATTAGGTCAGAGTTTTCTTTCTGGTACTTTCTGTAGGGATGGATTTGTGGATAGATAGTGTTTAAATCTGGTTTTGTCATGGAATACCTTGTTTACTCTGTCTATGATGACTGAGAGTTTTGCTGGGTATAGTAGTCTAGGCTGGTATCTGTGGTTTCTTAGTGTCCTTATAACATATGTTCAGAACCTTCTGGCTTTCATAGTCTCCATTGAGAATTCAGGTGTTATTCTGATGGATCTGCCTTCATAAGTTACTTGGCCTTTTTTTCTTTGCAGCTCTTAAAATTCTTCCTTTATTCTGTGTGTGTAGTGTTTTGATTATTATTTGCAAGCAGACTTTTTGGGGGTGTCTAGTCTAATTGGTATTCTTTAAGCTTCTTGTATCTTCATAGGCATTTTCATTTTTAGTTTGGGAAAGTTTTCTTCAATAATTTTGGTGAATATATTTTTTGTGCCTTTGAGCTGGTATTCTTCCTTTTCTTCTATTCCTATTACTCTTAGGTTTGGTCTTTTCATAGTGTCCCATATTTTCTGGACATTTTATGTCTTAGTTTTTCTAACTTTAGAGTTTTCTTTGACTAATGAATCTATTTCCTCTATTGTATCGTTTGCCCCAAAGTTTCTTCCATGTTTTGCATTCTGATAGTTATGCTTGCATTTGTAGTTCCTGTTTGTTTACTCAGGTTTTTTATTTACAGCATTTCCTTGGTTTGTGTTTTCTTTATTGCTTCTATTTCAGTTTTTAAGTTTTGCACTGTTTCTATCACCTGTTTGATTACTTTTTCTGGTTTTCTAGTTTTTCTTAAGAAATTCATTGTTTTCTTTCCATTTTTTGCTTTTCTTTTCCTCTATTTCCTTAAGGGAGTTTTTTATTTCTGTTTCAATTTCTTCTTTAAAGGCTTTTATCATCTTTATAAAGATATTTCTAAGGTCATTTTCTTCTGCCTCTTTTATATTGGAATGTTTGGGTCTTGCTATTGTAGAACCACTAGGTTCTAGTAGTGCCATTTTGTTCTTCATGTTGATGAATACATTTTTTCACTGGCATCTACTCGTTCTTTCTATGATTGGCACAAGCATTGTCTGTGTTTTGGCTAGCTGTTTTTGGTCTACTAGGTGCTCTTGGTGCAATTGGAGCTCTTGGAGAACTGTGAGACAGTGGAATCTGTGTCTCAGGGAGAAACTGAGGTCTGCAGTTGGAGCTCTTGTGAAGGAGCTCTCCAGTGTCTGTGTCTCAGGAAGACATTCTTGTGCTGGAGCTCTCCAGAAGTTGTTTTAGGATACAGCTGTAGCTGGTGCTCTTTTGCTGGGGCACTCCAGAGGCTGTGTCTTAAGAAGTAGCTGAAGTTGGGAGATGAGTGATTTGGGGAAATGGCTTGAGATTTATGGGGTAGAGGTCCAATGAGGGGTGCAAATAGTCAGACTTGCATACAGAAATCTTTCTTGCTTGCTTGCTGGCAGCTGGAGCTGACATGGGTTAGGGGATCATGTTTTGTGCCCTGTTGCCCAGACCTAGAGGCTGTCTAGCTGGCCTGGCTGGCAGGCAGGGAAGAGAGTAACTCACTTCTTCTGCTAGGGCTTTTCATAGGTTGTATCTCAGGAAGATGGATGACTTGGGAAAGTGGTTTGAAACTTATACGGTAGAAGGTCCAATGGGGTGTGTAGATAGTCAGGCTTGCAGGCAGGAATCCTATTTGCTTGCCTGCCTGCAGCAGGAACTGAAATGGGTTAAGGGGACACATTTTGTGCCATGTTGTCCAGACTTGGGGGCTGTCCTAGCTGGCTGGCTGGGAGGAGGGTAACCCACCTCTTTTGCTAGGGTTCTCTAGCAGCTATGTCTCAGGAAGCAATATATATATATTGAGGTTAACTTCAGGTGCTGGACAGTGCAGTAACACAAGGTCATGATATGATTTGCCTCACAGAGTGCTGGAAGATGAAATTATCAATATATACATATCACTTGGTAATAAAATCATTGGGTAAGTACTAACCAATATTCATCAATTTCCACAGTCTGGCTTTATTTGTTTGAGAGTACACTTCTTGCATTGACTTGTTTAAGGAGGAAAAAGGTGAAGGCATTGAAAGCAGCCTCCATTTATTAAAAATGAAGTAAATTTATTGGATTATCAACTGTTTTTCTCTTAGCTGGTCTCACATGCTGAATCAGGGGTTCTGTGTACTCACACAAATTTGAATCTTCCCATGGATAATTCCTCACACCATTGCCCTTATGCGATAGCTCATAGCAAATCATATAGGGCTGATCTTAAGTCTGTGACATTGAACATAAAAATCAAGTTGGCACTTGTCTTAGGTTTTCCCAGCTCCACTGTGAAGGTTGGAATCATCAGCATGTATTATACTTAGGAAAATAAATTTATATACAATAATACAAAATACACATGGCAGTACAGTGGAGAGTAAATAAGCTGAAGTATTTGGAGTGGAACAAATACATATAGTAAAATGTACATCTAGTAAACACACATTTTTATGAGTGTTGAAAACAGTATATGTAATGTGCTCAACATCTCAATGAAATTGTATACTATCAACCTTAGAAGGTTCCTTGTGGCCTTTCTCCAGTCAATAGTCCTCTCTCAGGGCCATTTTGTGTTTTGGCTCCTCTTTGATAGATTGGACTTCACCGATCTTGAACTTCACAGAAATGTCATATGTGGTGTCTGGTTCTTTTACTTAGCTAATGTATTTGCCACAAACCCCTATTGTTTCATGAGACAACAGTTCATTTTTGGTTTGGTTTTTTTTTTTTTTTTGTAATGAGGTTAGTATTTCACGTGGATATATTGTTTGCTTGTTTATTCTTTTCAGTGTGAATAGATGCTGGGGTGTTTTCTTCTCAGTTATGACAACTAAAAGTGCAATAAACACAGAGAATGAGTAGCAAGTAAACTATCTTTCCATCTCTATACTTTTCACATCTTTTATTCTGTATTTATATATCCAAAGAATAAAAAAATCTGTGTCTGGAAAGATGGCCCAGTGGTGAAGAGCTTGGATTTTCCTTGCAGCAGACATGAGCCCAGTTTCCAGCACTCAGATGGGAGGCTCACATCCACCTGTAACTCCACTCCAGGAGATCCAGTGCTGTTCTCTTCTGGCTGCTGCCAGCACCTCCACAAAGATGTGTGAGCATGTAGGTAGGTAGGTAGATAGACAGACAGACAGACAGACAGACAGATAGATAGATAGATTAATCTAACTCTCAGGGTGAAATATCTAGAATGAATGTTAAGGGCCACTCACACGTTGAATCCCACTCCTTCAAGCATTGCCATTTTCTTCGTTGAGCTGGTTGTCACATGGTCCGCTATAGTGTCTCACACAGCACCATCATGTGGCCCGTTTGTGCAATCCTCTTCTACCATCCATATCTGTTACTCTGGAGTTAGTATCATTTCCTTCTATTTCCCATATTTATTTATAACTTCCCACAGTGGAAAGAAAATTTCTTCCTTTTATATGTGCAATATATTTGTATTTTACAAGTTATTTTAAGCAGTTATAGCTATTAATGTGGAGTAGTTAATTTAATAGAAATAAGAAATAAAACCCTTGGAGACAGACGAGCTACCCCAAGAACAAGCCTAAGAAAATTCTCCAATAGTGCTTCTGTGTCTTGTATAGTTAGTTGAGAAATGTGTTGATTCTGAATTTTTATTCTGTACATTTTCTTTATATGTTCAAGTCATGGATCTGCTAAAAGCTTATATGTTTAAATATCCCTTTGCATAGCTGGAGTAAACTATGTTGGAGACATCTACAAAGTCATCATTCAGATGATGTGCTCTCAGTAGAATGTGAACAGAAGTGTAGCCCTGATAAGTTTTACTGTCAGAGCACAGATGGGAGTTTCTACACTGAGATATTTTGTAGCATGTGTATGTATATAAGTTATTGTTTCTCATGTGTGTCTGCAGTGTGTGCATGTATATGTGGTATGTGATGATATGTTATATTTAATATAACATGAAATATTAAGAGATCAACCCACAGTCAAACTAGGCAGAGGTAGTGCACTCCATTAGTCTCATCACTTGAGAGGCAGAGATCATTCTAGATCTCAGAGAGCTCAAGGGATAACAGAGAAGTGGTAACTCACACTTTTCCTAGCATAGGGATCTAGAGGATTTCTGTGAGTACAAGGCCAAACAGCTGGGCTTCAAAGGCACACACTTTTAATTCCAGCACAGGGAAAGCATGAGAGTGGTGACCTATACCTTTAATCCCATAACTCCATAGACAGAGATCTTTCTGTGCTTCTGTGAGTTCAAAGCTAACTACCAAATAGAGTATATCACACCTTTATTCTTAACCTAGATGGGATACAGCTGGGCAAAGAAGATAGGGCAGGCTTAGGAGGACAGCAGGCTTTACAAGTGACTAGGAGCAAAGCTGAGGAAGCTGGAAGAGAGCTGAGTGAGATTTGACTGTGGTGTTTCTTTCTTTGGTATTTCAACCTTTCCCTGATATCTGGCTTTTAATACAACTAGAATTCGTGCAAGAGTGCCTATATTACATATGTTTTGTGTATTCATGTGCTGTATAATGCATATGTTTGTATATGTATGCACTTATGAGTGCTATGTATATTTTTCTTTGCATGGATGTACAGTGTATAAAATGGATTGCTTTGTGTTTTTGTGTAAATGTATATTGTGTTGCTAAGTCTTTGTATGAGTACGTGAGTTATGTACATGTGTATACATATGTGTCCATATGTCCATACATACATTAATCCCTGCACGCACTTTACACAAGTATGTATGGATCCAAGAGAAGTGATAAAACAGAATTGAATGGATTTAAATAAGAATGAATGAATGGCCAGTTTTATATATATATATATGAAACCATCTTTGGTTGCTGAGTAACCCTTTCCAGAAAGGGTCATTCATTCACAGAATGCTGAGTTCTTCTCTGATCTCCATAGAATGACCATGTTCTCTTCCTATTTTTTGTATCATTATCTCTTTCATAACTGTGTCTAAGTTGGTCTGTACCTGTATATCAACACTGTATATTATATCAATACTGATGATTAATTTCATAACTCTTCATGCATGTATTTTCATGTCATCATCAAAGCACGCAAACTTTATGTGATGATGCAATTTAGTAATCTCAGCTACTTAAAAGGCCAAGGCAGGATAGTGTAAATTCAAGGCCTGCCTGAACTACAGAATGAGGTTGCAGTTACCTTGTACATCTTAGTGAGAACCTGTTCAAAATAAAAAATACCAAGTGTAACACAAATTCTAGTTGTTATTAAATGAAAAATTAGAGCCAGATGTCAGGGAAAAGCTGAAATATCAGAGAGAGAAAACAGACCACAGTCAAATCTCACCCAACAAACTTTTCAAGGGAAAAACTATGTTGTAGCTTTTTTAGCCTTGCTTTTTGTTGCTTCTAAAGAATAATTCTGACTTCCTATGCCTGCCTCAAATATCTTCTTCACCCAGTTGTTTCACTTGTGGGTTCAACTCTGCATCATATCCTAGAGTTAAGATTAAAGGTGTGAGCTACTACTACCACTCCAGGTCTTTCCCATGCTGCAATTAAAGGCGTGAGTTATCACTCTCTGACCTTCCTGGCTTGACTGTGGGTGGATCTGTTCTCTGACATTCCTGACTGGTTTTGCTAAATACATAATACATCACCACAGCTAGGGATGCAGCTCTATGGCAGGACATTTGCCTAGCAGAAATGAGGAAAGGAAAACGAGTTTAGTAAAAAGTTTTTTTGAAGCCTAATTATTCTCAAAAAGTCTGAAATTACAATCATAACTTTCCTTTTTTTAGAAGAAATAGTCGTTTTTTTAAAAAAAAAATTCTTCCAAAAGAAAAAGACATATATTAAACCAATTTTTATGTAGACGTGATCCTAAAAAAAGGTTCCAGAATTATTATACTATATCAGTTTACCCTCAAGTCAGCCTCACACCCTGTGACTTTGGTTCAAATGCAGCTGCTGAGATACTTGCTATCAGGATGGTACCCGACTCCTTTCATTGTCCATGCGCTCAATGCTCACTTCCCTCCAGTGAACTCACAGAGATCTGTCAGCAGCAGATCAGAGACAAAGCTTAAAATTCTGCTTATGTTCCAGATTTGAAATGATGAGTCTGGTTAACAGAAGAATTAAAAAGAAAGACGGAAACTGACTGGGAAGACAGATCAATGGGATGCTTTGAAAGCCAGAGGACCTTAGTTCCGATCCCCAGAACCTGCTTAAAACCTCAGGTGTGGCAGGCACACTTATGTAATCCCACAATAGGAAGATGGAAGGCAGAGACTGGCAGATGTCTGGAAACTCAAAACAGCTCCCCAGGATTACATATAGAGAAGTTCCAGATGAATGAGAGACCCTGCCTCAAGCAAAAGGTGGGAAGGACCTGAGGAACAATATTTGATTGTGCTCTAACATCTACATACATATTCAGTGTGTAACGTTTGTTCAATGAACACATCTTGAATGTGCATATTAAGTGTTAGGAGTATGACAATGAACATGGGCTGTCCTAATGCTTGCTGAATTGTTTCTTGGATTTCTCCTGACAGTGGTTTGAGATCATACATTTTATTAGTTTTTTGCCTCTTTGACACAACAAAATACCCAATAAAAATCAATGTGAAAAGGATGGGTTATTTTTTGCTCACAGTTGCAGAGAATGTATCCATCATCGTCTGGAAGGTATGACCGGCAGAAGCATGAGGCAGCTGCCATCTTGTATCCATTCATAGGGAGCAAAGAGACATGAACGGTACTGTTCACATTCAAGGAGTGTCTTACTACCCCAGTCAACCTACCCTAGGTAATGCCTCACAGTCATGTTCAAGGAGTCTCTATGATGATACTAAGTGCTATCAAATTGACAGTCAAGATTAACAACCACATTATACACTATGCATTCATTCATTCAGTCTGTCATTTATAAGATTGTTACCCATTGTACTGAGTGCTAGCCATACTGGAGCAGAGGCCCAGCTCAATCCACAAGAACTATTGTCACTAAGTACATCTACAATGTCTAGATTTCCAATGTGCATATTTCTAAAGCATTCTAAAGACAGGGTTTCATCTTAAGGATTTGGAGGGTGACATAGTCTACAGCAATAGGGGAAAATACCATAGAAATTGTTATTTTTGTGGTAATTTCTGAACTTGCCTTCCATTTGTGCAGTTTTGATGAGATTTTTACTTTAATCCAAAAAACCACAGTTTTCATATTTATAAAAAAAAGCAGAGTACCAATGTTTTCCACTGATGGAGACCTTCAGGTATATGTAAAATACCTGATAGTTTATTTTTTATCTAAATATATCTTTGTATTTTCTTTAGAATAATGTAAGAAGCTTCAACATGGATTTTTTTTAAAAAAAAATTCCTCTTTCTCTGAATCAAGATGAACTGATAATAATATAGTCACTAATTCTACCACAGTGATAAAGAAATATAAAGCCACACAAACATACTCATTTCCCCATAAGCTGAAATGCAGTGTTCATATTGTAATGTCTGTAGAACATATGCCATGCAACATGATGTCCTCTTCTGCTCATGAAGTTTTATCCTCTTTTAAATAAAATAAAATGAAATGCAATAAGATAAAACAAAATTTAGTACATTGGAATAGGATAAAACAGATAGAAAAGAGCCCAAGAAAGAGCAAAAGAAACAGATACTAACATAGAGAGTCATTTGTTTGCATATTTAGGAATCCATAAAACACTAAACTGAGGCCATAATATATACAAAGGACACAGTTTCTGCCTCCTCTTCCACAGGATTCCCTGAACCCTGAAAAAGGGATTTCATAAAGACTGCCCATTTAAGGCTGAATTTTCCAAGGTCTTTCATTCTCTGCATAATGTCTGACTGGGTCTCTGTATTTGTTCCCATGTACTACAAGAGAAAGCTCCTGTGATGACAGCTGAGCAAGGCACTGATCTCTGAGTGTAGTGGAATGTCATTAAGAGTCATATTATTTATACTTTTTTTAAAAAATAACAGCAGTATTTGATTTTTACCCTAGGTCCCTAGACTATCCAGGCTTAGGTCCTTGTCACCCAAGTAGTGTAGGGCCTGGATCCAATCTCCTGATGTGGGCCTCAAGTCAAATCAGATATTAATTGGTTACTCTCACAAGCTCTGTGCTACCTTTGTACTTACCATATCTTCCAGGCAGGACAGCATTGCAAATCAAAAAGTTTGTGCTTGGGTTGGTGTTTATATTTCTCCTTTCATTGTGTGTGAAGTTCCTTCTTGCAGCAAAGGCATTAGAGCATGGGGTCGAAGGCTCTCTGTAGACACAGTTCAACTTTCCCTTGTTCACAAGAGTTGTAAAGGTGACTTTAGAAATAGGGCTAGTATCTGTTGCCTGAGTACAAACTATAGCTTTGGCAGTAGCCTGAGTACAACCTATAGCTTGGGCAGTAGCCTGAGTTGTTTGGGGGTTCCCACATGACACTTTTGTCCAACAACTCAGATGCTACCCAATAATGGTACCAGAAGCTTCATTTGCTGACAGTGAATGTCCAGCTGGGGTGCTATGTCTCTGTAGTAAGGAACATGTAAAATCTAAAGCTTCTCGAATCAGGTTAGGCTCAGCTACTAATAAAGAAAGCACAGGAGGTCACAGCTAATGCCCACAGATGCACTATAGCCACCAAAAATTTCTGCTAAGCAACCCTTCTACAGACAAATCAGAAGTTTTGTTTTGTTTTGTTTTTTCTTTTGTTGTGTGTGTTTTAAATCATTTTATTCACCCATCATATTTCAGTGAAAAAAGAATGTTTTTGCTTCAAGTTCAATGAGTGAGTACATCCCCTGCTTATCCTTCTGGGTTTGTGAGACCTCGCTCAGGAGGATATTCTCCAAATCTATCCATTTGCAGGAAAATTTTAGTATATCACTTTTTCTTACTGCTGAATAGAACTCCATTGTATAGATGTACCACAGTTTGTTAATCCATTCCTCAGTTGAGGGGCATCTAGGTTGTTTCCAGGTTCTTGCTATTATGAATAATGCTGCTATAAACATAGTTGAGCTAATGCTTTTTGGATGTGAATGTGCATCTTTAGGGTATATGCCCAGTAGTGGTATTGTTGGATCCTTGGAGATTCCCAGTTTTCTGAGAAACCTCCATATTGCATTCCAGATTGGCTGAACAAGTTTGCACTTCCACCAACAATTGAGGAGTGTTCCCCTTGCTCCGCATCCTCTCCAGCATAGGCTGTCATTTATTTTTTTGATCTTAGCCATTTTGACAGGTGTAAGGTGGTATCTCGAAGTTGTTTTGGTTTGGATTTCTCTGATGACTAAAGATGTTGAACATTTTTTCATGTGCCTTTCAGCCATTTGTAATTCTTCTGCTGATTCCCTTTTTAGTTCTTAACCCCATTTTTTGATTGGGCTATTCAGGGTTGTGGACTCTAGTTTCTTGAGTTCTCTATATATTTTAGAAATCAGTCCTCTGTTACTTGTAGGGTTGGTGACAATCTTTTCTCATTCTGTAGGCTGTTGTTTGGTTTTAATGACTGTGTCCTTTGCCTTACAGAAACTTCTCAGTTTCAGAAGCTCCCACTTATTGATTGTTGCTCTTAGTATTTGTGCTACTGTTATATTTAGGAAGTGGTCACCTGTGCCAATGCCTTAGAAGGTATTTCCCACTTTCTATTCTATCAAGTTCAGTGTAGATGGTTTTATGTTGAGGTCTTTGATCCACTTGGATTTCAGTTTTGTGGAGGGTGATAGGCTTAAATCTATTTGCATTTTTCTACATACTGCCATCCAGGTATGCCAACACAGTTTGTTGAAGATACTATCTTTTTTCCATTGAATATTTTTTACCTCTTTGTCAAAAATCAGGTATTCATAGGTGTGTGGGGTAATGTCTGGGTTTTCAATTTGATTCCATTGATCCACAAATCTGTTTTACCAGTACCAGGCTGTTTTTGACAATGTAGCTCAATAGTATAACTTGAAGTCAGTGATGGTGATGCCTCCTGAGATTCTTTTGTTGAGCAAATTTGTTCTCACAATTCTGGCTTTCCTGCTACTCTAAATAAAATTTAGTATTGTTCTTTCAAGGTTTGTAAAAAATTGTGTTGGGATTTTGATGATAATTGTATGGAATCTGTAAATTGCTTTTGGTAAGATTGCCATTTTTACTATGTTGATCCTACCTATCCAGGAGCAAGGGAGGTCTTTCCATTTTCTGATATCCTCTTCAATTTCTATCTTCAGTGATTTAAAGTTTTTGTCAAACAGATCTGTTACTTCTTTTGTTATAGTTACATCAAGGTATTTAATGCTATTTGCAGCTATTATAAATAGTGATGTTTCCCTTATTTCTTTTTCAGCCTGTTTTTCTTTAGTGTATAGAAGAGCTACTGATCTTTTTTAATTAATCTTGTATTGTGCTACATTGCTGAAGGAGTTTATAAACTGTAGAAATTCCCTGGTAGAATTTTGTGGGACACTTAGGTATCATCTACAAATAGAGACAGTTTCACTTCTTCTTTTCCAATTTGTATCCCCTTAATTTCTTTTTGTTCTCTTTTTGCTTTGGCTAAAACTTGAAGAACTATATTGAATACATAAGGAAAGAGGGGACAGCCTTGTCTAGTTTCTGGTTTTAGTGGCATGGCTTTGAGTTTCTCTCCATTTAGTTTGATGTTAGCCATTTGCTTCTTGTAAATCACCCTTATTATACTTAGGAATTTTCCATGTATTCCTGATCTCTCCAGGACTTTTATCATTAAGGAGTGTTGGACTTTGGCAAAGACTTTTTCAGCATCTAAGGAGATGATCATGTGGGGTTTTTCCTTCAATTTGTTTATATGATGGATGACATTTATAGTTTTTCATATGTTGAACCATCCCTGCATTTCTGGGATGAAGCCTACTTGATCGTGATGGATAAATTTTTTTATATGTTGTTGTAATCGATTTGTCAGAATTTTGTTGAGTATTTTTACATCAATGTTCATGAGGGAGATTGGTCTGTAATTCTCTTTCTTTGTTGCATCTTTGAGTGGTAAAAAAAAGTTTGGCAGCATTCCTTCAGTTTCTACTGTATGGAACAGTTTGCTGAGTATTGATATTAGTTCTTCTTTGAATGTCTGGTAGAATTCTGCAGTAAAACCATCTGGACCTGGGTTTTTTTTATTTGGGAGACTTTTAATAACAGTTTCAATTTCCCTTGGTGTTATATGTCTGTGTAGGTCTTTAATCTGTTCTTGATTTAATTTTGGTAATTGGTACTTGTCCATGTCTTTTATGTTTTCCATTTTAGTAGAGTATATGTTTTTAAAGTATGACCTGATAAGTCTCTGAATTTCCTGGGGGTCTGTTGTTATGTCCCCTTTTCATTTCTGATTCTGTTAATTTGAATACTCTCTCTCTCTCTCTGTCTTCTGGTTAGTTTGTATAAGGGTTTGTCTATCTTGTTGACTTTCTCAAAGAACGAATTTTTGATTCATTGATTTTTTTTGTATTATTCTCTTTGTTTCTATTGTATTAATTTCAATCCTAAGTTTGATTATTTCCTGCTGTCTACTCCTTCTAGGTGAGTTTACTTCTAATTGTTCTAAAGCGTTCTGCTGAGTTGTTAGGTCTCTTGTGTAAGCTTTCTCTTGGTTTTTTTATATAGACATATAGTGCTATGAATTTTCCTATTAACACTGCTTTCATTGTGTCCAATAAGTTTGGATACATTGTGAATTCATTTTCATTAAATTCTAGAAAGTCTTTGATTTCTTTCTTAACTTCTTCCCTGAACCAGTGGTAGTTCAATGTAGAGATGTTCAGTTTCCATGAGTTTGTAAGCTTTTTGTGATTTTTGTTGTTGTTGAATTCTAACTTTAAGCCATGATGGTCTGATATGATACCAGGGGTTATTCCTATTTTTTGTATCTATTGATATTTGTCTTATGATGAAGTATGTGGCCAATTTTAGAGAACATTCCATGGGGTACTGAGAAATATATATATTCCTTTGTGTTCAGATGAATGGTTCTGTAAATATCTATTAAAGTCCATTTGCATCATAACATCTGTTAGACCCCTTATTTCTTTGTTAAGTCTTTGTCTGGTTGACCTATCCATGGGTGAAAGTGGGGTATTGAAGTCTCCCACTATTAGAGTGTGATATTTGATGTGAGGATTAAGCTTTAGTAGTGTTTCTTTTACATATGGAGGTGTCCTTATACTAGGGGCATAAATATTCAGAATTGAGATCTCATCTTGATCAATTCTTCCTGAGACGAATAAAGAATATCTGTCTTGGTCTCTTTTAATTGATTTTAGTTTGAAGTCTACTTTGTTGGATATTAGGATAGCAACACCAGCTTGTTTCTTGGAGCCATTTTATTGAAAAGTCTTTTCCCATCCCTTTACTCTGAGCGTGTGTTTGTCTTTGGAGTTGAGGTATATTTCTCGTATGCAGCAGAAGGTTGGCTTTTGTTTATCCATCATATTAGGGTGTGTCTTTTTTATAGGTGAGTTAAATCCATTGATGTTAAGGGATATTAATGACCACTGATTATTACTTCCTGTTACTTTGGGTGATAGTTTGTGTGTATTTCCTTTCTCAAAGTTTTTCTTCTTTGAGATTATCAATTGTTTGTGGTTTCATGTGTGTATCTGGGTTCCTGATGTTTGAGTTTTCTCTTAAGTGCTTTCTGTAGTGCTGGATTTGTGGACAGGTATTGTTTCAACTTGTTTTTGTCATGAAATATCTTGCTTACTTTACCTATGGTGATTAATAGTTTTTCTGGGTCTAGTAGTCTGGGTTGACAGCCATGTTCTTTTCGTGTCTTTATAACTTCTGACCAGGATCTTCTCACTTTCACTGTTTACATTGAATAGTCTGGAGTTATTCTGGTGGGTCTGCCTTTATAGGGAAGTTAACCCTTTTTCTTTGCAGCTCTTAATATTTTTCTTTTTTCTCTATGTTTTGTGGCTTAATTATTATATGGTGAGCAAACTTTTTTTGGGTGGTCTATTCTATTTGGTGTTCTGTAAGCTTCTTATATCCTTATAGGCATTTCCCTCTTTAGATTGGGAATGTTTCTTCAATGATTTTATTGAATACATTATCTGTGCCTTTGAGCTGGTATTCTTCTACTTCTTCTATTTCTTTTATTCTCAGGTTTGGACTTTTCATGGTGTCCCAAATTCCCTGAATGTTTTGTGTTATGGATTTTTTGGTTTTGGTGTTTTCTTTGAGTGATTTATCTATTTCCACTATTGAGTCTTCCTCTCCAGAGATTCTGTCTTCCATCTCTTGGATTCTGTTGGTTATGCTTGTATCTGTGGTTTCAGATCATTTCTTCAGATTCTCTATTTTATTCTTTGCTTCTTTTTGTGCCTTCTTTATTGTTTCTATTTCCATTTTTAGTTCCCTGAATTATTCTTTTATTTGTTGAATTTCCCTTTCTTGGTTTTCTTTCAAGAATTTGTTCATCTCTTCCAATTATTTATTTGTTTTTTCTTCTATTTCTTTAAGGGACTTTTTTTATATCCTCTTTTAAGGCTTCTATAATCTTCACAAAGGTTTTTGTATTGTTGTTTCCTCTTCATTGCTCTGTTCATGTCTTGGTGTTGTAGAGGCACCAGCTTCTTCTGGTAGTGCCTTGTTGTTCTTTATATTGCTATATGTATTCTTGCACCGACATCTGCCCATTGCTTCCTTGGTTCACTCTTAGTCAGGTCTTAGTGGAATCTTAGTCCATTGTGACTACAAGGGTTGTGTGTCTACTGTCTGCCTGAGACATAGAGTCTGCACGATTTCTTACTCTGGTCAGGCCATGAGATCCTCTCTGTCTGAAGTCTGATGCCCACTCTGCCTCAAACATCATGAGGTCATGCTGTTCAGAGAGATATCCATCCCTCTGTGATGATGCACCTTGCCTTGAAGGCAGGGCCCAGGCATCTGTGATGTGACCCCTGAGATTGCTGGGGAAGACTTCTCTCAGCCCTGGTCCAGGGCAGGCCTGTCCGTGAGGCCAAATCCAGGACTGTGGCTCTGGCCTCTGGGATGAGGTCCGCAGGAGGGCCAGGGTTTGGAACTTGCTCACCTCCCCCTCCACACTGAAGCTTGGATCTTCACTATCTGAAGCTGCCTAAGTCCCACTCCGCCTAGAACAACATGGGGTCACGCTGTTCCCTGTAGAATTTTTTTAACAAATAATTCATTTCTCAGTAATTCATGGGATTTCTATAATATACTCCCTGTTATTTTGTGATTTTATTTGGATCCCCGTCATGTATGTATATATTTTACAAAGCTTCTGTTGGATTAGGTTTCCAAACCACCTGTCAAATGCCCTTAATTTTCACTGTCTCTCCCTGTATTTTTTTCCCTCACCCACCTTCTTTGATCCCTTCATTTTCCTGTTTCAACCCTTTAAATCCATCTGTAATGCTCTATTCTGCTTCCTTTTCCTGCAGAGATCTGTACCCCTCTTAGTCCCTTACTTGATAATTAAACTATGGGGATCTATGGATTATAGACTGCTTGCTGGTGACTTAACAGCTAATACAAATATAAAATACACCATACCTGTGTTTGAGGATTTAGGTTACCTTACTCAAGATGATTTTTTTTTCTAGTTTCATCCATTTATATGTGAATTTTATGACTCAAATGGCCAAGTAATACGCCATTATGTAAATGTACCACATTTTCGTCATCTGTTCCTTTGTTGACAGATACCTAGGTTATTTCCAATTTCTGATTACTATGAATATAGCAGCAATGAACATGTTTGAACAAGTGTTTCTATGGTAGGATGAAGCATCCTTTAGGTATATATGCAAGAATGATGCAGGAGGATCTTGAGGTAGATTTATTTCTATCTTCCTGAGGAACTGCCACACTGATTTTCATAGTGAGTATAGAAGTTGCACTTCCCCAGACATGGATAAGCGTTCTCCCCCTTTCCACCTCCTTGGAGCATGAGTTAGCACATATTTTGTTGATCTTAGTCATTTGGACAGGGATAAAATGAAATCTCACAGTAGTTTTGATTTTCATTTTCCTGATGGATAAGGATGTTGAACACTTAAGTGTTTCTTGACCATTTGAGTTTCTGATTTAGAGAATTCTCTATTTAGATTTGTATACCATTATTTAAGTGGGTTATTTGTTTCCTTGATATCTAGATATTTTGGTTATTTATATATATTAAGAGAGCAGCACTCCATGTGCATATGTAAGTTGGAGAAAAGTCTTCCCTTTTTGTGGCCCACTTCTTTGTCCAAATGATACTGTCCTTTGCCATACAAAAGCTTTTCAGTTTGAAGAGGTCCCATTTATTAATTGTTGATTTTAGTGCCTCTGCTAACACCTTTCTGTTAAGAAAGTCTTTGGTACCAAAGAATTCAAGGCTATTTCCCATTTTTAATCTTCTATCAGATTCAGTATATCTGACCTTATGTTGATATCTTTGACCCTTTTGGAGTTGAGTTTTGTACTGGGTGATAGGTGTGAATCTACGTGCAGACATCCAATTTGACCAACACCATTTGTTGAAGATGCTTTCTCAATTTTTTAGTAAGTGTTTCTGGTTTGTTTATCAAAAGTAGTGTCCATAGTGTGTAAACTTATGTCTGGGTCTTCAATTTTATTCTATTGATTAATATGTCAACCTTTTTGTCAATATTACAGTATTTTTATTGCTTTAGCTCTGTAATATGGCTTGAGATTGGGCATGGTGATACCTCTTGACATTCTTTTATTGCACAGTACTGTTTTTGCTATTCTCTGTGTGTGTGTGTGTGTTTCCACATGAAGCTAAAAATTGCCAATTCAAGTTCTGTGAAGACTTGCGTTAGAATTTTGATGGTGATTGCATTGTATCTGTAGATTGTTTCTAGTAGAAAAGTCATTTTTACTGCTAACCCTACTGATCCAGAAGCATGAGAGATCTTTCCATACCCTGATATCCTCTTTTCTTTCTTTGATGCCTTAAACTTTTAGTCATAGAAGTCTTTTACTTATTTATTTTAATATTTAAATATTTTACTTATTTATTTATTTATAGCTGATAAATATGAAATTATTTATCAGCTATAGGAGTTCCCAGGTAGAAATGCTGGGGTCATTGTGTATATATGACGTATACCTTGACTTCTTCCCTTCCTAATTTTATCCCCTTGATCTCCTCCTGTTGTCTTTTTTCTCCAGCTAAGACTACACATACTACACTGACTAGGTATGAAAAGAGTGTCTTCTGGAATTCAGGGCTAGGATAACAGGATGGGTGGGGAGGAAGGCTGGAGAGGAAGATCTGTGTGATACACTGGACATAGGGGGCAGAAAGGAAGTGGAGGCCACAGCTGGTGGTATGCTACAGAACTGATGATAAGGCTGTAGCATTGTACCTGGAGGAGAGGGAAGAGGTGGAGGTCTTCAGCTAGCCCACACACTTTCCTGGCTGGCATCTACTTGATAATTTGCAATGCTGCTGCATGATAATGGTTGTAAGACAAGGGACAAGATAAATTCTCATCCTAGATTCCTCTTATAGATTCTGGGAAATTATGAGCATTTTATTTGCTTTAAGTTTTTGTTCATATATAATGAACAATCAGGATTCAAAGCTGTCCTCATAAATAAATAACTTTGATTTCATGTTTAAAATGAGAAATGTTTTATAACTTCCAAATAAGAAAAGAATAAAGAGTAAAACAAAGCATTTCAAGTATTCTTATGAGCAGAACAGCATTCTCCTCTTAGACATAATTAGGTAAAAAACACATTCATTTAATTTCTCTGAATTGTTACTGCAAAGAAAACATTTAAGTTGTAGCTCCTTACACCTAAACTTTTTAATCACATTTATTTTCTATGTCTTCAGAGTTAAAAATTATAAATTCATTTGATCCAAATTTGAAACTGTGAGTGACTGAGCCCTCTCTACAGCCCCAAAGTGAGATGGAGGCAAATATGAAAGCTAGTGAATATGTGTGAATGGTCTGCTCTGGAATTCGCATACATCACCACATTCGAGCCAGAAAAGGAAATGGGATTTATTAGTGACTGCAAATAGAAAGACCAAAGACTGAGACTAGAATACAGTGGAAAGCAATATCTAATATTCCTTAAGAAAATGTAAAAGCAATTCTTCTGTTTAGCTACAAGTATTTAAATGAAAACACCAGGTGATTCTGTTATACTGAAAGCTAAAGGCACCTAATAACTCCATACTTCATCAGAACCACAAATGACATGTAACCCAATTTTCTTTATCCCAGAAGTGATGTTTCAGAGTAGTATATTGACATCATTTTATCCCAATTATTTATTGATTTATTTCCTTAAGTCTAAGTAATACAGTGTAGCAGGCATTCATTGTTACATAAAAATTAACAAATAAGCAACAATAACAGCAAAACACTAGCTGATAAAATCAATAGGACTATGTTACTCGATAAGAATACTTTTGAATGGCACAGGAAGAATGAATTTTTCTGCTGTTTTTCTCGTTGTAACTTGTTTTTTGTAAGATAATTTGCAAACATCTTGCAGCCTTTGTAACTCAGTGGCCCAAGTTTCTCCCAACAAGTACACGAATCATTTGAATGTGGTGATACATTTTATTTTTAATAAAATCAGCCTGGAATACCAGAGAACAGAATCATCCACAGTCAAGCCATGAAGGTCAGAGAATGGTGACTCATGCCTTTAATCCAATCAATCAGGGAACAGAGGTCTTTCTGTATTTCTGTGGGTTTAAGTCCAAACAACCAAGCAGTAATATCTCACACATTTAATCCTAGTTAAAGGATTATGATGCAGAGTTGAACTTGAAAATAAAACAACTGGGTTAAGAAGATATTTAAGGCAGGCATAGACAGACATTCAGGCATTCTATCAAAGCACCAGCCTGGCTGAGGACTCTTGAAGATAGCATTTACCCTGTTGGGCCTGAAAAGTTGTCCAGGTGAGAATTGACTGTGGTCTGTTTCTTCTCTCTAATATTCCAGCTTTTCCCTAATATTCGGCTCTGAGTTTTCATTAAATACTAATGAGAATTTGTACAATATTTGAAATCAGCTTTTTTCCCTTTTTTACATCTTGTCTGAAGCTGAAACTTGATTTTCATTAATCCAGAGCAGTGACCATCTCCTCCTTCATGGTGATAGCCTTATGGGTACAATTGAATATCAACATCAATTTGTCAATCATATCAGAAGCCATCATCCTGGTACTCTGCTCACTAGTGGTATATTCCTTCAGGGAGTGTATATGATGTTGGCTAGACTGTATTCCTAGTAATTCTTTAGCACATCAGCATTGATGGCATCATAATTGCTAATCTCAGCAGTTGCAATGGAGTTGAGAGAAAAGATGGACTTCTCTTGTGTCTTACAGAAGATAACAGACTTGGACTAATTAAAAATGACAAGATCTTCATCAAACTCACATCCAGAATTTAACTATTCAAGAGGAATGATTAAAAGTAGGGAGTTTTCATCTCATGTCCTTGAATGACACCAAAACCTAGTCAGAGTGAGCCCTTCAAAATAGGCATCTAATTTTTCTACCAATTTCAACTAGTATCACTTTTTTCCAGCTACTGTAAGGGCAGCCACCTCATTTTTAAACTCTTTAGCCACTGAGGAATGAATAGCACCACAAAGACCTCTATCTGAGGACACACCAGTAAGTGGGTGTTTCTTCTTGTCCTCCCTCAGGCCTCTTCTCATATAAAGCCTGTTCCTACTCACCATCTTCATGGACTTGGCAATTTCTGGATGTTTTGATTGACTTTTGTCTCCTGGAAATATCTTTCAAAGTTATCATGTTTTGAACTTGTGATCTATTGTGTCTGCATGGCATAGGCCATAAGAACATGGTAGAACCTTGAAGGACAGGCAGGGTTTGGCTGAGACAATGCAAGCATTAGAGTTAACTTGGCCATTTAGCACCAGAATTATCTGGGAGGCAAAAATTGTTTCACTACTATATCTGTCCCTGAGCTGGGAGGCTCCCAGCTGGTGACAACTGGATCTATATATGAGACTAATTAACTATGGACTTTGTATGTAACTTTGACTTCCTCATGACATAGTGGCCTTGGACATATTAGACAGGTGGATTTCTTGAATGTTGTTCCATAGCCTTTTGTCATTAGTTTTTATTCTTTTATTTCTTTTTATTTCATTGAGTTCAGAGATGCCTAAGGGATTTGAAAATCACACTTCTAAATGTGTCTATGAGGACATTAATTTTCTAAGATGAGCAAATGATGAGGATCCTGTCTTAATGAACAATTTTAGTGATGAATTCAAAGTTTTATAAACCATACACTGGGTTGATAGGGTATGTCTATGAGCGTCCATCCAGCCCTGATCTCTTCCTGTCATTTCTCTTTGGCTTGTGACTGCAATGAGACTCTTCATGCCTTCTTCCACAATGCTTCTGCTTTGCTACATAGAATAGACAATGGAGCCAGTGAGCACAGATTTAGGCCCCAGAAACCAAAGGTCTTCTCTCCTCTCCTCTGTCCCCTTTGTGGATTTGTCACGGGAAGGAACATAGAGGCAAACAGCTTCAAAAGTAAATGTTCTACAAGCTACATAATTTGCCCTGATCCATCCTGGATACCAAAGCCCCTTCTGTAGGCAACATTTGTAGATTACAGATGTGTGATTGAGACTATCCTAGGCTGTAAGTAAGCAACTAGATGCTATCCTCAAAGGGAGGAGTATCAGCATTACCAAAATGATGATGAGGTCATCTAAATGATTACCTTTGCTCACACATTCTGGCATCAGTGGATGACAGGGGAGAATATTAAATGGTTTCACTTTTCTGGGGTGATGTTATCCAATTGGTCTTCACTCTGAAATAGTGTTCCCACAGCACTTGAATAGGGTTTTAAAAAATATAATACCTAAGCCAGGAAGAGGTGTGAGGCGTTGGTAGAAGATTCGATTAATAAAATCCTACTCACCTCTTGAAAGTAATAAGAAAATATTTTCTAGAAAGTCCCATTTTAGTCTCAAACTACATACCAAATAGACAAGTTTTAAAGTCTTATTCTGTAGAAATGTGTGCTTCAACAAAAGCGAAATGAGCCCCCCTCTCAAGAGATTCTAGAACTTTTGAGCATCCTGAAACTTCTTGACACTTCAGGTTTCTTTCCCCAGTACTATTATACAGCTTCCACTGCTTTTTCCCTAGGCAGTTGACACTTTTTCCTCTTTTTATTAAAAAAAAATAATTTTTTTGGTTTCTATGATGATTTTTGATAAGAATTTGATTTTAAAAAAGCAAAATAAAATACAAAACACATTTATACCATTCCCCAAGCTTCTCTCCTTTGAGACTGAGAGAGAAAGTGAAGTAAGTTATGGGACATAGAAAACAATCCCTTGAAAAAGATCTTTAAAATTCCCTTACAAGGAGTAGCATTTTCCAGAATTCACTTTTGGAATAAAAACTTTGACTTTGTTCAAAATTATCTGAATTCATTTAACATGAAGGGTCAGACTTCCAGAACGGTGTCATAGTTTCGGGAGGACATGCTGTCATTGTTGTTTGTTCAGTTGCAATTCTCATTACTATCAGCTGAATTAAATTAACATTTTATTAGGAAGAAAGAGAGATTTGGGGAAAATATCAAAAATGATGAAGCATCTTTTGACTTGTAAATTAGATAACTTTTATTTTAAGATTATTTAAAGCTTGACAGCTGTATTAAAGCCAACACATATGTAATTGTTTATCATTTTTTATTTCATTTGAAAATGAGTTTTACTGCATTTGAATAATAGAAGTAATAATGTGACAAATGAAAATATATACATCTTAGAGGGAAATATATTTTTATGAAGCAAGGAAACTTGTTATTATTTATGTGTTTTCAACGACTCTACATATCTTTGTAGACTTAACTCTGAACAGTGATTTATGCCATGAAGAAATATCCACAAATGATCATGCTTCCTCTGAGCAGATACATGATCTTCCCACAGCTTCCTAGTGGCAGGACAAGGTGGTCCAAGGAGAAAGAGAGACTTGTTCTAGCATTTGCAATCCCCGTTATCACCTTTTCCATTATCGCGTGACCCCCACCCTGCTGAAGGGCACAAGGGTCATATTTAGCCCATGACCTCCCTTTTCTCTCTCAGTAATAAACTGATTAAATTTTTCAAAGCATGCTTGTTCATATTCACAAAACAATTGTTGACAGCTATCAGGGCCCTGTACCGGTGCTGCCATCCTCCTTGGAGAGAGGCTTCTTTCTGTGGTGAGCAGTAGTTGATACAGCTGTTCAAAATGCCAAGAATAAATGGCTGTTCAGTGCAGGGCACTCAATAAAACATCTATGTCTATGTTACCTATTCCAAGACTCTGGGAAGGAGCATCGCAAAAACAAGAGTGGAGAGATAGTAAGAGATGAAGGGTGGGGTAGACACTTACAAAACGCTGTGTTCTAATATGATGTGGCCAATATAATCATGATTACACAGCAGCTGGGGCTACTTGTGTTTAACACGTTTGAGCACACACACACACACACACACACACACACACACACACACACACACACGCACGCACATGTCATGAAAGGAGGAAGAGAGATAAGAAGATAAGGGTGAACACTTTCACAACACAGCATACATATATGAAATTGTCAGAAATTAGATTTAAAAAGCAATTGTCCTAACCATGAATTAAATAATTCATGAGCAATGTACATAGCTGATTGTTACCATAGACACAGTAACAGTTACGTCTTTGCATTGATCACTGCAAACAGATACAGCATGCTGTGATTTGTATCAGTTCTTCTGTAGAAAAATGAGAATTTACATATTCACATGGAAAGAGAGAGATACATATACATATATGCATGTGAGAACAAAAAGATCATCATTAAAGTTATTTGCAAACCTGCCACCTAGCTAGGTGACTCTTATCTATCTATTGGTATAGTCTGGGCAATGGTAATTGGAGTAACATCTAATTTACATTGCTTTATATTTTATGTTGTTTCATAACTTCACTTAACCCCTTTTACACTGTGTTTTCTTATATAAAAATCCTTCCTCATTTCCCAAAGACTGTTTGGCATGTCTTTGTAGTAAAGTAGTCTGATTGATTTTACCAATGTCCTTTTTCCAAACATGAGTCTTAGTCATCTCTGCTGTTGCTACCTGTGACCTACAAATCTGTAATAAACATTCCTGAACCCATATTCATAATGGTTTGATCACTATGCTTTTTGGTTATTCTAAGTTTAAAAAGTGAGAGCAGACATTAAAGAAGCATGGTTTAATTTTTTTTCTATATCACAAGAACCAAAGTCTTTATGAAAGGACGGGAGGATTGAACAAGGAGTGTTTGTTTGTTTTACTGGCACCAAGGCTACTTCAGCATCCCCCAAAACCACATTGAGTACTGAATCCAATCTATTCCAATAACTCATATGGCCAGGCTTGGCAGGAGGAATACATCTTTGGAAGAAGCTACAACTGGGGAATACAATGATCTCGGGAGGCTATGCAGAAGCTGAGTTCCCGTCTGCCTTCTTTGGCAATAAAATCCAATTCTAGCTGCCACCATCATTAGCTCACACCTGATATGTCTTCTATATCCAGTCCTCTGTGAACATCTGTCAGATTGTTCCTTTTTACACACTCAAGGATGTTATGTAATCTGCGAATATATACCCATATGTTTCATGTTTAAAATGTAAATTTCATAATTGGGTCAAAAATTCTCCAATCTTTCTGAACCAAACAAAACACATTTATCTGATTAACATAATCACAAAATTATGTTTTGTTTGAGGAAACATTCACGGATACAGTCAGATGAATTTAGTTTCTTTTTCTTCTGTTGACAATTTCTTTCTAATGAGGAATGGTCAGGGAAGCAAAAGCAGAATTGGCAAATGCACATTAATTATTATTCCACCAGAAACAAAGTATATTCTAGAGATGGTCTGAGGTTCTCAGGCTTTGGGCTGCAGCACCTGCAGACCATCATTCTCTGGAACGTGTCTACTTCCTATTTCTGTTGATACAATGGTGGTTTCATCTTACAGTTGGCTGTTTTTCACAGTTGGCAAAACCTTGCAACATGTAAAGGACTCTCAACTGTCATTAACTTGAAAATCTGCAAACTTGGACTTTACTGACTCACTGAGGGTCCCCCCCACCCACCCTTCCTGCACTCTGAGATTGATTGTTAGTAAAACTGTGAACACTTGGGACATCAGAACAACTTTGAACACAAACTTTTTAAAGTATATCCTGTTTCCTTGTTTCTGTCTTCTCCCTTACATTTTAAATTCAGAGGGGAGGGGAAGCCCACAAAATGCAAGGGTGATGTTCTCTTTGGTTAAAGAAAACACAACTGTTTAGAAGTTGGTGTGTACTGTGGCAATGCTTTGAAACTGTGCTATTATTATTGCAATTTCTTAGGAGAAAAGTTTATTTATAAATAAAGAAGTCATTATAGTTACAGTGTATAAATGTATGTACTTCTGCCAATACTAAAATCAGGATTAATTGTGAAATGAGTTGATTTAGGCCTTTAACATGCTGGGAAGATAATTCTGCTGGTGAAGTACCTGTAATACAAGCATGGGGATCTGGGTTTGGTTGCCACAGTCCAAATTAAAAACCCAGGCATGGTGATACCAGCTTATGATGCCAGTTCTGAGAAGGCAGACGCGGCCAGAACCTAGATCTCATTGACCAGTCACTTAGTTGGTTAGTTTCAGGGCAGTGAGAGACTTTGTCTCAGAAAATCAATATTTTCTTGAACTTGTATCTTGAACTACAGTGAGGCTGATTTCTGGCCCCCACATACCCTCACACAAGCATTCACATTCATACTCATGCACATGTGCATGCAGCTGTACACATGTATATCAGCATGTGTGTGAACACACATACACACACAAATTTTTCAACTTGTGAATTTCTGTTTTCCTGCCGACTCTGTTACCATTGTTTTTTTTTTTTTGTAGTCTTCCTTATTATCATATAAAGCTTCAGTTTTAAGGGTGGTAATAAAGTACCCTCAAGCAACAGCCCAGGAAAACAAACAAGTTAAGAACCACTGGGTTGGTATCTTTAAGAAATGGAGAATTGAATTGGTATGTGGAGCTGGAGAGGTGACTCTGTGGTTCAGAGCCCTGGTTGCTCTTCCAGAGGCCCTGGGTTCATTTCCCAGCATCCATATGTGAACTCATAAAGGGCTGCAACTATAGTCCTATGGGATTTGATGACTTCCTCTGGTATGCAGGAATAGAACACAAGTAGATAAAAATATCCATATACATAAACAATCTTAAGAAAGAGGGGGAGGGGAGAGGGAGGGAGGGAGGAAGGAAGCAAGGAAGGAAGGAAAGAAAGACAATTAAGCAAAGCAGCCAAGAATACCTAGAACAGATTGAGCTCATGTATGTCTTAGAAGACTAGACTTGAAGACGCTTCTAAGCCTAATCTGGATGAGATGTGATGGCTATGGAGTGTAGAAAGCAGGCAGATGCAGAGAAAGATAGAACTTGGGATCAAAGTAAACATTCCCATTTTGAGGTTCCTGCCTTTGGAGACTGTGATGATTGCTATTGATTTTTCAACTTGACGTGATCTGGAATCACCACAGATACAAGCCTATAAACATGTCTCTGGGGGGTTTCTAGACAGCATCCGCTGAGGTGGGAAGACTCACTCTGAAAGTGGATGTCATTTCAGGAAAGCTGGAGTCCTAGGCTGAATAAAAAGGAGGTCTGGGCATAATAATTCCTCCCTTTGCTTCCGAGTTGAAGATGTAACAAGACCGGTGGTAGACGGATTTTCTTTATCTAACACCAGCCCCAAATAAGGACATGGAGAGTTTTTAGTATTTATGAAAGCTTTGCCATTGGCTTAGTTAGGTTAGTCTCAACTAGCTCTTATAACTTAAATTAATCTATTTATATTAATCCACATTCTGTCATGTGGATTAATATAAATACTCTACTTCACCACACACCTTCTGTTTTTTCCCTGTCTAGCTAACGGCTTCTTCCTCAGGCCTCTCTGTTCCCAGCAGTTCCGCCTAACCTCTTTCTAGCTATTAGCCAGTCAGCTTTTATCACACCAGTCACAACAATACGTTTTCACACAGTGGACAGATTTCCCACAACCAACTGTCTCAGAGTCTTTCTAGCAGGCATCCCACCATCCAGATGAACTATACGTTCAAATTGCTCCTAAGTAATCCTGACCTTAGTTAAGTTGCTTTTGTAGGGTATTTTGTCATAGAAGAGAGAAAAATAGCTTATAAGGGGGTAATGAGGCACTTCTCCAGTCGGAGTTGTTTGTTTTATAGATTACCTCATTCATCTTTGAGACTAAACTAAAATCATTTAACTGCAAAGCCGTCCTTATTTTCTGCTTGACTTCCACTTTATAAAACAGTTGGATTTATTCTGTTTATTCTCTCTCTCTCTCTCTCTCTCTCTCTCTCTCTCTCTCTCTCTCTCTCATTTGTGTGTGTGTTGTTTATGAGTACATATGTGGATGAGTACATGTGGTCATGTCTACACATGTGTAGAGGCTGGTGGAGGATGTCATTTCCTCTCAATTACTCTGCCTTTTAGTTTAATTCTTTGATGATTTTATACAATGTGTTTTGATCATAGTCACATACCCCCAGTCCTCCTATTCTTTGACCTGTACTTTTGAGGAAGGCTCTCTCACACAATCTGTAGTTATACTGGCACTCAGAAAGCTAAGTGACACACACCCCCACCCCCCCCACCCCCCACCCCTCTCCATCTCCTGGGGTTACAGGCATCCTGCTTACCTGGCCACACTTGGTTTTTAAAGTGGGCACTGAGATCAGGTTCTCATATTGGTACAGCAAATGTTCCTGCCCACTGAGCCAACTACCCCCCAGATATTTTTTTTAACTCAAGAATCTGGCAATCTGATCCAAGTGCTAAACTGGCCCGAGATTCAGAATTTCATGGTTAATCCAGGAACTGATAGGCCTTGCAGATGGTCCTGTGAACAGCTTCATAGTGGACCAGTTCTGTAGCCTGAACCTCTAAACAACATGGCAGTGCTGTGCCTAGGTGAGCAGCTTGGAAGCAGGACAGGTTTTCGGGGAAAAATCCCTGCTTGGTCTTTTTAACATGCAGCACTTGGGGAGCCTTGCCTAGGATTCTGGATCCGCCCAAGCTCCACGCTCCTTCTTTCCTTCCTTTTTTACCACGAAGAAGTAAGCCTAATCATCTCTTACCAAATGTTTTCCATAGCCAGAGGATTCATTGATGGGAAATGATAAATCCCTAGCAACGTAGACTTCTAACAGATGGCAGTAAAAGGGTTTGAAAATATTTCAGAACTGTCTAGTTTTTCATTCCCCAAATGTTTCCCTGCTCAGGCTCCGCCCCCACCCTCCCTGCAGCAGCGTCTCCCATTGTTTCCAGTGGTCCCATTTAGCTATAATTTATACTTCCTTCTGCTCCAAAACCAGATCCAAATTAGCCATGGAACAGAAGAAACTTCAGGAAGGAAACTTGCATTTCAAATGTGTCCCTTTCTCCTATTGGCTGGATATTCCACTAAAGACAAAGAGAAGTGACAGGTTTTTCTCTGTGCTCATTTCTCCTAGAGACTAGAGCAGTTCTAGACGGAGGCTGCTTATGATCTAAGGGACAAGATCACCCCATGCAGAGGGAAGAGGATTTTGGTTTTGTCTGGAACATTAAAAAAGCATATATATATATATATATATAATTAGCATTAGGTCATACAGAACGAACACCCCAAACCTCTACAGGAATCCTCACCACATAATGCATAGTTAACAGAATATTTTGGGTCCATTAAGTCCAGTTCTATCACCCTGTTACTTAAGTGACCTTCAATCTCATAATAACATAATTTTAAGTATATATAAAACATATAAGTGTACATAATATGTCTTATGTATTTTATATGTTTTACTTCTATTTTCTCCTTAAAGCCTAACAATAACCTTATATTGGCAACCCATATCTTGTTCTTATTTTTCAGGTGTGGCAACTTAGAGAGGAGAGAGACATCTGGTCCCCTCACTCAATATCATATGCCTTAATCTGATGCTTAGGGCAGAAAACTATGAATCTAACAAACATTTGTCTTCTTTTTTTATTTTTTTTCCTTTTTTGAAAATTTTATATACTTTATAAAGAAACCCCAACAGTTTTTTAAAAAAAATAAAATTTAACAGTTATCAGGTGACAGGCAAATAATTGAGAAAGGAATTTTACGTCTGGCTGGTGCCAGTGAAGTTGGAAAATTAATTTTGCATTTTTTGAGCCTTTTGACAGTAGTTGGAAAGTCCAATATATGTTCAACGATATGGAGCAGCGCCTATTCTTGGAGAGCAAGCAGCACTATCTTGTATTCCTTTGTCCATAGTTGGGAGGTTGACGGTACAAACAGCAGAGTGGGGGCAGGTTTGGAACGGCTGGTTTAGAAAGATCTTCAGAAGACTTGGAGATCTGCTTTAGCGATGTGTGTGAATGCAAAGACTTTGTCACTACACCACTGCTGGAGCCATCAGTGAAGACATGCAGACTCTAAACAACAACTTAGGATCACACTTGGAATCAGGTGATACTGTGAGCAGAGACCAAAAGTATTATTGCTTTGGAGACCAGCGGTAGTCAGGTGGTGACAGTGACAGCAACAGAGAGCTGTCTCCTTGTGCTTGGCACTGTTGTGAACCTAAGTAGGTCCACAAAATATTACACAGAAAGGGGTTCCGTCTAACGCTCACCTGACAGTAAGTACAGGTAGGGGTGCAGCAAGTGGTTTTGAGAAAAGGACTGTGGAAACACCTGACTCTTGAAGCAGACTCTTTGCCCCTTCCCTCACTTAGTGGCAAAGCCCTATACTTGTGAATGGTCCTCAAGGCTATGCTGCTCTCTGAATTTTTTTGTTACTTTGTTCATAAGGTGATTACAGTCGTATCACACTGGCCTTGAGGGCATTATGTAACCCTTCAAAAAATCATTTTGCCTCATTTTTATTTCAGGATTAATTTCTACATGCTTTTAAGTTTTTCTGAACACATCATTTATACATTATGAAATAATTTGAAATGTTTTCCTAAACATTTTCATAAAACTAGTTTATTTTGTAGTTTTAACCAAAAAGTGCCCCCTCTTATAAGTGAGTTCATCTAGCATTCATTTTTTTTTTTTTTACAGTGGATTTAAAGTACTTTTGTTCTGCTTAGATTTCAGGGGAGATGTGTTTACAGCCAAAAATCTTCCTCAATATTTGGGTTTTCCAGTATTTGCTGTTTTGTTTTTTAACTGACAGGTGCTACATGCATATCTGGTTTGATTCTGCCAGCCTCATGTCCAGCCTTCTAGAAGTGGCAGATCATGTTTTCCTTTCACTTAAGCTTGGTAGTCTGGAGTCCTTGGCACTAAGAGTAATTCTGTAACTGAGTTCTGTGCTCACCATATATGGATCACTCATCTATAACATGCCCCAAATGCAGCTTTCCCAGATACCTTGATGCAGAATAAAAGTGTTCATCATAAGCCACGGCTGTTGTAGTGAGTCTTCATCTGAGTGGTCTTGAATCTGTTCCTACAATATGAATCTTACACTGGGCAGTAGTAATCTACTGGCAAGTTTTTCTCAGCTCCTGGTACATTAAGGTTAACCTTGGTTTATCCTATTTAATATGAACCAATAACTACAGATTTGCATGACTTTTCCTAATCTAAACATTCTACTTTCTTCTGCCACTTGGAGTATTCTACAAGGCTTATAGAGATACTCTTCTCAGACTTTAGCCATTTCATGGTAATTAAGATTTACATTTAAACAAATTTAATAATCTGAACAGAGAACTTGAGTTACTCTTGAAAATCAGGACTAGTGATCATGATAGGATCTCAAGGCAGCGGGCTGAAAAACTGGTACTGAATTACTGCTTCAGTCTCTACACAGCCTTTATCATCATGAATGTTCAAGAAGTAGACAAAACTTGTAGTGACCAATCAGACAGGGCTAGGATATGAATTTGCAGATGGCTGTTATATCTAAGGGATGAAAGGCATTACTTGGTTTTATCCAAGGGATGAGGTACCATCTTCTAGTTCAAGAATGAAGTCTTCAGGTAATGTTTCAGTTGCTACATGAGCCAACTGGTCATCAAAAGAGTGTAGAGTCCATAATTTCTCTAATTCATAGGTTTCTCTGGTTTCTGGAAGCTTCAAATGGACCACCATATTGCCAAGATCCACACACAGCCAGTTGTCAGTGTCCTTCCCTTCAATCTTGACATATGGATCACCTCTACATCTCAGGTGTTTATACATCTTCACGATGTAGTAAGTCATAGCATGTAAGTGTCGGCTGGAAGTCCCACTCCCAATTACAAAGTAGTCTGTGTACCTCATTTCTGGAGGAACCTTGATCACACAAATGTCTCTGGCATTTTCTTGCCTCAGAAGTGAGACCAGCATATCGATGTCAAATTTGGCGCCAATGTGATCTTCCGCTCCTGGCTGCGGACGAGCGTCGCTATCGGTTCGCTCCTCTGACTGAGGCCCACAGTGCAGGCCGCGAGCCGGCTTGGGGTCAGGCCAGTCGCGGGTCCAGCCGAAAGCCATCGCTCTGCCAGCTGAGAAAGCCCAGGAACCGAAGACACCGCAGGGGCCGCTTGCTGCGAGACCAGCCTGCGCCACAACTGCTGCCACAGACGCCGTGCAGGGGACCAGTCATGGCACATGAACATTTGTCTTCTTTATGATAACATCTGTTTTGGATTACAAATAGTACCCACTTGTAGTTTTATATGTGTGTGTGTGTGTGTGTGTGTGTATATATATATATATATATATATATATATATATATATATATATATATATGTATATGTATATATCTGCTTCCTGCAGATCAGGATGTGACCCTCAGCTCTCAGTTACTTCTCCTACCTGCTCCTTACCATGTTAATAATGAACTGACTCCCTGAAACTATAAGCAAGCTTCAGATTCAATGCTTCTTCCATAATAGTTTCTTTGGTCATCATAGTGTCTCTTCACTACAGTAGAACAGTGGTTAAGACATGTAGATTCTATCTAGGTGATATCTGCTATATGCAGATTGCAACTTTTTGTTTAAATCGAATGGCAGTGTGTCCATGCCCCCCGCCATGTGTAAGTCAGAGGTCAATGTCATTGTCATCTTCAATTTCTCTGTTGCTATACCTGAAGAAACTATTTTTGCTATACTGGCTGGAGTGAGCCTTGGGGAACTACCTGTCTCTACCTCCCCAGTGCTGGGATTAGAGGAGCACACCACTGCACTCCGTGTTATATGTCATTGATGGTTATGAACACAGGTCATCAGGCTCATGTGGCTTTGCCAACTATTTTCATTTGCTTATTTTTCAGGAACATGAAGAGAGGGAGGGAGGGAGAGAGAGGGAGGGAGGGAGGGAGAGAGAGAGAGAGAGAGAGAGAGAGAGAGAGAGAGAGAGAGCGCCTGTGTGTCTGTGTCTTTGTGGCTACACATGTATGTGAATGTAGATGCCAGAGAACAACCTTGGGACAACTCTTCATGTGTCCCCTTTCTTCCTTTGCAGTAGATCTCTCCCTCAGCTACTGGCTCACCATTATTGAGATTTCCCTTTCCAGATAAGTGTAGATCAGGTAAAATTGACAAAACTGATTATCACAAATGGGATGTAGTTCCTTAGGGGCCACTGTGTTCATTTCTGAAGTCATATGATGAAGAAGGGAATGTAACACTTCATGATGGTGGAGAACATTTGCTTCCATGTCTAAAAGATGGGGATATACATTCCAGCTCTCTGCCATATTCTAGCTATGTGATTTTGGGCAAGCTTCTTAAATTTGCCAAACCTCCATTTCCTGTCTGGAAATGCAGAACATTATAGCCACTTTGAGACTTTTATGAGGATTAAATGAATGTAAAGCAAATGTAAAGTAATTCAAAGTACTCAATAAATGTGATCTTTTATTACAATCTGATGACAATTATATTACTATTAATTAAATTATAATTTAATTCATGACAGACAGTGCTTCTGTGACATATTCAAGGTCAGATAATCAGACAATGGCAAGAACTATACTTAAAAATAGCTCCATCAGTCCTGAAAAAAAAAATGGCTACATGTGTGGAGGGTGTGAATTCTTTTCTAGTATAACTCTATCTAAATTCAGATTTTCTTATCAAATATAATTTTCTTCCTAATGCAAGCCAGACAATTTTTCTGGATCTAAACCAAATCACTCTTCTGAATCTAGTTGTTCTTGGTAATATATTCATTGCTCATTTTTCTTTTTGATGAAAGGGTTTGGAGAACATCCCTAAATCATATGTCCTATCAGAAAACAACCTCAGTGGTCCAGTTTCTCTATATAAATCCTGTATTCTTTAGTATATTAGTCAGGGTTCTCTAAAGAAACAGAACCTACAGAATGAATATATATACATATATATGTGTATATATGTATACACACATAATATATATGGGTTAATTGCTTCTATATATTCTGTTTTCTTTCTGTCCTATCATGCCTCTGCCCCTCCAGAAATGCTCTTTTCCCACAGACTCAATAATTCTACACTAAAATTTTATCCTGTGTGTTTTTCATGAACTTATATTTAACTCCTCACTATATGTACTTTTTATTAAAATTACTTACCACTGTGGGCCAGCTAATCCAGTAATGGCTGACTATGAATGGAAGGTCCAAGGATCCAGAAATTTCTCAGTACCTGAGGCTACATGTCTGAGCTGAACTTCTGTGGACATTGGAATCTGAGAGAATTTGGCTCTAGCACCAGTGAATGAATGAACTTCCTATCAAGGCAAGAGCAAGCAGGGGAAGAGCAAAGGCTTTCTTCTTCCATGTCTTCATAGAGGCTTCTAGAAGAAGGTGTGGCCCAGATCAAAGGTGTGTCTTCCTGCCTTAAGATCCAGATGAAAAGTTTGTGTCTTTCTATCTCCAAAGTCTGGACTACAAGTGGATTCACTCACTTCAAACTGAGCAAAATAATCTCACAGCTATGCCCTTCATTTCAGGATTGCAGTTTATTCCAGATTACAGCCAATTTGACAACCAAGAATAGCCACCACATTTAGCAAGCCTGTAACTACTGATGGTGTCTATTGACCAAGTAAAAGGGGAGCATTATGCTTTATTATAAGGAACGAATGTGTTTCTGGCCTCTGAAGCCATCTTTTTCATACTTTAGAAGCACAGTGCTTTTCTTCCCTACATCTAAGCTGCTATGATTGGGCAGAGCAAAACTTCACTCACATGTCTTACCGCCATGATGACCTTTTGTCCCCAGTCTCTTTAAAAACTGAGAAAGTTCCTGTCCACAGCCCCACGCCCCTCCTTATTCTTGTGTTCTCCTGGACTCTGCCTCAACAGCTCTGATGTTTTCCCACTTAATAACTTAGTTTAATCATAAAATTGTCTGGTTCTCTTGTGCTCTTGGCAAAGCAGGTATATCCAAGTGAGTAAGAGAACTCACCTGCCATTGCCTTCATCATGAACATGCCTTTTTATGGAGACTGGATTTTAAAAGTATATGCATGGAAGACAGTCCTTCCAAGGGCCTTATGCCTTAATTCATAGTAAGGGACTGTGATGTGAGACCTGGCAAAAGTGATAAGTGTTGGATCATAAATGTCTCCCAGAGGCCCATGGATTAATGGCTTGGTTGCCTCCCTGTGGTGTTGATAGAACAGGTTGGGACCTTTAGGAGGCAGAGCTAGTGGGAGGAAGTTAGGCTGGTGATGGTGCAGCTTTGAAGGGGATATTGGGACTACAGGTATTTATTTCTGTGCCTCTTTCCCCAGACACTTCAGATGAGCACCCATACACCGTGTACTTCAATATCTCTGTACTGTGATAGGCTCAAAGCAATGTGGCCAAGGGAACATAGTGTGAAACCTCTGAAACCATGAGCCAACATCAACCATTATTACCGCTTGTCGGTTGTTGCTCAAACAATCTGCTGACTTGACTTATAAAGTGCTACTTCCCTTGGAAAATGTTAAGATCCAGGCTGCAAACTGTGATTTTGGTATTTCTGGGATGCACATCTGTGGTCCATCTTCCTGAGAGAGTGCAGATTCTGCTCGTATAGCTTTCAGGAACCTTGTAGAAGCTATGACCCTTTGAAGTGGACACACACATGGCTATCACTCATAACACACACAGATGAGAGATATAGTTTAGGCTTCTGAAGATGGCAATTCCAGAGAGTTTTTGAGCCAGTGACAAAACCAAGCAATTCTCTCTGGACCCTTTGATTTTATTGCTTCTATAAATCATGTTCTTCTCTGGTCCTACTATACTCCTACCCCTTCAGAAATGTTCTTTCCCACTGAATCTCTAATTCCACACTGAAAATTCATCCCATGTGCTTCTCATAAATTTATACTTAACTCCACAGAAATTGATGTAAGTCCCATTGAAGCCCAAGCAGGTTTCTAGACCTCCCCTTCTCACAGACTCTCACTGGCCATTTAAGAGAGAAAGTTCACTGATTGCCAAGACTATATTAAGGACCAAGCATCCAATTTCCAAGTGACCTGCTAGTCCAAATGTACTATCTCCATCCCATATGAATTTTTCTTTCTCTCTGAGAAATTATAGACTTGGTATAATGCAGCTCCTGCATCTGCTCATTCTCAGCAGCCCCTGGAAGGGTGCTATTAATCCACAGGCTCTGGGGAGGAAGTGTATGCATTATTGTCTGACGTTTCTCCCTCCAGTTTCTCTGCTGGTGCCATACAGCTGTGTTTCTGTAAAAACAAGTGTGCCAGAAAAGGAAGAAAAACACTGTTTATGAAACTGCATAGATTGGTGAGTCATAGCATCTCAATAGCCCTGAGATAAGTGCAGCTAACTACTTATGCAAATTTCAGAATTGTCTGTGAGCAAAAGGTTACACAGTACATAACCTGGAGCTTTTATGACTAATAAGACAGTCATTTCCATTTGAGCACAGAAAATACTTAGCTTTTTTTTTTTTAACTTCTTCTTTTTATGGCTTCTCATAATTGTCCCTAATAACACACAAAAAAAATAATTCGGAGACTTTATCTCCAGGAGGTGTAGACATCAGGGAAATTTCCTGTCATGTCCATGGCTGGAAGGGTGCGACATCTTTCTGGCTTATTCTTGATAGTATAGTTTGAAGACATGAAGCCTTGAGTGACTCTCTGGAAAAGAAATTCTATTAAATTTGCCCACTTCTGAGTGTTTACTATCCTGCTTATATGTCTTTCAACTTAATAGTCAAAACAATAAAAAATAAAGAAATATGATTTTTAAAAGATATTTTTGATTTTCATATCAATTAGGTGAAGCAGGTATGGCACAAATTGATACTGCTTTCTGTTTGGGAAAGATGTTTCGTTTTGGTACAATATAGAAATTCGGAATGAACAGAGAAAGATTTCCTCAACATGATCCGTTTTCCTGTAGTCTGCCCATTGAATGATAGGAGGTTTTGTTTGAATGAAACAAAAAGTGAAACAGCTGATTATGTAAATAAAATATAAATAAATTAAGAAGCCATCAACCAATGAAAACTTGAGTTGGTGCCAATAGATTCACACACACACACACACACACACACACACACACACACACACACACACAATTGCTCTTATTTGAGTTAGCCATGATCAAAGATTCTGGTGTATACGTATTTTATTTGAAGTGGAATTTAGAATTAAATTTTGCCTCTTCCCTTTAAAATCTCAATTTAGGAAGTATTTTTAAATCATGTTTATTCCTCTGAAACATAAACAGAATCTGGGGAAACACATCCGTGGGTAACAAACTTGTGCTGCAAGTGTGAGAACCTGAATTCAGATACTCAGCAAACCTATAATCTCAATGCTGAGCAGCCAGAGACAGGACGATTCCTGAAGCTCATTGGCCTGCCAGTCTAGCCTAATTGGTAAGTCCCACGTTCAATGAGAAACCCTATCCCAAGGAAGATTGGAGGCATTTGAAGGTGATACCTGACCTGGAACTGTACCTGTATGCACACTGTACCTACACTTAAATATACCCTCACATACACCATACATAACACTGACCAACAAGAAAGAGAAAGAGAAGAGAGACAGAGCGACAGAGAGAGAGAGACAGAGAGAGACAGAGAGAGACCTAGCCTATCTCTGGTAAAATTTCCCAGAAGTTTTACCCAGCCAATAAGTGTGTGAGTTGCTATGGAAACCTGCAGGAAATTTTCTTTCCCACTAAGTGTAAGGGTGTCATAGATATAAACATGGTAGCAAATAAATTTTTCAGTGATACTCCTAAAATGCATAGGCTTCCTTCTTCATCAGCAGATAAACCAAGTCATCTACTTTTCTTCTCATCATCCCTATCAACTCTCATGAAGGTTCTGACTTATAATTTTATAACACTCCAGCATTTTCCATTTAGATTTTATACCAAAACATGCTGCAGTGACGGGTAGCCTGGGAATAGAGAAGAAGAGATAGATGCCTTTTCCTGGCCTCTAATTTGTCCCTTGAGTGTAAGTCTGTGGATAATTTTTCACTGTCTACTTGGACAAATATGGTGCCATATTTTCTTATCAATATTATTGTGCCAACTTGGACCATATATTTGGCCCAATCTTGTTTTGGGTTTGTCTATGAGAGAACTTGGAGTAAGATTAAAATTTATATTAGTAGACAGAGCAAAGTGGCTTCCCTCCCTACTGTGGGTGAGCAGCATCCAATCCACTGAAGAGTTGAATAGACCTGAAATGCTGAGACTGAGCGCCCCCTCTGCCTGGCTACCAGTGGTCTGGAACAGTAGCTTTTTCAAGATCCTCTCAGGCCTTCATTTTTTTGTCCTGCAGATGGGAGCACAGGCCACCAGGGATACTGGGTCTCCAAATCACCCATGGCAGATCTTAGAAACTACTAACCTCCATGATCATGCAAGCCAATTCCTTCTAATAGACACTTGTGTTTGATCCTTTCACATATTATTATCTGTATTACCTATATAAAACAATGGAGTTCACTGCGATGTTTCTACAGACCTTTTTTCATATTCACCCTCATGAACTTCTGTTGCTCCATCTCCTTCTACAGATGCTTCTCTACCCTCAAATTGCATCAAGACATAATTGTTTGTGTCTTTAAAACAAAACAAAGAAACCTGAATTCTAAACCTGAAAGAAACATATATTTGTCTCTTTGAGTTTGCCTTATAGATCACTTTCCTTTTTTTATATTTTTACTTATTTTTGATTACTTTATACATGTATACATCTTAATCACATTCCTTTCTACTAACTTCTCTCTCTTGTTGACTCCCTTCTTTTTCCTAAAGGGTTCTGCTTTCATTCTCTTCTGTGACCTCCTAGGATTAGTCAGGGCTGTAAGAGTGAACATGGCTGGAGGCTTATCTCCTGGAGCATGGGTGACCTACCAAAATCCATCCTGCTGGTCAAAATAAATCTCCATCCCCTGAAGCCGTTTCTCTTTTTCTTTAAACACAGACACAGGGTCCTGGATTTGACTGGAACACTTTACATGTGTGCTTTATTGCCTTTAAGACCCCACATCAGCAGACTTCTCCAGAAAAGCAGAATCAATCAAGATTTCACAGTAGATGTGAGTATATTTCTTCCTTGGAAAAATGAGTTCTTCTCCAGCCTAGTGGATTAGACAGTCACTTCCAATATGGAAAAGAAGAACCAGATCTACGGACACCTGAAGGGTTGGGACTTGAGAAGTCTCCTCTAAGCCTTTAATGTCCCTGAGCAAGGGGCATAATGGAAAGGAAACAGGCAGCCAGCTTCCTGAGGACAGCAACCCTGCCCCTCTAAAAGCCCCTCCTCTGGATGATGCTGGCTTTGCCATGAAACAGGCTGGCAGGGACGACTTGCTTTTCTATCTCTTTTCCTAAAAGAAATCTGTTGAGAAAGGTGCCAAGGTAACTGTAAGAAATGACAACAAGAAGCTGTCAGGGACTGACATGAGTTTTAGAAAAGAGGAAGCAAAGAAAGAAAGAAAGAAAGAGATGGTAGGAAGAATGGGGAGGAAATAAATGGAGGGGAGGAAGGGTGGGGAAAGGGGAAGAAATAAAAGAAGGAAGAGAGCAAAGGAGGAAGGAGGGTGAGGGAAAGATGGAGGAAATGAATGAGGTAGGAGGGGGAAGAGGGAGGGAGGGAGGAAGAAGATGAGAAAGACAGGGAGGAAGGATGGAGAGAAGGAGAGAGGACCATTTTCTTTGTAAATACAAAGGCACAATAGCCGAGCCTGGAGCAGCTTGCTTGCAACTCTTGCTACTGGAGAGGTGGGAACCTGAGGGTCCCAAATTGAAGTTCAGCCTAAATTACAAAGTGAGTTCAAAACTAGTCTGGGCAACTTAGGAAGAATCTGACTCCAAATAAAAAAATGAAAAAGGCAGTTCAATGGTAGAGTGTTTTCTCAGAATGTGAATTTTTGAGATCAGTTCCTCAGTGCCAATAAATAAACACATGCACAAGCGCACACCAATCAATCACATATTCTTAAAATGCATTTCTCATAGATTAGCTATAATAGGGAACCATTCTGTTGTCCTTAGCTAAATATGTCACACATTTATTTGCACCAGCATAGGAATAAAAGTTACCAGGGAAATGACTATTAATGTTTGTATTAATTACAAAATATGTTTTTTTTTAATTCAGGGAACAAAAGGAAGAAGGCCAGGTGGCAGGGTTGGCAGATGTGGTATTATTAAGTCCCTCACTGACATGCGTAGGTAACTGTATTTCCAAGTACAATTTAGAGCCCACACTTTACACTGAGGATGTAGCTCAATTAGCAGAGAGCTTGCCTAGGTGCCTGAGCATTGGTTTACCACCACCACATAAAACAGGCACCGTGACACATATCTGTAATACTGGCTCTCAGGACATGGCATAAGGATCCATGATAGCTCATGATCATCCTCATTTATACAGCAAGATTGAGGCCAACCTGCACTACATGAATCCCTGCCTCCCCCACTTCAAAAAGCCATTTTTCCCATTTACAGCCCCTCACTTCATTCTATGCCTTTAGCCAGAGAACGACATCCTCATCCTGACATTAATAGCATAAGGCCACTGGTGTCTTGTGCTGGGCTTCTCAATAGGATACTCAGTGGCCAACAGGTTAGAGCTCAGCTGTGAGACAGCCAACTGCCTATAGCATTGTGAAGTCTTTATTCTGTCCCATAATACTGAGAACACACGACTGTGCTCCCTAATGCTGCTAGGAGAAAAAAAAAGCATAAACCAGGACATCTTGGAACATTCTGTATAAATTCTTTATTTTTTAGTTAGAGAAACACAGAACAGAAAGATGGTGATATTTTCTTTTCTGGGAATTTTCTGGCAGCAAGTGGCAAAGTTCAGGCTAGAACTGGTATTCTGGCTAATCACCCTCTACTTTTCACATCGTGTGTGTGTGTGTGTGTGTGTGTGTGTGTGTGTGTGTGTGTGTGTGTGTGTGTGTATGGTGTGTGATGTGGGGTGTGTGTGTGTGTGTGTGTGTGTGTGTTTGGTGTGTATGTGTGTCTATAGCCAGAATTTCCCCAAGGAAGTAGGCTATGAGTGGGGGTCAAATGCATAGGGTATTCTTGCTGAGGTTGGTGTTTTTAAAACTTGAAAGAGAGATTTAACTTCCAGGATGAACATGAAGTTCTGGGAATGAAGGACTGAAATATTAGGAAGGACTCAAGTCTGTCTCAAGTCTGAGCTTTGGGAAGGCTAGGTCTAGCCTCAAGAAACAATCTATCCCTAGGCTTCAGGTCAAATTACCCTTGGACTCCTGCATTTAGCTCAGTGCAAGGTTTCCAATATATGAAACCAGTTTACAAGAAATGAGTTTGTGACTGTCAAGGAAATTTAATAACAGCCTTTCCTTCCTACTGTTCTGTTATTGGCCTTTCATGAAGATTTTTGCTGGTGAAGGAATGATGATATTATGCCCTCCTACTGAAAGCCAGGCCAGGAAGACAACTTGGAGTTGAGGCAAAGGGTGCCAATTAGTGAAATGGTCTTGAATGTAGACATTGCTATTAATCTCTTTGTCTTGCTTTCTTGATCCTAGGCTATTGATTCTCAGCAAATATTTTCTTAAATTGGCAGAGACAATTCCACTAACCAGATACAATACACATTCGACCTACTTCCCTCTCTATATACAGAGAGAGCGAGAGCAAGAGGGAGAGGGAAAGAGAGAGGAAGGGAGAGGGAGAGGGAGAGAGTTTGTGACTATGAAGATACAGATGAAATGGCTTCTCTGCAGATACAGGACAAATGAACCCAGGAGGCTCCTCAGTGACAGCCAGGGACTTGTCACCCTCACTGCCTTTGCCCAGGCTTCTCCACACTTACCTTTCACCAAGGGTTTAAGTTTAACTTTGTAGAGAAATTCTTCCCTGGAACGTTTCTTTCTGTGTTCCTTTGTAGAACATTGATTGACTTTCTCTTTAAGCCAGACAAACTATAAAGTAATTGCTGGGGCACAAAGTGAAGTCACATACCAAGAATAGTTTTAGTGTGAGTGAACTAAAGAGCCAACACTGTCCCAGTTACTCTACTACCTGGACATTTGAGTTCAGATGTTTGTTGGAAATTTCACATAACATTCATCCTACATTTCTCTAATAGACACTGAGGCTCCTGCCTAGGTTCTCAGACAGAGGACAGAGATGCCCAGGATTCTCCCCACCATCAACACCACCTCTGGCTTGCTCAGCCTACTTTCTTTGCTTCTTTGTTTTATTTTTTTTAAAAAGGTTCTTTTCCCCATGCATCCCCCTGCTCACCCATCTTTTCCTCTTCTCAATCTCTCCCAGTCTGCCTTCAGCCTCCCCCCACCCCAATTCCCTGATCCCTTCCCCCAAAAGGCCAAAAAGTCCCAAGGTGGGTCAACTCAGCATGGCTTATCAACTCCAGGCAGGTTCGATTTCCTCATCCCAATGTCAAGAATGAATTAGGCACTCCTCTGCAGGGAATGGGCTCCAAGGTGCCATCCTCTTTACAGGAACATAGTCTGGTTCCACTCCTCGAGGCTCCATATATTTCCCATGCCAATCAAAAGTTGCCTACCTATGGAGGGCCTAGCTCTTTCCTATGGTTCCCTAGGGACGGTTCTTGATTCATTGAGCTCCCAGAGCTCCAGCCACCCATCTCTGTGGGACTCCTCCTCATAATCTCTCTCTTCTTGCTCATACAAACACCCCCCACCCCACACCACCCCTGGCCTCCTGGGCTCTGTCACTGGAAGGGGAGGTGAGCCCAGTGCTAAGCCATGAATCTCTGTCTCCACCTCCATCCATTGTTGGGTGTAGGTTCTGTGATGACACTAGGGTGGTTATTCATTTAATTATAGGGGAAGTCCTATCTAGGCAACCCCTCCATTATTGGTTGGGGACCTAGCCAGGGACGTCCTGTGAGTTCTTTGGGGTTTCCCTAGCACCTGGTTGTTGTAATTGATTTCTGGCCCAGGTTTTCTGGCCCAGACTAGAAGTTTGACCAGCAGTCTGGCAGTTCCAGAGACCCAGAGAAACAATGCAGTCCCATACAGGCACTTAGACACTTACATTAATTTTCTGCTGATTGACCTAGGATCCAGGCATATAATTTGCTAACTCCTTCATCTGAGCTCAACCCATCTTGTTCAGCCATGTGGCTTGGTGCCATTTCTCAGAGCAGCATTTCAACTTCTTTCCTCTGTGTCATCTCCTAGGTCTCCTGGAATCTCTGCAGCTTCTGTCTGTCCTTCTGAGATGTTTCTGAGTTTTCTTAACCTGGTAGCCCCACCCACACTTCCTGTCTGCCTTTTGACCAATCAGCTTTTATTAAACCCATAGATGGGGTACATATTTACCATAAACCCACTCTCTCACTCAACCATCTCCTTCTCTCATGATTTGTTTCCACCTCTCCTTGGTCACTACCTGTTATGATCCCAATTTGCTAATGAGATTGTCTTGACTTTCTTTTCTTAGGGGAATCCCTAGATGTCTCACTTAAGTTCTGATCCCAAGCTGTTCAGGGGTCATGGCTTGTAGCTTGGGTATTCTTTGCTTTTTGTCTAAAATCCACTTATAAGTGAGTACTATGCCTATCTTTCTGGGCTTGTGATACCTCACTCAGAAGGATATTCTCCAAATCCATTAATTTGCATGTAAATTTTGGGATGTCATTGTTTTTTACTGCTGAGTAGTACTCCATTGTGTAAATGCTGCACAATTTGTTAATCCATTCTTCAGCTGAGGGGCATCTAGGTTGATGCCAGGTTCTTGTTATTACAAATAACTCTGATATGAACATAGTTGAGTTAATGCCTTTGGGTTACAAATGTGCATCCTTTGGGTATATAACCAATAGTGCTATTGCAGGACCCTTGGAGAGATTGATTTCCACTTGTCTGAGGAACCACCATACTGCATTCTAGAGTGGCTGTACAAGTCTACACTCCTATTAACAATGGAGGAGTGTTCCCCTTGCTCTACATCCCCTACAGCATAGGCTGTCATCTCTGTTTTTTATCTTAGCCATTCTGACATGTGTAAGATGGTATTTCAAAGTTGTTTTGATTTGCATTTCTCTGATGGCTAAAGTTAATGAGCAATTTTTTAAGTGCCTTTCAGCCATTTGTAATTCTTTTGTTGAGAATTCCCTATCTGACTCTGAATCCCATTTTTTAATTTGGTTATTTAGATTTTGGGGCTCTAGTTTCTTGAGTTCTCTATATATTTTAAAGACCAGTCCTCTGTCAGATGTAGGGTTGGTGAAAATATTTTCCCATTCTATAGGCTGTTGTTTTGTCTTATTGATTGTGTCTTTTGCCTTACAGAGGCTTCACAGTTTCAAGAGGTCCCACTTATTGATTGTTGTTCTTAGTGTCTGTGCTACTAGTGTTATATTAGGAAGTGGTTATCTATACCAATTCATTGAAGGGTATTTCCCACTTTCTTTCTATCAAGTTCAGTGTGGCTGGGTTTATGTTGAGGTCTTTGATCCACTTGGATTTGAGTTGTGTGCAGGGTGACAGGCTTGGATCTATTTGCGTTTTTCTACACATGACCATCCAGCTATGCCAACACCATTTGTTAAAGATACTATCTTTTATTCCATTGAATATTTTGGGCCTTTTTGTCAAAAATCAGGAGTTCATGGGTGTGTGGGTTAAGATTGTGGTCTTTAATTCAATTCCATTGATCCTCAAGTCTGCTTTTATGCCAGTACCAGGCTATTTTTATTGCTGTAGCTCAATAGTATACCTTGAAGTTAGGGATGTTGATGCCTCTTGAGGTTCTTTTCTTGAGCAGGATTGTCTTGGCAATCCTGGCTTTCCTGTTATTTCATATGAAGTTGAGTATTGTTCCTTTAAGGTCTGTAAAAAATTGTGTTGAGATTTTGATGGGAATTGCATTGAATCTGTAGATTGCTTTTGGTAGGATTGCCATTTTTACTCTGTTGATCCTGCCTATCTAGAAGCATGGGTGATCTCTCCATTTTCTGATATCCTCTTCAATTTCTTTCTTCAATGATTTAAAGTTTTTATCAAATAGATCTGCTACCTCTTTGGTTAGAGTTATACTGAAATACTTAATGCTATTTGCAGCTATTATAAAGGGTGATGTTTCCCTTATTTCTTTTTCAGCCCTTTTATTTTTACTATATAGGAGGGCTATTGATTTTTTTTTTAGTTAATCTTGTACTCTGCTACATTACTGAGGGTATTTATCAGCTGTAGGAGTTCCCTGGTAGAATTTTGGGGGTCACTTATGTACACAATCATATCATCTGCAAATATAGTTTGACTTCTTTTTTTCCAATTTGTATCCCCTTGATGTCTTTTTGTTCTCTTATTGTTTCAGCTAAAACCTGGAGAAATATATTGAATAGATAAGAAGAGAGGAGACAGCCTTGTCTTGTTTCTGATTTTAGTGGGATTGCTTTGAGTTTTTCTCCACTTAGTTTGATGTTGGCTGTTTGTTTACTGTATATCGCCTTTATCATATTTAATTATTTTCCCTGTATCCCTGATCTCTCCAGAACTTTTATCATAAAATTTTTTTTGTATGTTGAACCATCCCTGCATCTCTGGGATGAAGCCTACTTGATCATGGTAGGTGACTTTTTAAATATGTTGTTGGATTCGGTTTGCCAGAATTTTATTGAGTATATTTGCATCAATGTTCATGAGGGAGATTGGTTTGTAATTCTCTTTCTTTGTTGCATCTTTGAGTGGCTTGGATATCAGGGTGAGCGTGGCCTCATAAAAACAGTTTGGATGCCTGGGCTTCTTACACTTCATCCTTTAATTCCCTGAACAAGCATCCAGGCAGGGGCTGATGCCTCTGTTACTGTGACTGCTGGGTGCATCGGTAGTATCACCAATGCTTGCTTTTGCACTCTCTAAGCAGGTGTTAGGGCTTGGGGGAGTGCTGTGGGTACATTACTGCAAGCAAGGAGCTTATCTTTAATCCAGAGCCCATGTTATTCCCATTAGGCCACAGAGGCAGACTCCTCCTCCTGTTGCCTGCTTCCTTGCCAGAGCCCAGCCAGGACATTCAGCCTTGCTCATTTGGTTTTTGTGTCATTTCTGGTCTAACAAGATGTGTTCTTACTGCCAGGCAATCTGTTCAGGTTTTCTGTCTTTTTCTGTCTTTAAATTTTATTTGTTTTTGCAGTCAGAAAGAGTGCACTCAAGTCTACTCCACTGTCCTGTAACTCTGTATTTGTTTGCTGTTTCTCGCTCTGGACTGTGACTTGAAGCAATGAGTGTGTCTTTTGTTACCTTACTACCTAACACTGAGCTAATCACCAAAGGGCAGATACAACATCATTCCTCTTATAATGAAGGAGGTAGAATAATCAAATTCAGAGACTCTAAGTAAAATGATGGTTGCCAAGAGTTGAGGAAATGGAAATTAGAAGTTACTTTTTGGTGTATTTGAAATTTCTGTTTGGTATATGCAGAATTTCTGTTTGAGAGGATGCCAGAGTTATGGAAGTGGATGATGGTGGTAGGCACACAGCAAAACAGATGTTCTTAATGACACTGAAATATAGGTTTCAAGATAATTAACATCATGTCAGTGTGTATTTTCCCATAATAAAATGGTAAAAGGAAGTGAATATAGGAGAAAAAGGAAAAATGGAAAAGGAAGAAAATGTAGGGGAGGGAAGGAGGGGAGAGGAGGGGAGAGGAGGGGAGGGTGAGGGGTAAGAAGTTTCTGGCCCAGCCTAGCCCTGGGATCCTGACCAGCAGTCCCAAATAACCATACAAAGTCTTATATTAATTACATGCTGCGACACCACTAAAGAATACGGTTCTCCCTCCGTCAACAACTGCCTACAACTCTTTAGGGAGGGGCAGGGTTTCATCATCCCTGCCTCACTTCTAATCCCTCTTAAAGAGGAGAGCAATAGAGAACATAAAAGTAAGAGATGGATATGGACAGATTTGATCCTGAAGAAACACTGATTTTTTTCAATCTTCTATCCTACTGCTTAAATTCTTTTCAAAACATCTTCCAGAACTTGGACATCTGTCCATAGCATCTTCTTCCAAGATGAGTTTCTCTACAGAACCAAGTAGCCCAAGACTAAAGTAAATGTGCTGCCATCTGAAAATTGTTCTTTATTGATCTGTACTCCCTATGTTTTATCCAGAGAGCAGCTTAATCAGCCAAGCAGCTTCCCTCTTGGGCACCAGTGATAGATCACACTAGGCAAAAGGCAAATGGCTAAAAGCAATAGGCAGAGAAGCAAATGCTTATTGATCAAGGCATTAAAACTCACAGATGATTCCTTGCTAACAGGAGAGAGCATTCCTTATGGTTTAGTGTGTTCCCCCTGCTACTCTCTGCATGGTTTCACAATTAATAACCAGAATAGTGACACCTAGAGGAGCCATTTACTTACCCTTTGCACAGACAAGGAAAGGCCGGGAAATAAGAAACGTGTGGAAGTCAGCAGCTAATGAAAAAGGATGTGGCTGAAGTGTGGACCTCAGAACTTGTAGGATATATGGACTGCTTCTGAAGAATTTAGTTTATGCTTTGAACCATGTCTACCATGTAAATGCTTTTAAACTGTATTAGATTGTAATATATAGCTTAGTAAATTTTCAAAAGTGTTTGTGAGTATGAACATCACATTTTGCTTGGGTTTTAGACTTGAGTTTGCATAAGCATATAAAGAATTGAACTTCTTGATGCAACCTAAACCAAGGAACACTAGCCCTTGGAGACATATAAAACAGTACCATGAAGCTTAGCCCACATCTCTAGAGCATGACAATTTCCACTTCTCTTTCTTAGCCCTTTCCAAGAAGGCCCGACTTCAGAAGACTCTTACAATATATGTCAAGTATGGCAACCATCCTTCAGCTCATGATTACGGGGACTTTTTCTACCAGCATCACCCCCAAGTCTTGGGATTGCATAAGAGTTCTTCATTTTCTTCTTTTTCTCTATATCCCTATATGTTCTGAGTTAAAACAAAAAAGGTGTGAGCTGGAAAGATGGCTCAGCAATTAAGAGCACTGGTTGCTCTTCCAGAGGTTCAATTTCCAATAACTGTATGGTGGTTCACACTCATCTGTAATTCAAATCTCGAGGGATACAATTTCCCATCTTGACCTCTGAGGACAACAAGCATACACATGATGCACAGATATTTACGTAGGTTAAACACACTTGAACACAAACCTTAAAAAGTTGGGAGTTGGGGCAGTAAGCCATATGACTAGAAGCTCTTAATTCTTGTTTTATCCACCAGTACCTCTGCTTTTTACAAACCCAGAGGGGATTCCTGCCTCTTTACTATATCATTTCCCACTCAGAGAACTAGAGTTTTAGCATAAACTATTATTAATGCAGCATCTAACCAACTGTAAAATTCATTAACAAAATGTTTCTTATAACAGGAATGAGGAAGAACAATCAGCCTTAAGAAAACCAATGTTTGGGTACTTAAAAAAGATTGCCCTTTTTCATAGTATTTAATACTAAACAAAGCAAGCTCTTCTTTCTTCAACAGGACCAGCATAGAGCCATGAGGTGTATGTGATATTGAAGGAAAAAAAGAAGAAAATCAAGGAAGAAAAGGAATGAAGAAAGAGGAAATGAATGGAGAAAGTCTCAAGGAAAAGATAAATACTAATAGAAAAGGGAAAGGCACTGGTCTGCAAAAGAATATGAAAGAATGTTGGGTAGGAATGAAGAAACTAAAGACATATAAATCAATAATAATAATAATACAAATGTTGGATAGGCAAACACAAGCCTGGTAATAGATTATAAAATATGTATCACATGCTATGAGCAATGAAAACCAAAGGTAGCTTTAATAAGAAGCATTGGTTCTATTTGAGTGTGAATCGCAGTATACATTTGCTAAGGTGATGCTAGAAGAGCTTTGATGAAAGGCATGCTGATGCTTCAACTAGAATCCCACCTCCAAGATCTGCACCGGAAGTTTCATTGGTGGACTGTCATTTCAATCAGCACATTGACGATGAAATGTATTTAATATTGCAGAGCAGGAACTGAGCCCAACTCCATCTCTTCTTAGCTGTGTGGTCTTGGACAAGCCACTTAAACTTGAGGTCAGCGGCTCTGCTTTTTTAAAAGACATAACAATGCCTACTTTGTTGGGGTTGAGAATACCAAATTAAACAAAATGTATGGAAAATTATTACACCAAGGGCACTCAGAGAATGCCAGCTCCATCAGACTAATGATTTCCATGTGTCTAAATTATGTGCCGCCCAGCAGTGGTCAATGCACATGACCTTCAGTTAGCAACCTGCGTCTCTGGTCTTTGACGTAGCAAAAGATTTACGCAAGAACGATCACTGCCGGCTTTTTCATGTGTGCTCTACGAAGCACCATATTTTAAAACTGGAACAAGTGTATTGCATGCAGGATCCATCCCGTGACGAAAATATTTAGACTAGAAACTGCAGAGAAAGCTTGTGAGGTTTTTCGCAATGTAATTGGAAAACATGGCCCAATTCCAAAGCAATTTGAAATGCAGATTAAAAGCAGTATGTTTTGACGGTCTTGAAATCCAGTCAAGGAATTGCACATGAATGCGATGCTTTCTCTTCGTGCTGCAGATTTCATAAAACCAAACTGTCAGAGTGTGGAAGGGTAAGTGCCCTGGAACTCTGTAGTAACCGTGAACTTGGTGCTTGCAAAAGCCAACTGAACTGTAAATAGCCTTGTGAGAATTTGCATGAAATAGAGTGCTGGGATGATCAGTATTGAATGCTTTTTCCACCCCACCACCTGGTGCCAATTTATATCACTGATTCAATCTATTTACTTAGACATTATTAAGATTATAAGATTTATGATTATAGAAAATATAACAGGAAAGTTATTTGCCAAGATGTTTGTTTTTGGCTTAGCACAGAACAGGTGATTTTAAATATTTTAAATCTGGAAAGGAAAACAGAAATAATTTAGTTTCTTTTTCCCTCTCAAAATGTATTCCAGTAAAGAAGCTGAACACCGATGCCTTTAAAAAAGGATTCATTTCCTCTTTTAAATGAGCAGACACACATACACACACACACACAAATACACACATTGTGCTTGCTTAAAGGTGGTCACTATAATTACAAATGTGAGACATGGACTGACCTTTTTACACCGGTGCTAGGAATCTAACTCAGCCCCTCAGGCACATATGGCACTTTACCAACCCAGCAATCTCCAGCCCCAAGGAATAGGACTTTTAATTAAATAAACTCCAAGAGATTTTTGTTTTCTTTTCCTGAGCAATCAACACAATTACAAAGTAATTTTCTATAGTAACATGCTATTTTGAAAACACATTGTATTCACACCGCACTAGGCAAACCCAAGGTGGGTGAGGCTATGTGCTCTATCCAAGCCCCCAGGAAGCCAGCTTGCCAGCTGAGATGAGACTCACTACTTAAGTCTTAGCCAGAATTCACATGTAGGAAATCTCTTATATGGAAAATATATTGCTTTGATGGTGTGATATGATATGGATGGACTTCACCAAATGGTACCAACTGACCCTCAGAGTAGACTGAAAAATATTTTTTTCTAATTGAACTTCATGATTTAGAGATATCCTTTTTCCTTGACTTGAAAATTCATCCTCATTAGATGGGAATTTTTACTGAAAAAGAAATTTTTTCATTGTTTATCATTTACATTTATTAAGCAATGGGGAAATAGACACTAAACTTAACAAACATTTGTGATAATGATAATTTCTAATTATGCGAGCCTTAAGATTTGAACTTATGGCATTAGAATGTTTAAGAACTATTCCTCTCTAGAGCCAAGATTATTGTATAGGTTGTGTTCTTTTCCTATTGAATTGATTGTTTTGTTTTGGATTGGGCTAGTTTTTTGTTTTTGTTTTACTTTGAGACAGGATTTTATGTAATCCAGGGTGGCCTCAAACTCATTATGTCACTCGGTCTCTTCTCCCAAGAGAGGAGATGATAGGCCAAAACACACTTATAAGTTGCATTAGGGATTCCTAGAAAAGTTCTACATGAATATCTTTGGTTTTTTTTCTTGTTTGTCCTCCAAAATGTCTTCTTTGGCCCCTCTCCACGTTTACCCTCCCCTTGGCTGGATTAACTAGTTCTGAAGGACACAAGTGTTCTCCTTGTATGTAGATTAACTAGAGTGGGAGAGAATCCTGGCAATCACATCTTATGCAGGCGAAGGTCATGGTTAACTTAAGACAGGCAGCTAAGTGACCATGGAAACCAATGCAAGAAGACATTGTGGCTAAACCAACCTGGACCCAGTAAGTTCCAGAGCCTTAGTATAAATTAATTCTAGGAACAAATGCCAATATTCCTACAGAAACTTCTTACACATTCCATGCTGCATTCATTGAACTGAGCTGTGCTTTTTAAGGGGCCAGGTGAATGCACAGTTAGTTCTACCAGAATTCTGGACCTTTCATGCAGACAAGTTAATGTGTTTCATCAACAATGAGGAAATAGATTGAGCCATTGACATTGACTTACGCTTTTATGCCGTAGCATATGTAGTTTCCTTTCTGGGAGCTTTGGATTGATAATCTTAGTTCTGGAAAATGACTGGAAGACAGTATATGAGAATGGAGCCAGAACAGGATCTGATTTGTGTGTCTCTCATACTGCTCACTATTCAAATTCTGTCTTCTTCCACAGAGAAGGCAATGACCCTCCTTTGGTCCTGCCCAGACCTTACCACCATAGTCTGAAAGGGAACACTCCCTTATTGAATCCAGTCTGGGTCTGGAGTGGAGTAAATACAAAGGCAGAGGGACATAGGCCCTACTGTTTGGCCTTACTTCAGCAAATTCTTTCTTGAGCAGCTTTGGTCCAAACAAAAAAAGTGGGAAGTAGGAACATTTTAAAACATAACTGAAGATATAAAACAAGTCTAATACTTGAAAACTAGATGATTGATTTGGTGAGAAGGATTAAAAAGAAAATGAGAAATTGTAATTAAAACAGTTAAAAATGAGAAGAGAAAAGTTGATCAGATTCAAAATACTTCTTCCTTTGGACTAAAATATCACTAAGGATGCATGACATGGGCAGTAGGATTTAGAAATCATTTAGGAATATTAACATTAACCTGATTCTTACTGGGGTAATTTAAAAGTCATGACTCCCCGGTGAGTCTCTCCCTGGGGTTTTTTTTCTAATCAGATCCACCAGAGTATGTTGGGCTCCACTCTCTCTCCCACCCAGACCTCACAGGACAGCAGGAGGTTATTTTAGTAGGCTGAATGAAGGTGCTGACTCCAGCAACGCTGTAGAGCACAGTCAGGGTATGGCTGAGCTGCTGGTGGGTTTATGAGCCACAGTAAATGCCAGAGGTCTCCACGTCTTTTCATTGTGCTGTTTGTATGTTGGGGTCTTGCCCCGTGAGAAGCAGCTGCTTTGTGGCCAGCTAGCTGAGGACTGCAGAAGAAGCTGCCCAGATGAATTGAAATGGCTTGGAAAAGAATTGCTACCATGTATTTGATAGCGTCAGAGCCACTTTCTCACCACCATAGAACGATCAGATTCAAAGAAAGGCTGGAGAATTGGGTTTCTGGGGGCGGTTTTCTGCCCTTCCAATGTCATTGACTTAAAAAAATGCAGTCACCCAAATGTGCAGTGATAGGAACATAGATGAAGGTGTGGGTGCTAGGCAGAATTTTGGAAAAGGGGAAGTGATTCTTGCTTTTGATCACATTATGGTTAAAATAAATGCAGATATCTATGTATGTATCAATATTCAGGCATAGATATATGCAGGGCCTGGATAATTCTATCACATGTAAGACACTGAACATGTAGAAATCCATTTTGATACTTGGACACACATGGGTCATGTGTGTCATATTTAACTTGTAAAATCTGAAACTGCAGAATCCATCAGTGCATACCTATCTGTCTTGAAAAAGTCAGGGTTTGATAGATACAGGGGTCTGCAGGGCCCTTTGTTAGGTGTGGAGTTACCAGCACAAGAAAGAAGAGAATCTGTGCCAGGTGCGGCAGTATGCACCATGTCAGCACTATCCTTTTGTATCAGCATGCAGAAGCCCATATGCTTCTGTGCATAGGCACTTTTATTTTCTTTTGCAATGAAGACTGCAAAGACAGTTTTCATCATGGCCAAATGCTAATAAGCCACAGAAGTCAACTTGACCTCATACTGTGGCACTCAGCCATTATGGGAATCTGTTAGCTACTGCCGCAAAGATACCACATGGAGACATGCCCCAACACACTGGTTTGAATCAAACATGATTTACTATCACATATATGTGAGCTGGCTGGGCTCAGATGGTCACAGCTGAGCACAGTTGGAGGTGGCTCTGCTCCATGTCGTCCTCTGTGACATCCATCTTTTTCCTAGGACCAGCGAACTGGCAGCGTGAGTTCTGCTGATTATAATGGCAGATGTGCAAGTCTGTGTGCAGAAACACATAAGACCGTGCTTGCTCTCTTAGTCTCAGAACAGGCACAACATGGCTACCTCCTCTTTGCACTAAAGCCAAATAATAGCTTATAACCAAGCTCAGCTGCAAGAAGTGGGGAAGCACATTTCACTCCTTTGATAGAAGAAATTACAAAGTCACTAGGGCCATGGTATGGATATGGAAGGACAAAAAATTGAGGTCAATACATAATGAACCTCCTTCATACTCAGTCCTGACACAATTACCTAGAATTATTCCTGGAAGTCTGAGCACTTCTTATATTCTAGTGTATACAGATCAATACGAGGAGACAAAATAAGTTCAAGGCTAGGAATATTGGTGCTGACTTTCATATCAGACAACCACAAATTCCAACCTAAGAACAGAGTCTTGAAATGGGGGAAAGCTGGCAGGATGACCAGTCCAGCTGACACCCGGGCCCAGGACACGGGCTGTGAGTTGGCCCACCCCAACATCCACCTCATCTATGAACTGCTGGAACATGAGAAGGGAACAGAGCCTACAGATCCAAAACTGCAAGATCTCCACGACACAGGACAATGACAGGAAGTCCAGAGCAAGCCCCAGGAAGAGTGCATTGTCAATGGTGTGACAGAGAACAGAAGCCTCAAATCAGACCAATGACTCATGGCAATGAAGACTTGCAAACGAGGATGAAGGGACTAACGGGCGAAATGTGAATGTGACTCACCAGGCCATACCACAGCTTCCACAGCAGCAGCTTCTTCTTCTTCTTCTTCTTCTTCTTCTTCTTCTTCTTCTTCTTCTTCTTCTTCTTCTTCTTCTTCTGCTTCTGCTTCTGCTTCTGCTTCTGCTTCTGCTTCTGCTTCTGCTTCTGCTTCTGCTTCTGCTTCTGCTTCTGCTTCTGCTTCTGCTTCTTCTGCTTCTTCTGCTTCTTCTGCTTCTTCTGCTTCTTCTGTTTCTTCCTCTTCCTCTTCTTCTTTTTCTCCTTCTCCTCCTCTCCTCCTCCTCTCTTTCCTTCTCCTCCTCTTCCTCCTTCTTCCTTATTTCTTGTTCTGAGTGATGTGAAAACCACAAAGAATCAATAAATAATAAAATTTCAAGAAGACAAAAATATTTTTTTAATTTAAAAAAAATTAAAATGTGGTCTGATGTGGGAATGTCTGTCTGTATGTTGTAAAATAAAGGAACTGTTCTGGCTTGTTTTAGAAGTAGGTGGGGAAATTGGAACATGATAGGGGAAAGAGGGCAGAGTTAAGGGGAGACACTATCCACCCGCTCATGAAACAAGATGTAACGAAATACGTAAGCCAATATGGCAAGATAGATTAATGGAAATGGGTTGAATTAAGACGAAAGAGCTAGCTAGCAATATGCCCGAGCCATAGACCAAACAGCATGAAATTAATATAAGCCTTGGTGTGATTATTTGGGACTAGTCCGTCTGGGACTGTAGGTCTGTGGTGTAGACCACCAACGGACAGGCCAGAAACCTCCTATACAGTGGTCTTGACCAATTCATTTAATTCTTGAAACCCCATATTCTTCTATATGACAAACGCTATGTGTTTAGCGTCACCAAGTCAGTGTTTGGTTTTTGTCATTTTGTTTTGTTGCCATGATAGACCTTACAGAGACCTCCTCATCAGGAGGCCAATCTCTAGGCTTCTTAACATCCTACTAGGCTATGCCACAGGGGCTTCCTATCTGAAAGGCCAAGCAAACCATAAACTGTCTGTTCGGCAGAATGCTTTCTCTTATTCCCACTACTATGCAGAGGTAAGAACCACGTGCTAATGTTCCTTCCTCCTTTTATTGCAAAGCTCCACGGTGAAGTGTGCTTTCACCCTTGGAAATGTGGGCCTGGTTCCGCATGTCAATACACTAGATGACTCACCAGGACACACTGTATCCATTATGGACACCTGAGCTGGACCTGGGCCTTTTTTCTCTTCAGACATACCATTGTAAGCCCATGTCTGGCTAGGAAAGGGAGCCAGAAAAAGAAAAAGTACAGTTGAGCTGCTTATTTTCCTTATTGTTGTTTTTACACTTATTTATTTATTTATTTATTGTGTGTGTGCACATCCATGTGCCCATACACTTTTGCCATAGTGTGTGTAAATGTTAGAGAACAGCCTTGAGGGATCAGTTCATTCCTTGCAGTATGTGAATTCCAGGGATTAAACTCAGCTCATGCACCTTGACAGCAAGCACTTTTATCCAGTGGACCATATCATCAACCTATTAATCTTATTTTGATAAACTCTGACCTAGACCTGGTGACAAAATAGTCCTGCAGTAAAGAACACAGATTCTGTGTCCAGAAAACCTGGGTTTATCCAAGCTCTACTGTTAACAATATGACCAAGAAAATAATTATTTATGCTGCAATTTACTGTCAGTGAAATGCAGGAAGGCTGGGTCATCCATGCTCTCTGCTCCTAGCCCCCCCCTTTAAGGAGGTGTCAGTGATAAGGTGTGTCAGATGGCTGGGGATTCCTGGAGGTTGACTTCTCTCCCACACTGGTGTGTGTACTAGCAATTGTTCAGCATTTTCACAAGGTGCCTAAGGTGTTCTCTTGTGATAGCATAAGGCATCTGTGAATAATCAGGCTGATTCACACTAGAGGACACATTGTACCTACACTTGTGGTTTCCCTGCATTTGTGAACTATATAATAATTAGTACTGACTCAAGGAATGGGAAAAGCAGATCTATCAATTAATTATAAATGACTGCATTTTGAAAAGCATATTTATGTGATCTGCAGATTGAACGTAGAACGTGTTGGGCTCTACAACCGTGGACTGCATTTTTTTGTCTGTTTGCTTATTTTTTGAGACAGGGTTTCTCTGTGTAAATCTGGCTGTCCTAGAACTCACTCTACAGACCAGAGGCAGTCACTTGCCTCTGCCTCTCAAAATTTGGGGTTAAAGGTGTGCTTCACCACTACCAGGATTTGTGATTGCATTTTTAATAAGAAATGGTGTGATGACTAATCTTTACTTTTCAACCTGGTTAGATTTAGGAGCGCCTAAGAGAAACAGCTCTGGGAGTAGATGAGGGAGGGAGCATTTCCAGGGCTGTTTAACTGAGAATAGGAGGCCTGCTCTGGATTGTGAGTAGCACCAGCCCGAGGACTGGGGACTTGCACAGAATAAAAGTGGGAGAAAATAACATGAGCACCATCATCCATCTTTCAAGCTGCAGACAGAATAGGACAGCTGCCTCGCACTCCAGCAGCATTCATTTCCTGATGCAAGGAACTGTATCCAGACAGACTATGAGGCAGAAGAAACCCTCCCTTGCTTTAGTTGCTTTTTACCTGCTATTTGGCCCACAACAAACAAATGAATAACCCAGACAGTAAAGGACAGCATGTGTTTAGTTCTGGGGAGTAAAGCACAGGGGTAGCTTAGATGAGCTGGCAGGATGGGATGCACTCCTGTTTGGAGATCTTCCTTCCAAATTCAGGCCTTCATCAACAACTCAGAAGTCTAGGATTCTTGGGTGAGTCCCTTGATAATTCTGATGTTTAATAAAAAACAAAATTCTAAATTCTGTCATTTGTAACAGCACAGATGAACCTGAAGAACATTTTGCTGAGCATGGCACAAAAGGAAAATATTAGCCTGTGTGTGAGCTCTAAAGGTGTGCAAACTCACAGAAATATGACTCAGAATGGAAAGTACCAAGGACTAGGGAAGGGGGCTATGATGAAGACATACCGATCAGAGGTTAAAGTTCAACATAAGAAGGGCAATTTCTTGAGGTCTGTGGCACAACATACTGATTAGAGTTAATAAAAATCTACAACTTAATATTGTTAAGAGAGGAAATTTTAAATGGTAGCACTCCAAAAGACATAGGGATATGCTAAATCCTGTGGTGGGTACATTGTTATAATTGCCTTGACTTATTCATAAAGTTGTGTGTGTATGTGTGCATCATACCATATCCCACAAATATATACAAGTGTCTGCCAATGGAAAAAGAAAAGAACACTTAGGAAGCCCAAAACCATGGGTATGTCACTATTTAAGAGCAGAGAAGGAATATCTTATCAATGTCCTGCCTCTAAGGCCTCCATGCTCCACGTGGATGGGACCAGTGATGGATCAAGGAAGTATGAGCAGTTCTTCCTCACACAGATATCCAGGCATTCAGGAGCAAGATGCTGTTTTTCACTGTTGCCTAAGAAAGAAAGCAAACCTTCTTTGACACTGGGAATGACTAATTCTGGACACATAAATTCAGGTGTTGTCATGGGTTACCCTTGTATGTCCACCTGAAATAAAATAACCTAAGCCACCCACCCCGTCTGAGTGACACTCTGCACAGTGCTTTCCTTCTTCTGCTTGTTGTTGCAGCTTTCAAAACCTCAGCTGGTCACTTAGCAATACTTACAACAGTCTGACTGCTCAAACACAACAACCAAAGCCAACATCCTACACAAAGGTTCTTATCACCAAACTCCTCACACACCCCATAATCTATGTACTCTCACAGCACTAGCAATGCACTCAGCATGCCTGACTCCAGAGGTGTCCCTGTGGCCTTTAGCTGCAGAGTTAGTTCTCACGAGAGCTGAGTACATTCTGGAAGTTTGTGAATTTTCTGTTTTGCTGACTGCTTACTGCCAGTTGCTGATTTGTCAGGAAACCTGACATGTCTCTGTCCATATGTTGCAGAAATTACTCTTTGCATCTCTAATTTATGCTATGCTCTGTCATTCATCGGCAGTAAAGGCAATCTTGTATAACGCTAGTCAGGATTCCCAAATCAGGGAGTCCATGTGTACTGAGTGATGGTTTGAAAGAAAATGACATCCATGGGCCCCTAGAGAGTGGCACTACTAGGAAGTGTGACCTTGCTGACATAGTTGTGGCAATGTTAGGGGAGATGTGTCACTGTGGGGTGGGCTTTGAGGTCTCACATACTCAAGCTATACCCAGTGTGACTCAGTTTCCTACTGCTGCCTGTGGATAGAGAGGCAAAAACTTAGCATCTTCTCCAGCACCATGTCTGCCTTCATACAGCCATGCTTCTTGCCATGATTATAACTGACTGAATCTCTGAAATTTTAAGCAAGTCTCAATTAAATGCTTTTCTTTCTAGAGAGTTGCCATGTTCATGGTATGTCTTCACAGCCATAGAAATCCTAACTAAGACACTGAGCATCTACAAGGAATGTACTGGGCTCAAGCTTACAGGGAAATATTTTTCCCTATGTATATTTTGATCAACCTGCAAATATTTTATGTGGTGTGGACACAGATTACTCTTTATGTGGCCCCTGAAAGTTCCCATCTGTAAAGATAAAGGAAATGAGTACATTCTAATATACCTGAAGCTAAAAAGCAGCCCTGTTGTCTATCAGCTCATTCTTGTCTGGACATTGGCAAGAGGCATTAGCAATGGTAACTACTTATTAATGGTTATGGAAAACCTGGGATTTCTCCACATGGTTTTTAAATACACAGGACCATTTCTTTCAAGTGATTTTCAAACTTTGATATATTGAGTATCCCTTCATGTAGGCAAAAGCATAAATGCAGGGATGGTAACTAAAATAACTATAGAAGCATCCCCATCTTACTACCCAACCCTAGTACCGTCTTCAAACATCTCAGAATAATCAACCACCAAGGGAGGCATCAAGGGGATAGAAAACCATCTGCTCTCTGTGGCTAGAACACTTAAACAGCTTGTAAAGGGGAAAAGCTAAACCTTTCAACAAAACCTGGCAGGTGATAAACACGAGATTTATAAGTTGTATCAACCAACTGCTGTAGACCAACAAGGTCAAGATTGAGCGATTAGAAGACACTGTTGGAACCCAAGATCCCAGGCTGGAACAAAAAGACAAGCAGGAAAAAAAAAACACTGAAAAGTAATAAGACTAATTACAGCCATACTGCCATAAGTGCTACTCACAAGAAAGCTATTTATTCTCTTTACAAAGGATGGGAAATCCAAATAGAATAAAATTACACAGAACGTTGCCCACATAAAGCATTTGTTGGGTATTGCAACTCAGCTGTGAGCAGATTGTAAGGATAGCCCCTCAAGAAAGGTCTATTCTATAATTATCTGAGTCAGTCATTTCTGAAGATTGGAAGGTACCATCCAATACAAAGATGACTGCAACAAAAACCCTATGGGGCAGTAAGCAGAGTTTCCAAACAACCCAGATCTTCCAGGCTGGTAAATTTCTCTGAAATATTTCCACTTGCTCTGCCTCCTCCTTGCCTCCTTGGTAGCCTCGAGCTCATGGATCCAGCTCATGGATCCATTCAACAAATACAACTTTGTGAGCCAAAGGAGACACAAGTTTCACGTGTGTGACAGTCACTCCACACTGATCACCCAGGCCACTGGAAACTTCTAGAAACTGAGCCTAGCTCCTCAGGAAGGACTTGCCCACTAGGCTATCAATATGCTGCTTCATCATGTCATTGTCATCCATCTCTCTCATGCCACCACCAGTGGGGGTAGGAAATTTCAAACTGAAAACTGCATGGGAGCAGTTCCCATTGTTCAAGTCCTCCAATGCCCTTTTAATTTGAGCTGTGGTTTCCTCACCTACACACCATTGTCCTACAAGCACATGAAGTCAAAACCAGAGTGGCTCCCTCCACATGAGGTTGCCATTTCAGCAAGACTTGGCAACAGTAACTGCTGCTGTTAAAACAAGATTGCATTCTATCATATATCATTTTCTGAAACTTGCTGTTTTACTTTGCAGTTTGTTATTAACATCTTTGTAGCTCATTTAAGGGGATATATTTTCTTCTTATCAAAGGTTTCCCAGAATTCTACTGAGAAAAGATGTCCTGTACTATTTATCCACCATGCCCTTCCCATGACAATCACAATAAATGTCTTTAAATGTCAGAAAACAAAATATGATGATGTACCACACTTGTAACTGTTTTATCCTCAGGACACAGAGAAAAGCATGAATGATTCCTAAGCCTTCTGACTTCTTCCAATTGTAACCCCATGAACACCCTTCAGTTAACAGGCTGATCTTCACTTCTGGGATGTGCCTCCATGATCCTTCAGGCTGTGATGAAAAAAATGTAAGATGTTTAAACTTCCCTTCTTCAACTTTCTCTCCACCATCAGTCAAGTGCCAGCTCCTACCACTTTTGCTGAACCAGTTCCCATTCTTGCTGCTGAGACCCAGTACCTGATGATGAACACCTTAAGGATGAAGACAGTTCAGAGGAATTCCATGCACCATGATAGTCTTGTGTGGAAGTAGTTTGTACCAGGGCACCAACCAGGGAGCAGAGAAAAGTGAATGCCAGTGGTGAACTGTCTCTTTTTCCCCTTTTTATTTAATTTGGGACACAGCCTATTCTGAGACAACATCACTGACATTCAAGGAAGGTCTTCCCTTTACAGTTAATTCTCTCTGGAAAAGCCCTCACACACATGCTCAAAGGTATGCCTCATTAATGCACTAAGAGATTCTTAATCCAATCATGTTGACAATCAAAATCAGCCATCATACTTGCTCCTGAGTGTGTGTGTATGTGTGTGTGTTTATGTGTGTGTGTCTGTGCATCTGTGTGTGTGTATGTGGTATTTGTATGTAGGTGTACTTGCCTCAGTAGGCATATGTAGGGGCCAAAGTTTTGCATCAGGTTTATTTATTGCTTCTCCCCGCTTCTTCTTTGAGACAAGGTCTCTAATGAGGTTGTCATTTCAGTGAGACTTGCTAGCCTGAGAGCTCCAATTAGAGATGTGTGTTCCTATGTGGATGGTGAGGATTCAGACTCAAGGTTTCATGTTTATCCGGCAAATACTTTACCCAGTACTTTACTGAGCAATCTTTCCAGGTGGACACTTTTTAATACCATCTTATCATAACATACTACAAATTGACCCCTCTTCTATACCTTTAATCTAATAATATGGGGATATTCATAATGCCCAGTTGACATGCTATTGTTTCGCTGCTAGTACCAATGACCCAATGGGCCACAGGATAAAGTAAACACTTCACAAAATTAGAGTTCCTCTCAGCGTGGAAGCTCTCAATGTCCTTTGTTTTTTTTCTTTCAGGCTCCTGTTCTGCCTTTTCCCATGTCATGCCCCATGGTCCAAGCAGCTGTGGAAATAACATTCACCATTACTTTTTTTATGTCTTTAGGCCTCTACACCTGCCATAGCCTAAACATTAATTGGCCAGTTTTTGATGTCTTTATGCTCTCCACAAAATCCTCCGAGACTGCAGCTTTATGTGACAGCTGTCCTAATATTCTTTTCTCAGGTTAGTCTTTCCTTATCTCTTCTTCCTTTTCCAGTCCAGGTTAGACCCCTCCCCCACTCTCCTCTCTCTCTCTCTCTCTCTCTCTCTCTCTCTCTCTCTCTCTCTCTCTCTCTTACACACACACACACACACACACACACACACACACACACACGCTATTGTGTCTTGTGCACTCACCCTGACACAGTTCAGTTCACTCTTGGAAAACACTTTCCACATGGCATTCAAGTCCTAAAGATAACAATTCTATATGTTTCTCCTTCCAGAGGGAAGAGCAGACTGTATTATCCTTATTTCAGATTACAACATGTGCATCTCCTTACAGAAATAAACTAACACCTGTCTCATGATAGCACACAACAAGCCTATCTCCTAGGAAACATCTCTGATTATTTGAAAAGCATGTTTCTTTCTTCTTGGTGTGGTTGTTTGTAATGCTGCTGTTCAAAGAATATGGAAAAGTCAGACATACATAAGGCAGTGAATAAATATCAAATTATAGTTTCTTTGGAAGTAGTAGCAATGTGGATCAAGAAGTTGCACAGTTGGACCTATTATAATGACGCCACCAACAAGCAATCCAAATCAGTTCTGGAGTATGGACTAGTTGAACCAAAAATAACTAAGGACAATAAATAAAACATGGTACAAGACTGCATCTGTATTGGTTAGGCTGGTCAGAAAGTAACTATAGCAAGATTCATAGGCTGGTGAGTATTTTTAGGTTGATCTCTGCATCTCAGTGATGAGATAAAATCATACAGCTATGGTGACTTCAGTATAAACAAAAGTCTGTTATAATGCAAGGATCTATCTGCCTTATATATCATAAGTCTTTGACAACCTGCAAGGTAAACCCTTGAAAATTTGTGATGGGTTGAAAGAAAAATTGAATAAAAAGAGGGACCATGAAAATTGTCCAGAGAAGAGTTACCAACACCTCTGACCTTTTCTTACAAATGACAGAGTAGCTGTTCATGATGATATAGTTCTTGAGATGCCATCTAAGGTACCAGAAAGCAGGGGAGAGGAACAGCCCACAAGGGGAAGGAACAAAGCAGAGGTTGGCAGCAGTGCTGGGCTTTGGAAATTGCCTATCACCCTGTATCAAGGAAAGGGCGGTGGGAATGGATGACTCCAGGCTTCATGGTGAGAAAAACAAATGAGGAAAATCACTAGCATGCTGGTTGTCATCCAGATTCGAAGTCACTGTGTTTGGATGACTGGTTAAGATGGGAGAACTATGTTGTTAGCCAGATGCTCTCATACTTGCTTCAGATCTATCCTCCTATTTGCATCCTAAGGCAATAATGCTGTAAACCATAGAAAGCACAACCATGACTATGAGCTCAGCCTTCAGATCTGGAAAACCTCAGACCCAAGTTGTTGTCAAATGTCCTTTTTCTCACTTTCTAGGGAAGGTAGAAAGAGCTATCTAAATAAAGAGTTGGATCCATGTTTCCTGTGTTATGATTCACAGAACATCAGTGCCTTGGGGTACTACAGAAAATAATAGTCCCCATAACAGATGACTAAGGAAATGCAGAATATCCTGCTTCTCTCTTTAAAAAGAAATCATGTGAATTAAAAACTCATTAACCCCTTTACATGAAAGGAAGTTATGACACACAGCACCACATTGGTGAACTTAGAGAACAGCGTGCTAAGTGAACTAAGCCAAAGAGCGATGAATACAGTGTGATCTCACTTGCATGAAGTCCCTACAATAGCCAAATTCCCAGAGACAGAAAAGAGAACAATGGTTGTCAGGGGCTGGTGGTGAGATGTTGATAGTTACTCTCTAATGAAAACAGAGTGTCACAGACTGTGAGGTTAAAACAGGGGTAATTCTGGTTCATAATAAGCAGAAGAAACAAAAGCAACAGTGTGTAGGGTGAGTAAAGGAATTGATTTGCTTCTATTGCTCACTGTCTTTGTGATGTGTAGTCAACCATCCAAACTCTCTTCAATTTTATTATCATTGCAAAGCTATATATACCTATATATATAAAATATTATATATAACTATATATCATGTTATCACTAATCTTATTCAAGAATAAAGGGCAATTAGATTCATCTACACAATAAAAAAAAAGAAAACAGAGTGTCAATTTATAACAATACCAAAGTTTGCAAATGGGTGGTGATGGTTGCACAACCATGTAACCATCCTTCATGATACTGAGCTGTACCTTTGAAAATGGGTTAACATGGTAAAACATGCACTCTGCCTTTCTACCACAGTTGAAAAATGTTTGGCTCCCTGCTAAGAGTCATTCTAAGTTTTCCATCTACTGTGTCACGTAGACTAGAGCTCAGAAATGTAATTCTGAGCTTATCTTCTGAAGATGAGAAAGGTGAACATGGTTAGAGACCAACTGAAGTAAGACTAAGCATAGTACTAGAGTGTCTGTCTATAGCCCACATGCTACACCATGGATGGTCTCATATTGGAATTTAATTCACATTGTGAGGTATGGAGAGGCAGGAGCTTTAAGAAGTGATTAAGTCAAATAGATTCACAGTTGACTCGTATCTCTTAAGAATGAGTATTTTATAAAAGCTACCAACTGTGGTTCTTTCTCTTGACATGCCCCCCTCATGCAATGCCCTGGGCCTCCTCAGAAATTGCTTTAGTTTTTTTTTTCTTCTTTGACAAAATAGAAGCAATTTGAAGAAAGAAGGGTTTACTTTGGCTCCCAGTTTGGAAGTGAAGTCCCCCATGGCAGGAAAGGCATGGTGCCAGGAAGATGAAGCAGCTTGCACAGTTTATCTGCTGTCACAAAGAAGAGAGTGATGAATATTGGTGATCACCTCAATTTCTTGATCTTATACATCCATGGAACCCTAGCTGGAATGGCACCACCCCCACTAAAAGAAGCTCTCCACACTTCTATTTATGCTACATAGAAAATCACAGGCATGCCCAGGGTTTTGTCTCCTCGGTGTTTCTAGGTCCGGTTAGTTGACAGTCAGTGTCATCAGTCATAAGGTTCTTGAGAGTACCCTCACCAGAAAGATGTCCTATGTCTGATGAAACTCTTTAGTCTTGAGCCTCCCAGCCTCCGGAAATAAACTTTTATTATTCATAAATGATTCAGTATAGCAATAACAACAAATAGAATAAAACACTCTGGACTTCCCCTGCTTTGAGAAGCCCACAGGACAGCAGCTCCCTTAACATGAGGAAAAAGGTCTAAGACTGTTCCAGGAGTCCTGATCCCAGGCAGCTTTGAGGTTTCTGCAGTCTATTTTGTCCTCTAATCTGATTCCTACCTCTGGGAGGTTTTCTTTATTACTGTGTCATTGATCAAGTTGCCTTATTTAAAGGAGTCATGAAAAACAGAAAAAACGCATGACTACATCAAAACTAATTTCTACCGATTGCTTTGAACCCTTTGAATCTGTTAAATTTGGCTACTAGTCTACAGAAACAGCATTCCAAATAGTTTTAGCTAAATACTTGTATGATGGAGGAAATTGCATCTTGGAGAACGTTTTTCTTTTTCAGTTCAAATGTCATCTATATCTCTAGTCATGAACTTCATTAACTCCATTAGCCTCCCTCCATGTTTCCATACCAGCCCTTCTCTCCTAGTTCCAACTACCTCCCACGAGAATAATTTAGCATTTAAATGAAGTACAAGACAGCCAAGTGTGGGCTCCGTAAGCTCCATAATGCTGCTTGCCCCAGAGTACCATGTAGACTTTCTCATGGGAGCTGAGTCTATGGTAGTAACTAGTCTCTGGCTAAAAGAATTTTTAGTCTTCATTTTTCTTTTAATACACTTTATATTAAACACACATACACACATATATCTGAGTTTTACATTTTTTTATTTAAATTTTTTCATATCTTTCACTGTTCCCCCATCCTTCCTTTCGCCCAGTCCCCAATCCTTCCTCAGCTTCTTCCCACCCCATCCATTCCCCAAGGAGGGCAAATAGTCCCAAGATAAGTCAGTTCAGTCTGGCATATCCAATTGAGGTAGGTTTGAGTACCTCATCCCAGTATTAAGGTTGGGTTAGGTGTTCCTCTGTAAGAAATGGGCTATGAGATGCCACTTCATGCACCAGGAACATAGTATGGTCCTACTGCAAGAGGCTCCATTAACTGCCCATGCTTTAGACAGTCATCTACCTTTGGAGGGTTTAGAACCTCTCCCTAAAGGGTCCACAGCAATTGTTTCTGATTCAGTGAACTTCCAATAGCTCCAGTCATCCCATCTCTGTGGGACTCCTCATGATCCTGATCCCTTTGCTCATATACTCTCTCTCCCCTTTCTCTATTCAGTTGGACCAGGAGCTCAACCTGGTGCTTAGCTAAGGAGCTCTGCTGCTGCCTCTATCCATTGCTCAATAAAGGTTCTATAATGACAGTTAGGATGGTCATTCATTTGATTATAGGGGAAGTCCTATTTAGGTAGTAGTAGTAGTCCTCTCTACTATTGTTTGGAGTCCAAGCCAGGAACATCCTATGGGTTCTTGGGGGTTTCCTTTGCACCAAATTTCTTTCTAACCCCACAGTGGCCCCCTCTATAAAGATCTCCATCTCTTTGTTTTCCTTCTGTGTTGCTCCTCTCACTCAACCATCTTCTCCTCTCATGATTTGTTCCCATCTCCCCTTGCTCACTCCCCATTATGATCCCAATTTACTCAGATCTTCTCTATTTCCCCTTCCCAGGGGGATCCCTGGATGTCTCTCTTAAGTTCCTTCTGTTACATAGCTATTCAGGGGTTGTGGTTTTCCAGCCTGGATAATCTTTGCTTTATATATAAAATTCACTTATGAGTAAGTACATACTATGTCTATCTTTCTGGGCCAATGTTACCTCATTCAGAATGATACTCTTCAAATTCATCCATTTGCCTGCAAATTTTAGAATGCCATTTGTAGGGGGATTATGCTGGTAATATAGTAAATATTTGTCCTGCCTATGGATTTAATAAAAAGCTGATTGGCCAAAGGAAAACAGGAAGTGTGGGCAGGGCTACCAGGCTAAGAAAACTCTGAGTACAGGAAAAACAGAGACAGATGCCAGAGAGAGCCACCACAAACACAACAGAGGAAAGAAGCTGAAATGCTGCTCTGAGAAAAGGTACCAAGCCACACGGCTGAACAAGATGGGTTGAGTTCAGATGAAGGTGCTAGCAAGTTATATGTCTGGGCCCTAGGTTAATCAGAATAAAAACAATACAAGTCTGTGTGTCTCTGTGTGACTATGAGTGTTTCTGCTAGACTCCCAAACAACTTGAAAAACCTTTGGACTAGACTGGAAAGTCCAGGTCAGAACCATTTATGACAGCCTTTTTTTTTCCTTTCCTTTTCTTTTTTTTTTTTTCTGCTGAGTAGTACACCATTTTGTAAATGTACCACAATGTTTTACTCCATTATTCAGGTGAGAGTCATTCAGGTTGTTTCCAGGTTCTGGCTATTATGAATAAGGCTGCTATGAACATATCTGTGCTTATCCTTGGGGTATGAATGTGTGTCCTTTGGGTATATGCCCAAGAGTGGTGTTGCTGGATCACTGGGGAGATTGATTCCCAGTTTTCTGAGGAACAGCCACACTGATTTCCAAAGTGGCTGAACAAGTTTACACTCCTACCAACAATGGAGGAGTGTTCACCTTGCTCCACATCCCCTACAGCATAGGCTGTCATCTGTGTTTTTGATCTTAGCCATTCTGACAGGTGTAAGATGGTATCTCAGAGTTGTTGTGATTTACACTTCTCTGATGGCTAAGGATGTTGAGCAATTCTTTAAATGTCTTTCAGCCATTTGTAATTCTTTTGTTGAGAATTTCCTTTTTTATTTAAACATTTTTTTAATTCGAAAATTTTAATTCACCTGTTAATACTGTTCTTTTCTTTTGCTCCTATGCACTGCTCTCTCCCTTCACTTCTTGTTTGACTAATTCTACTCTGTAACACTCCACCCGGGTATGTCTGCACAGACCTTCCCCTATCACTTCTAGTACACAATCTATAAGCTTTTTTATTTAAAACCTCTCCCTCTAATCTGAATCTCGCTTGAAAGGTTATATTCCAAGCTATCATTGTCCATTGCCCAGGCTGTTTTTCCAGAATACCCTGTTGCTTCCTGCACTAGTAACATCTCATTTGTACACATGAATGCAAGTTTGCTATTTATTGCCAAAGCATCCTATGCTAAGCATGGGTATTATTCTTAGTAAATTCCTTTAGATGTGTTTATTTTGTATATTTACTCATCCATTTGATCTTTCTACCGCACTCTAAAAGGCTTTAAAGCAACTAGTAGAAATACATATATAAACATACATAAACCAAATATTAAAATAGCTCAGCAATATGACATGAATCAATAAGGTGGCTGTGCAAGAAATGATCTGAAAATTGACAGACTAGAATTCCATTTTTCTTCTTAGATAGATGATGAAATATCAATTTAGGTGGACTGAATGATGCAGAACCAATGCACCCACTCAATTTCTAGTCATGATGGCGGGCATAACAATTTCAAACCAGCAGAAGTAAATTCAGCAAAAGTTTATTTGCTTATTGTTTGTGTCATGCCTGACATGGGCAAGGTAGCTTTACAACCTGGTTCCCTTCCAAACAGTGATTCAGAAATTTTTTTTTCCTGCTACATTTAACTCATAATCTCCATGGGGACTCACAGTATGTACCACTTCTGTGCCCACTCCAATGGCCAGAAAAGAGCCCTGACTTACCCACGGTAAGGTTGTTGTATTGGGTTTCCGGCCCAAACTTTCAGGCCTTGTCTAGAGGTTTTGACCTGCTCTCAGCCCCACTTAGGCCCAGACACTTGTATTATTTTTATGCTGATCAACCTAGGGCCCAGACATATAACTTTCTAACTCCTTCATCTGAATTCAACCCATCTTCTTCAGCCATGAAGATTGGTACCTTTTCTCAGAGCAGCATTTAAGCTTTTTTCCTCTTTATCTGCTGCTGCCACATCATTGTGTCTCCATTGCATCTCTGTGGCATCTGTTCCTGGCATCTGTCTGCAGAGTCTGTGCTCTGCCCTGAGATGTACCCAGAGTTTTCTTAGCCTGGTAGCCTGGTAGCCCCTCCCACAATTCCTGCTTGTCTTTGGCCAATAAGCTTTTTATTAAACCAGAAGGAGGGAATATAATTACAACCTACCATAACCCCACTACAGAAGGTGAATATTTTTCCTTCTTTATTTACTCTTCTCTACGGTTGCATCCCAACTATAGTTTCCCTTCCCTCTTCTCTTCCCAGGCCCCCTCCCTCAAACTCACTCATCCTTCTTTCCCTTCAGAAAAGGCGGCCTCCCAGAGATAGTAGGCAAACAGTATAACAAGTTATAATAAGACTGAGCGCACCCCCCCCCATATTAAGGCTGAATGAGGCAACCTAGTAGGGAAAAAGTGTTCCAAGAGCAGGCCAAAGAGTCAGAGATAGCCCCTGTTTCCACTGTTAGCAGTCACAAAGGAATACTAAGCTACACAAACATATCTTATGCAGAAGGCCTAGGTTAGACCCATACAGGTTCCCTGATTATCAGTTCAGGCTCTCTGGGCCACTATGAACCCAAGTTAGTTGACTGTGTGCATTTTCATGTGGTGTCCTTGGCCCCTCTAGTTCCTACAATCTTTTGACCTCTTCTGCAGGATTCCCAGAGCTCTGCCTAACGTTTGGCTGTGCGTCTCTACATCTGCTCCCATCAGTTGCTGCATCAAGCCTTTCTGATCTCTCTGCTGATGATTAGACTAGGCTACAGTCAACCAGTATAGCAGGGTATCTTTCGGAATCATTTGGTTGACCTTTTTTGGGCTGGTCATGTTTGGTTCTATCATAAGTCTCTGTGATATCCAAACTCTGGTTCCTGGACCTCCAGGCATGAGCTCTCTCTGTGGCATAGGTCTCAAGTTGGACCAGACATTATTTGGCCACTGCCACAAGTTCTTGCCACCTCTACCTCAGCCCATCTTGAAGACAAGACAACATTAGGTCTACAGTTTTGTGACTGGGCTGAAGCAAGGCATTTTGGGTTTTTTGGTGATCTGGGAGAAGCTGTGGAGTCAGTGGAAATTCCACTGTATTTAGAATCCAGAAACACAGAATTCTGTTGTGGACTCAGCAACTTGAAGGCTCATTCTAAAAGAGCTTACTGTTCAAATGACCAAGGACTTAAAACATAGCTGTATGTAAATTTGTTAAGCCCAAAAAAGGTATATGTCCATTTAGGGTCTGCACAAAGACAGCAATTAATTTTCAACAAAATTGATTTTTCCAAATATTTGTTACTCAGTATCTTTTTTTAAAGATATATTTATTATGTATACAACATTATGGCTACACTATGCCTGTGTGCCAGAAAAGGGCACCAAATCTCAAGATAAATGGTTATGAGCCACCATGTGGTTGCTGGGACTTGAACTCAGGACCTCTGGAAGAATAGTCAGTGTTCTTAACCTCTGAGCCATCTGTCCAGCCCATCACTCTGTATCTTTGTCCCTTTGGGATATGATAAAAAGTATTCAAAGCTGGATAATATTAGAAGTTTATTTTTAATATATAATTTTATTTATTCTTGGAGAATTTCACGCATGTATGCAATGTACTTTGATAACATCCTCCTCCTCCTGCTCCCCACTACAGCTTCCCCCAGACCCTCTTTATCCTGACCTTCCAACTTCACTTCCTTAAGGAAAAAATTCCAAGTCCAGTTAATACTGTCTATACAGTCATGAGTGTAAGGCCCTCCACTGGAGAATGGGTAAATCCATGTTTTTACCATCATAGAAGCTGGAGTCCAAAGTTCAAGTTATCATAGATTTAGAGTCTGAAAGGTTCTGCTTCTTTCATAGACAGGTGTCTATTACAGTTCCCCTGTACCTCTTATGATGTCATTTAAGGGTGGTCCACTCTCATGCTCCATTCACTTTCCCAAGGTCCCACTACTTAACACCATTACCTTGTGCATTGTATTTCAACAGGAATTTATGAGGAAGTAGGTAACCTTCAGAACCTCAGATCCAACTAACACCCACACTCCAACCTTCTCTCATCTTAACCAAGAAGAGAAAACCTCTTGGCAGCTCACCTTTGACAGGTTCTCTGAAACTACAAAATCTGCAGCATTTAATCTTCCTTGGCTTCTCATTTATACCAGGTACTTTCACAAATCTTGACCAAATTTTAAACTGTTTAAATCTGTGTTGTGTGTAATGTCTGTGTGCATGAATGTATGCATGTGTGTGTGTATGTGTGTAAATTATGCAGATGTGTGCTTGTGTGCATGAATGTATACATGTTTTGGTATGTGTGTATGTTTATGTGTTTGTAAATGTATGCATGTGTGAAGGCATGCATTGTATACCTGTGTTGATATATGCATATGTGTGAATGCAAGCATGCTTGTGTGTGTATGCTTCTGTGTGTGTGTGTGTGTGTGTGTGTGCATCCACACCTATGAAGACCAGAGGGGAAACCTCAGGTGTCATTATTCAGACATCTGCTACCTTCTTTTTGAGATAGAGTCTCTCTCTGACCACTCACTACATAGAATAGCCTGGCTGGCCGGTGAACTCCAGAGCCATCTTTCTCTGCCTCCCCGAGCTAGGATATGATTACTAGCACACACTGTCACATGCAGCTTTTTAAATGTGGCTTCTGGGGCCCAAACTCAAATCTTTGTGATTTCAAGGCAAGTACTTTATCAACTGGGCTAAGCATCCAGCCCAAGTTTTTCTTAAGAAAAATACTCACAGATTTTGAAACTCTGGGCTTCAAATATTGGGATCCTCCTCATTGGACACTGAAGAGTGTCTATAAGCTTTACCCACTGTGTGTTTTCTCTCCTGGGACTGTCTCTTTCCACACTCTTTGCTCTGTCCTTTGGCGACTCCATAACTGACTCTGCAGACCAGCGGAAAGCTATGCTCCCCAGCTGGATTCATCCCATGTTATCCCTTCCCTCCTCTTTCCTTCCCATACTTCTAACCTCTGCTTGTCCATCTCCTCCAGGCCTTGGTCCCATTTCCTTTCTCTAATGCTAGCCAACTTAGTATTCCTGGCAGAATTCAGGTGCATCCTGTGATGAGCCCTTCCAACTGCTTGATAAAGACTTTTACTAAACTGTGCGGTCTTTAGTCACTCCTGGGACTTTCTGCTAAACACCACCTAGCATCTAGATCTGTGGCCATTCAGTCATTGGTTCCATTGCCTTTGGTTTACGGCATTGGAGCCAGTTTTCAATCTGCATCAGAGTTTTTATATCCCAGCCAATTTAAATGAATTTTGGCAGTAAAATTTCACGAGACATTTTTTATCAAGTGTTTTTGCTAAAGTCCAAATAGATAACATCTGCTGTGTTCCTCTTACCGATTCATGGGTGGACTGTGTACATGTGTATGAGTGTGTGTGTGTGTGTGTGTGTGTGTGTGTGTTCATGGTTCTTTTCAAGAAGCAAGCTGTTACATTTTTCTGGTACAGTGAGTCCCTAAAAAACCTATGCTGCCTTGGTCCTGGATTACATTAGCCTCTGGTTTGGTTCTCATTAATTTTCATGGGTGAGCATTCTTTTTCTCTCCTAATATTTGTCTTGTAGTATAAACAATTACATTAGCTAAACAGCAAAATAGAGCTTATGGTGCTGTAATTCACAGACTTGCCTTATCCCCTATTGAGAGCTTGGGAGGGTTGTACTCTTCTCCCAGCTGCTTCTAATCAAAGCTAATTCCTTCTCACAGCATCCTCCTCCTTCCCATTCTGAGTGTGGAGACCAATCTTCCCATTAAACAAGATGACTCAGGCCACTTGGGAGGCAGAAGCTCATTTCCTCCTCTTTCCCACAGCTAGCTGCTGGCCTTCCTATGGTCCGTTTACCTGACATGTACCTCAGACCCTCCATTCAAGTGTGAGCATTTTGCAGAGTAGGACTATGTTCCTACCTGCTCTTTAAGCCTTAGGAGAAGTCTGGAAGATGAAGTTAACCCAGAGTGTGACAATTAGGTGAATCTGTATCTGAGACAAACAGTAGGGCATTCTCTCTTTCAAAAATCAAGGTTAGCAAGAGAAGGCGCTCACAAGGTCCAGCTGTCTCTGAATATCTATATGCAGTTAATGGTTGCTGGAGAAGAACAGACATTTTCTTCAATGGTGTAACCACTGCTAAGCTGTCTTTCCATACTCCTAAAAGCAACCCCAGTGAAACTCAGTATGTCAACAGGCAAAAATGCATGAAAGTAGAAAGGGCAAGAGTTGAGAAAAAAGAGAGGATCAATGAGAGAGGGAGGAGAAGAAAAAACAAGGGGGAGCTGTCTTAGGGATTCTTCTGCTGTGAAGAGACACTATGATCATGGCAATTCTTAAAAAGAAAACCATATAATTGGGTGGCTTACAGTTCAGAGTTTCAGTCCATTATCATCACAGTGGGACATGGTGGTGTTCAGGCAGACTCAGTGCTGGAGAGGTAGCTGAGAATTCTGCATTTTGCACAGGCAACAGGAAGTGGTCTGTCGCACTGGGCATGGCTTGAGCATATCTGAGACCTCAAATCCCTTCTCCACAATGACTCACTTCCTCCAAAAAGGTCATACCTACATCAACAAGGCCATACCTCCTAACAGTACTACTCCTTTAGGGGACCATCTTGTTTCAAACCATGATAGGTGCTTATGATCAAAACACATTATATACAGGTATGAAAATGTCATCATAAAACCTATTGTCATGGATAATTGATATATGCTAATAAAAATTTTAAAGTCAAGTCATAAAATAAACATAATGATTTTCCAAGAACTAGGTCATTCTTGGGTTCTAATATGTTACCTATCAGCTTTGGGGTGACTGTCATTGCTCACATTTTACACCTATACTGTGCTCCGTACTTTTCTTAAACTAACAACTCCTCACAGTACTATCAGATGAAGTATCCCGTTTCTGAGTGATCAGGATTCCTATAATAAAAATGCTAAGAGTATTCCATGAATCCTAGAATAGAAAAAATTATAGCCTGTTTTGGTGATTTGCCATTAAAATTTCATTCCACTTTCCTAGTTAAATGTTAAAGTTGGCATCATTAATTTCTATGCAAGAATCCAATAATACTAGAAACAATACAATCACTCTGTGCTGTTGTGTGTGAGATTTTTCCGTTATTCAGATCCTATCAATTTAGTTAGTTGATATATTGAGAGAACTTAGCAGACACTGAACTCAGCTGCAGGAGAACCTCCCTGGTTCAGGTTCTGCATTCTCTTTTGCTCTCCATTAATTTTGCTCCTCTTTTCATTTTCTGGCCCTACCATCCCCACCGTCTTGTTGATGAAGTTAAAAGTAACTCAGACCAAGGAAGTGAACATGTTGCCTGGTCAGTCATCAGACCAAAAAAGTGGACACAGCTAGAGCCGTCTGCAAAGCTCACAAAGAGATGGCATTTCACCATGGGCATCACATGACTCTAATGTAGCCTCTGAGAGACTTACTAGGAACAGTCAGTCTTGGTGACAAATTTCTTCCCCTGCCAAGTGAACATAGAGGCATTAAAGGATCAGAAGTATGAGGCAGAATTTCTCTGAATGTGGAAAATATTAAGCTGCTTTCTTTCAGTTCATCCTGAACACTTTGAGTCTTGAGGACCAAGGGAACCCATGAGCACTCAGGGAAAAAAAGCATTTTGATGTTTTCCTAATCAGTTCCTTCATTTCCTTCCAGATCAGACACAAAAACTCACTAGAGTGAAGGATTCCCAGACCCTTTTGCATTTGACATCACTTTTGCATTTGGTATAGAAGAAATACAACATTTACCTTTGCCTGGAAGACCTGGTCACTTTTCAACATAAATAAGCTCCAGTGTATAGTTTGATGTGATAGGTTCTTATATCTGCATTGGTTAATCCTATGGAAAAAAGACCCTGAGTCCATATTTAGTCCAGATCAAATATTGACCACTTTATAATACTCTGCTTGGCTGGGACCATTTCAAGGCACCCCTTTATGCAAATCTGGCCTTACTCTGCCCCTCTCCAGAGTGATAGAATACCATTGTGTTTCCTTTGCTTTCTGACATGGCCACTAGAACACCACTTCCATCATTGTCTTGGATCCATCAATTCAAATATATTCAGGTATCGATGTGTTCCTAGTGATCTCAGAAGTCTGGGTGTTTAGTTTTTATTCTGCTGCAGATGAATTTCCACCAAGATTGACAGGAGAGCAACAGGATTCTTCTCCTATACTTAGTGAGATATGGTTCCATATCTATTTTCTTCCATACGTTTAAAATATGAAACTTTTACTTTTATTGGGGATGTTTAAGTATGAACTAGAAAATTTTGCACATATTTACTTTTTATTCAAGAAGCCAAGATCAGCCAAAGCTTCTGTGTCATTTTGGAAATCAGCTTTCCTAGATCAGAAATAGTCAAAACATCTATTAAAGGGCATAGATTGTAGCTATTAGGTACTTGTCACAAGTCACATCTGTTGTAGCACATAGTATCCATAAATAGTGTAGAAATGGTTTAACATAGCTGTGTTTCAACAAAGCTTTTTCTTACCAAATCAATTGGACTAAAGGACTATGACCTAGATCATTGCAATAAATAGAAGCAGTGTTCATGAGATGGGTAATTATTTTCTCAATATGGACATATACTTAATACTATTTGATACTAAAGACACATCATGGGTTAATCTTGAATTTTAACTTGAGCAATATCTAAGTGGTTAGTAAAACATACCTCTGGGCTTTTCCAGGGCAGATCAGATTATGAAAGCTCTAACACAATTAATATTTTAAATTCATTAATGGATTGATTCAAAATATGAATAGATTATTAAAAGATGGTAAGACTGTGCAAGGTAGAGCCTAGCTAGAAGAAATGACTTGAGGGCTCATGCCTTTGAAACATGTATAATGGGCCTGCTTCTTTCATGTTATTTCTCTGCTTTTCTTGGTTATATAGGCTCAGAAGCTTTCTCCTACCATGTGTATCCATGGCTTAAAACCACTGGGACCAGAAAATTATGGATTAAACCCTCTGAAACTGTGAACTGAAATGTTTTTCATATTTTTAAGTGGTTTCTTTATTGTATTTTAAAGTGAAAAGCTAATTCAAGAGGAAAGGTAGAAACTGAAAAACTTCAAGTGTCCCCTAAACAAGACAAACTGTTCATTCATGATGATGACACAATACAATGCAAGTTAACTGCAGTTGTGTAGTATATACTTGTCTTGCTTTAAGTGACAAATGATGGTGGACCTTCCTTTGAATACTATATTCATTTTAGGAAATGTTTAAAACCAAACTTATTTAAAGCATAAACACTTCATAATTACCATATTATCATGGTATATCTTAATGCTATTTGATTTTATTGTAAGAAAGAAAGCAAATAAGAACACCTAACTCACTAGAAAAGTAACTGACTTTCATCTTGTCATTCATAGAACCCTAGAAATAAGCCTTTCAGTAAAATTAAGATAATGAGTTGCTAAGATAGTCTAGCCAGTGTTTCAAGGTCTATTGCCCTTGGTCTAATTACTCTAAGAGCATCTCATGAGAGCTGACACTTGCTCTGTTCTGGCCAGTTCCATAGACTATTTCTTATCATCTGTATATGAACATCCTTTTTCGCTGGCACTTGGATAGACAAGGGAGCAATGCTGGCTCATAGAAGCTAAGCAAATGGAAGTTGTCATAGGGTTCTCAGAACTTGGTCATAATTAAAACTCTAGTATCTTCATTCACTAGTATATATGTCTTGATTCCTATATGTGTCTCACTATTCTGTCTGAGTTCTGATAGGAGAACATTTTGGCAAGTGACCACTTTGTTCAAAGACTACAAATGAACATATTTTTCTTTTTTGGCATGCTGGAATTGAGTGGCCAGGCAGGAAAAAAACAAAAAAACAATTTCACCTTAGTTGAGCATCAGAGAATGTATCAGACAGCAGACTGGGAGATTCAAATATTCACATTTCACAGCAAATTAACACCAGATGAATACTTTCCTTCAAAGGCTAATTCATTAGGTGTGAGATAGCTACATGAGTTTCACACCGGTAAATGAATATTATGCTTTAACACCTATCAGTTTGGCCATTTTAAGAACAAATGTGGTATATAGAGAACATGAAACTATATTCACAGCTAAGGTATCATTACAGCCTTATTCTTTCTGATCAAATTGGTGGTGCCAAGGTCCAAGGAACCAGGTTGAAGGCATTTGTCACCAGAATACTTCATTGGCAAGCCTTTTCCAATGTTATTCCAGAACTTTCTCTAGATGCTCTCCCTAGAGTTAGAGACCTTAAGAGCTTCCTGGGCCACTAAGCTGATATTTGGCAATGTGTAGGCAAGTACACAGAGCCAAATGCTACAGAAAAGTTTTGCAAACTATTAGTGGCTTGCTCCCTTTCTGTCTGAATTCTTAGATATGGCCAGTAACACATGCCTTGGAGAGTTCAGCAGAGGATGAGAGAAAGGGTTTGAATCAAAAAGAACATTGCTTAAACATTCCTTCACTTGTATAAGAAAGAAGAGGAATAGGGGACGACTCTGTCATAGCTTCAGCTATGAAGACTAGGTCATTCTCTCTCTCTCTCTCTCTCTCTCTCTCTCTCTCTCTCTCTCTCTCTCTCTCTGTGTGTGTGTGTGTGTGTGTGTGTGTGTGTGTGTGTGTGTGTGTGTGTGTGTGTATCCAGACTTTCTTCAGATCTGATGGGTCAACACTTCCGATATGGTAGGTCAAAGCTTTTTGTTTGCATTTGCTTTTTTGCGAATTACCAAAGCTATCTGATCTCAGAGGGCAACTCTAAGTCCTTTTTCTGCTGAGTCTAAGCTCTAGGATGGAATCAACAGTAGCTTCTCTTCCCCTCAAATTGCACCAGAGCCTCAAAACTGTATGGCCCTATTCATTCATCGGGGAAGCCTTCACAGAGGCTGGCTGTCTAGAATAAAAAGAAAGAGATGATATATTTGAGAATCACAATATATGGGGTCAATTGGAGAGGATATGCTTTAGAGCTTAAACTTTACTTAATTTCCCTCCAATGAACACAGTAAGCCTGGCCAAAGCCTAAAATGATAGTACTTTTTGTATTAGCTTTCTTAGAGATATGTATCAAAGAATCACTGCCAATAAATGAAGAAGTGGTGTTTTGTAACACCTTTAGATGGGGAAGGACCTCCATAGAACTTTAATTAAAAAGCCAGTCTTTGGGGGAGAGGGAGAGAGAGAGAGAGAGAGAGAGAGAGAGAGAGAGAGAGAGAGAGAGAGAGATTACCAGGAGTAAAAGCGTAGGGAGAAAACAATATATTTCTGCTCTGGATTCCTTGTGTCTATTTGGGGAGAGGAGGATTCGCCTTCAACCAGAGATTTTAAAAAATAATCGGATTTCTGTAAGGCTCCTTAAGGTGTAACTTGCAACTCAGAAGAGGCTGTGTATTTAACTTTATTCCTTATCTATCCCAGGGGATTAAAGTGAAGTAAACGGCTAAAACAACAAAGCAGACCGGCCTTGGACGGTCGATGGTCGCTGTGCCCTCTGCTCCTTCCTGCAATTACAGTAGCTAGAGCTTTCAGAGGCCAGGGAGCACTGCAGAGCCCTGCAGAACACAAACCCCCAGCCTGCTGTCCCCTCTTGCGTAATTAATCTCTGCTTTCCGCTGGAGCTGTCTTCTGCAAAGCTCAGCATTTGCCTGGGATTCTCTGACTTTTTCTTTTAGCATTGCCACTGTCTTTGTTTTGGGAAAGAGAAGCGGCATACGTGGCTTATGAACCTTGCATGGGAGGGCACCCACGCTTTGAATAAGCAATCATGCATGTAAAAGGCACGTGGCCTCCATCAATCCAAGCATCATTTCTTTCTCCCAAAAAACTCAGAAGAGCAACATTAGCCTGTGTTCCTTTCTGAAGATAGTCGCAATATTTTTACCCATTAATAATGAGGTAACTCTTTAGTTAATGCAATACTTTTTTAAGCTACCACAAACAGCATGTGAATGATAATCTATTTATGCACAAAGGGGGGAAAAACAGTATTCTTTAACTCTTTTACTCTTCACTGATGTGGTTTCCATGGAAACCATAACATTAAGGCAACCAGTTACTTTGACATTACATAATACTGTCTAATGGTTAGTTACTCCTGAATAAGCATGTTTATTCAGTAGCTTTTCATCTGTGTAATCAATCATATCTACCCTGATTAGATTAAATAGGGACTGGAGTCATAAAATCATTTATTGCAATGTGATTTGTGCTTTTACTCATCTAGAAAATGACAGGCTGTGTTTGCCAAAGGAGAGGTGTCTGTGCAGTGTGCCTGCGAAGTTGAAGGAAGGAAATCTAGAGCTACTGAGACACACTGGTTGTAGCTGTGATACATTTAGATGAAGGGGATATGATGCCGAAGAACAGAGCAGAGCCATTCACCTACAACTGCAAGTATTTTTGTCCTCTGCTTCCATTTAGCACGAATGAGAAGGGGTTAACTCTGATTTTCAGAGAACCTATGCACACGAAGAAAGCATCCAGGACAAAAGATAGTTTTGATGGAAATTCTTGATCCATTTAGGAGCAAGTCTTTCTTTTCCCCACATGAGCTTGTTCCCTGATTACTGTTGATTGAAAAGTTGTTCGGAGAGTATAACAGACCACCAATTCCCCATGACTCTGCACTTTTTGTTTATTTCCTTTTTAATTACTTCATGAGACTGTCCTTTGAGGCCTTATATAAAGAGGCCCTAACCCCTTTCCCATATATAACTTTCAAAGCAAACCTTTGTCGTCCCCAACTTCACAGAGGTATGACAATTAAAAATTGTATATTTTTAAGCTGAATGACAAATTGATGACTTGATGTATTTTATACTGTGGAGAAATCTGCTTAACTGACCTAGTTAGTGTATCTATCCAAAAACTTCAGTGATTGACTTTATCTTAGGACAGCTGGATGTTTAACTTATTGTTTTTATTTATTAAAAACATACAAATTTTAGTTATTTTTTAATGAAGTAAAATAGTGCTCAATATAACTAATTCTTGGAGACAATGTTCTTTATAGTATATAGATACTTGATTTCATTATAAATGACAGGCATGTACTGTTGTAAATGACTTCTGACCCCCTGTGGGCCAGAGGTCCCACCTGCCCATGGCTTTTATCCCCCCAAAATGACTCAGATGCTTACATTAATTTCATATTGTTTGGCCTATGTATCAGGCACATTACTAGCTAGCTCTTTCATCTTAATTCAGCCCATTTCTATTAATCTACCTGCCACGTGGCCAAAAGGCACCTAGCTCACCTGGATCCTACATGCTGTTTCTTTGGCAGCTGGATGGAGTCTGCTTGACTCCACCCTCCTATCTATCTCTCTGATTCCACCACCCACTTCTACTGTGCTCTACACAGGTCAAACAGCTTCTTTGCCCTAGAGGAAATTACTTTTCCCCTCTTCCTTTCCCCTCTTTTCTCTATCTTTTGACAATCATTAGTAGTTCAAATAGACATTGAAAGGGCCTGTTGGGAAATGAGTGGAATCCAAAGACTAGCTTTTTTAAGTCACTTAAATATTTCAATAGCTATGTAATCAATTTAATGAAGTTTCTGCTTACTCTTCTTTATATTCTTATTGAAAATACAGTGATACTATATATAATTAACTTAGAAAGAAGATAAGTAAACTAAAATCCCATTAAAATGTCTCAAAATTCTCCTACTACAAGCAATGGATTTCCCCTTTGTAAGGAGATGCGAAAGGCTAGGGCATGCTGCTAGTTAAAGGAAGACCCTTTGTTCGAGGCCTGAAGCTTCTTGTGGCTGCTGATTCTCTCTTGATCCATAAGCACAATTTCTCATGTCAAAGTTCAATCTGATGTGGAGTGTCTTTGTGAATGCTATGGATACCATTGGATAATAAAGGAATGTTTTGGCCCATGGCAGAGGAACTTAGAAGCAGGCAGAAGGAGTTCCAGAGGAGCAATCGGTTAGCTCGCAGTACTTATACAGAAGCAGGCAGAAAATCCAAACATAGATAAAAGGGAAGGAGGGCAGAGTCAAGAGAGATGCAATCCAGCCACCCAAGAAACAATATGTATAGAGTACAAGTAAGCCACGAGGCCCATGGCAAGACACATTAATAGAAATGGGTTAAGATGCCAACCAGTTAGCATAAGCCTGATACATAGGCTGAACAGCATGTAATTAATATAAGCTTCTCTGTTTCTGTGGGTCTGCGGGTCTGAACCATCGCCCAGACAGGCCAGATAGTTCATATTAAATCAACCTTATTTTTTTGTAGTCTTTGCATAGAGAAAAGCAGGAAATTAACATTTCCTAGGGTTCTAGTGCTTTGATTTTCCCTGCACTCTTCTCTCTCTTCTCTTCTCTGCTAGGGTAGGCTAGTTTAGCTCACCTTCCCCCTTCCTATTATACTCTTTTTCTCCTTCCTTCCTTCCTTGTCTTCTAGGCATCATGCCTTCCAACTCTACTCTTCCCTTAGAAAAGCCAGATTTGCTGAGATACCAAATGGTAAAGTAGTTCCCACTGAAGGACCCCTCCCCACCTCCTCCCACCCTAAGAGAACTTCTCCTCTTCCTTCAATAGGGAAATCTAGTATGTATGATTCAGCCATGCTACTCATAAAAGATCACATCACTGATTGCTGACAAACCTCCCTCTACTTATTGAACAAATATTTATAGCCCCCCTATCCTACCAAGCCAGTTCAAGTCCACAGAGGTGAATAAGGCCAATAAAACAAAATCCCTAAAATTTCCTTTACTCTTACTTGAATATCTTTACATCCTCAGGAACATAATAAGATCACTAACGCACAATTCACATTTTTGTTAATTTATTCTTTCAAAATTCAAGTTTTGAAATAACATGGAATTACTTAAATTCTTGGAAAATAAAATCATGTAAATTAGCAGAAAACTAATACAAAGCAATTTATCTATGCTAGTATTAAACAAAAACTAACTGTTGTTTGAGCCCCATGTTGGACACCAGATATAGCCAAAATTATTCAAATGCAATATATCATATAAGGATTAATATTTATTAAAGGGTTAAACATGCACCCACAGATACAAGATATCCTTAATGCAATTTTAGGAGAGTTGGAACTTCCGTGCTGGATATTCTGTCTTCTCCCTGAGCAAAACAGGAAGGCAAGTCGGCTTTCTCAAGTCTCAATTGATCCTGGCCACGCACCACTGGGGGCTGGATCTTCTGAGGTCACGAGGATTCGCCGAGGTCACTAATGCTTCCTTGGGTAACACCCGCATCCCACTACAATTAAAACTGTTCCATTTTAGGTTTATGTAGATCAGACAGTATTACAAATCATCTTAAAATAAGATCACAGGCAGGGGATATGGCTCAGTCAGTAATGCAATTGCTACAAAGCCTTAGGACTTGAATTCTGATCCTCAGTACCCATCGTAAAAATTTAGGTTTGACCCCACCAAGGAGAGGCACAGTTGTGTATCTTTTCAACCTGTTGGTCAGCTAACCTAACTAAATCAATGAATTCTAGACTTGGTGAGAGACACTATCTCAAAACAGAAGGTGAAAAGTATCTGTAAAAAACCCCACAAATGTTGACTTCTGACTTCCAATGTGTACACACACACACACACACACACACACACACACACACACACGTATACAAAAAGGATCACTGACCATTTGAGCTTTGTTTTCAGATGATCCACATGAATCACCATCAGCATTCTGAATGATTTCATCTCATACTTGAATAAAAGCTTGTGAATGAGCAGACACACATATGCACCATTGACTGGAACAATCTTGGCCTTGGATTTACTTTTGTATTCTTTTTAGAATTGCACCAATAGTGAAGTTTAGCTGTTGTCTTTTATCTGGAAGCAATAGCATAAAAGGATGCAGGGAGCTGATTCTCCAAAGACCAAAGAACCCCAGGCACCCAGGGTGGTCTCAGGACTGTGGACATTCTTGGTTCACTCTGGGGACACAGCACAGCCCCTAAAGATGGCAAGGCCCCTTTGTTGTGCACACCACTTTTTAAGTGCCCACTACAGTAGCAGAGGTTCTGAATTGGGAGTGGGGAGCTCACACATTTGAACAAAGGAAACTACTTTCAACTTAGAAGTCTGTCTCCTTCATAGCCATTATCCTCTTTCTATAGTGATGATGAATTATTGCCCTACTACTACTGATGGCCTATCCTGAGCATGATTAATTAATTTCCTATTTGAGCACAAAAGATCCTAAACAACCTATCATCTGATTAAGTCTACTGATATATTAAAAGATATTATCCTAGGGAGGCAAACACAACACAGTGCCCTAAATTAAAAGAAGTTTGCTGTAGTCCTTTCTCTTGATACTGGAAAAGCATTTTATGAAATTCAGGAAAAACATTTGATAAAATTCAGATCTACTAGTGATGAAAATGTTCAGTGCTCTAGTTACTGTCCTCCTTGACCAGACAAAATCCTGATAGAAGCAACATAAGGAAAGGCATATCTGTTTTGGCTCACGATTTGAGTGCATGGTACACAAATTTGGGGACAGCATGAGCGTGGGAACTTGAAGCAGCAGGTCATATGTCATGTGTAGTCAGGAAGCAGAGACAGGTCAATGTTGAGACTCACTTCCCTTTCTGCTTTCTGTTCTTCCTGGAACCCCAACCTATGGGATGATGCCAAGATCCCATTCACATTCACATTGAGGGAACTTTTTCTCTCTTCAGGTAACCCTCTCTGGAAACATTCTCAGAATTATGTTTCCAAGGCGATTCTTCGAAGTCCATCAAATTGACAATCAAAATTAACCATCACATTCAGTAATCTAGAAATAAAAGAAAACCTTCCCATTGTATTTAAAAGTAAAATACTGGGCCTGGGGAGATGGCTAAGAAGTTAAGAGCACTGGCTTCTCTTCCAGATGATCCAGGTTCAATTCCTAAAACCCACATGGTGACCCTCAGACTCTTGTAACTCTTACTCAGGGGGATAAATTCTCTCTTCTGGCATTTGCAAGCATCAGACACCCATATTATGCACAGACATGCACATAAACAAAATATTCAAACGCAAAAAGCAAAAGTAAAAATAAAGTAAAATATTAGAAATGCATATCTCCATAATTTTTTTCAGCAGTGGGATTAAAGAGTCTTATATATGTGTAGCTAGTGCCCTACCACTAAGCTGGAACCATTTTGTCTTTGTGATACAGATTCTATTAATTTTCCCCAGGTAGGACTTGAACTATTGATCCTATTGCCTCAGACTCCCCATAAGTAGCCAGGATTCAAGGCCCTGGGTACTATCCTAAATTTAATTTTAAAACTCAAAGTATCAGCTTGTTATATTGGACATTGTCTCACCAATCTTGTCCAGCCACATGGATAAGAAAAAAGAGGAAGGCTAAATACTACAAAGGAACAGATTTTTATTCCTCACAATTATCTATCCTAATTAATGTGTCAAATTTTCCATTCTCAGAATAATTTTGTAGAATGAGTATTAATAACATTCTTATCCAAGGTTTCAGAGCTAAGAGAATTCATAGACAAGATCTGACCTCAGGCAATCTGATATCAGGTCTCTGTGTCTTATTGTGGTATTAGTTATTTTTCTGTTCCTGTAATAAAGTACTATTACCAAAAGCAACTTGAAGAAAAAAGGGATTATTATTTTAGTTTATAGTTCCAGAAGAATAAAATCAATAACAGTAGGACAGGCATGGAAGCAGGAAGCAGAAATCACATTTTCATCCACATCAGGAAGTGGGGGGCACAGGGAGTCGGGGAGACACAAGCAATGGTGTGAAGCTTAGGGTTTTAAGGCCAGTACTCAATGCCACACTTCCTTCAGCAAGTCTCCACCTCCGGAAGTTCTCACGACAGCCCCAAAGCATACCACCAACTGGAGAACAAGTGTCCAAATATATGAGTTCACACAGGGGACAACCCCATTCAAACTTCAACAGTCAGCATCTGATAACTTTTAAATATACGTCCAAAATTAAAAATAAAGATGACTGATAATGATCATAACTATGCAAGTAGGCTGCCAAGCTTCCTAGCCATTTAGCCTCAAATGTTTAAAAACAAACAATGAGACTGTGAAACTTGCTTAAATATCACAGCTTTCTTCCTTATTTAACAAAAATAAAAGCAAAAACATCCTTCATTAAAATAAGAAAAATTTTAGAACCGCAGAAGAATGTGAGCTTTCTCCAATGGCCCCTAATTATGAAATTCAGACAAAGGAAGTACTTGTATTATTTTCTCGCTGCATGAGACCACAGGGGTCAATTAAATCCTTGCTTTTCTTGTGAAAACTACAGTTCATTTGTGTGCCTTGGGAGCTTGGGACCTAAAGTGTCCTGCACTTTTCCCTCAGCCTCACAAAATTCAAACTAGTCAGCAAGATTGTGCATATGGAGAAAAGGAACCTTCCAACAAGAAGACAAAAATCACTAGAACATTTTATTACTCACAAAAAGATGCAGGCAGTAAGCATAACAAACATGAGAATCCTGTGACAAGCTATCATATAACATCAGAACAAAGAAAAAAATGTATTAAATGTCTAATGTCACTAAATTTCAAAAATCATGCCCTCAGAAAGAAATAGTCTGAATTTCTTGAATGTGAGACAACTATCAGTAGCAAATTAGATCTTACAGTGTATCAGAGGATTCACACAGGGCAAAAATTCTATGTGTGTAGGCAGTATGAGATGGACTTATGTGCTAAGGCAGAATTACTTCTCATCCGAACAATGACACTTGGGAGAAATTTTGTGAATGGAATGATAGTGAACATTCCTTTTCCTGGAAGACACAGCTTATGAGCCACCAGGCTACTCACACTAATGAAAAACTCTATGGATATAAAGTGTATAGGAAAACTTTCTATCATAAATCATCCTTTACTATACTTGAGAGAACTCACTAGAAAAAAAACATGAAAAATTAAATGTGGAAGCTCTTTGCAAGAAGTCCCAGAGCAATAGATGTTACAGAATTCATACAGAAAACAGAACCCATGAATGTAATGAATATGTAAAGACTGTTCCCAATATTATACACTTGGTAATAGTTTTTAAAATAAGAAGAATGAGAAGCTGGAGAGATGGCTCAATGGGTAAATTATCACTCAAATGGAGGACACAAGTTCAGTAGGCTAGAAGTCATGTAACACTAACACACACACACACACACACACACACACACACAAGAATGAACAAAAGTTTGTTGGACTGACATAGGGCTTAGTCAGTAAGAGTATTTGCTCTGGAATTTGAGGACTTACGTTTAGATGCCCATCACCCATGTAAAGAGTCAAGCATGGCTCCATTAGTGTGTCTGCAACTCCAGCATTAGGAAGCAGAGACAGGCAAATACAGAGAACTCATGGCTTTCCAGCTAGCTTAGCCTAAACAAGGAGCTTTCAGTTCAGTGAGAGAGCATAAGTCAAGACAATAAGGCAAGCACCGATACAGAGGTACCCAATGTCCTGAATATGCATGCATGGGTATATACACCACATGTCTATGAGTATGCCCAACAACACACACACACACACACACACACGCATGCATGCACATGTGCACATACACACGTCCTTTCACAAAGATAAGGAGGTTACATGGAAATGAAATCAAGGTAGAAAAGCAACTCACAGTCAGGTGGTCATGCAATCTAGCATAGAATAGAAACAAATTTTCTCCAACTATGTTTCTGCTTTTCTTTTACTTTTATTTTATTGTACAAAAATTTTCTTATACAAAATATTCTGATTACAATTTCCACTCCCCCTCTCCTTATCAGTTCCTCTCCACTTCCTCCTCTTTCATCCAGATCTACACCCATTGTGTCTCTCCTTAGGAAGAAAAATAGGCATCTAAGGAATAATAACAAAATAAAATTGTAAGTATTCCTGACACTCCACATGGTAAAGCCAATGTGGCTTCAGCAGGATGCACCTCGTCCGGAGGCACATCCCTGGGCGTGGCTGCATAAACCTGTACACACCCCTTCTCTTAAAAAGAGACACCATGTTGCAGTCTGTCTCTCCTCCTCTCCTGCTTCTCTGCTCCTGTACCCACCTGGGAACTTTCTTAAATAAACTCTTATGTGGCCTTGGTAGTGTGAATGTGTGTGTGTGTGTGTGTGTGTGTGTGTGTGTGTGTGTCTTCTCACACGTGAAACCACCAAAAATAGAATACAATAAGATAAAACAAAAACAAGCACATTGGAATAGGGTAGAAACAAGCAAACAGAAAAGACAAAGAAAAAGCACAAGAAACACTAATAGATACAGAGATACATACATTTGAACATGCAGAAATCCTATAAATATACAAAGCCAGAAGCCATAATATATATATACACAAAGGACCTGGAAAATTAAAAACAAACAAACAATCAAAAACCTGACACAACATTTTGAGCTATATACAGAGCCTCCAAAGAAGGCTGTTGAATGTGTTTTGTGTTGGCCATGTACTGCTAGGCTGTTGTGGAATAATCTTTCTGTACACTGTGAAGATGTGTCACTCTGATTAGTTTAATTAAAAGCTGAACGACTAATAGCGAGGCAGGATTTCCAAGAACAGAGGATGTTGAAAAGAAGAGTGGAGATACCAGGAGACAAAGAGCATGTAAGATGGGGAATATGAAGATGAGGTAATAAAGCCATGAGGTGGAAAGTAAATTAATAGAAATGAGTTCATTTAAGTTATAAGAGCTAGTTAGAAACAAGCCTAAATCTGTTGATCAAGCTTTCATATTTAATACTAAGTCTCCCTATCATTATTTGGGAGCTGGCCTCTGGGAAAGGGAAAGACTTGTTACACAAGGTCTACCTTTAAGAGTAGTTTGTTTTCCCAGAGAGACTTCCTTAGAGAAAACTAAGTCTTGGTTTGCAAATAGTTACTAGTTGGAGATAGCTGTTGGTTTAGGGACGGGAATATATACTCACTTCTTTCAGCTCTGGGACCCCAGCTGGTACAGAAAGAACCATGCAGTCCCTATACACGTTATCACAGTCTATTAGTTCATATATGCATCAGTCCTATTGTGCTGAAAAGGGTTTGTTTCCATGGTGTTTTCCATCCCCTCTGGCTCTTGTCCTCTTTCGGCGCCCCCCTCCACAGAGTTCCCTGAGCTCTGAGAAGAGGGATTTGATGGGGAGACATCCCTTTTAAAGCTGAATGTCCCAAGTTCTCCAACTCTGCACATTGTCTGGCTATGGGTCTCTGTATTTGTTCCCATTTGCTTCAAGAGGAAGTTTCCCTGATGATGGAGAAGCAAGAGACTGATCTATGAGTATAGCAAATCACCATTAGGAAGACACCCTTTTATTGCTCTGTTTCTTTATCAGAACAGTAGTATTTGGTTTTTCCTTAGCTCTCTGGTCCACATAGTCTCAGTCTTGACCATCCAAGAAGCATGGACTAGGCATTTCATCTCATGGAGTGAGCCTTAAAACAAATCAGATATTGGTTAATGATTCCCACAAATCTTGCACAGCTTTCGCACCAGCATATCTTACTGAGAGGTCATCATTGCAGATCAAAGGGTTTGTAGTCAAGTTATTCTTAGATAGTGTGCAAAGTAACTTCCAGTACTATGAACATTAGTCAGGAGGGATATAAAGGCTCTAGAGAGTCACAAGCTCAACTTCTCCATGATCAATGTGTAGGTGTTGTCTTCAGCAAAGGAGCTGTACCATCAGTTTGTGGAGAGCAACCAATAGCCTTGGTAATAGCCTGGGTAGTTTGGGAATTCCCATAGGACCCCTTTCACCAAGAACCTGATTACCTGTAACCCATTGCTGGTACTGGAAGCTTCATGTGATGAGAGATGTCCAGATGGAACTCTGTCTCCCCTGTTATTTGATGGTTTCTTTTAGGTCGCCTTCATGTATATATGCATGTTTTGAAGCTTCTCCTGTATTGTTTCCATAAGACTGCTCAAATGGCCATTACTTTCAGCTTTCTTTTCCTGTATTTCCCCTTCATCTTTCTCTTCCCTGCCTCTCCCGGTGTGACCCACCCATTCCAGTCCATCCCCTCACATCTATCCATAAATGCTTACTCTATTTTCTCTTCATAGGGCTCTAACCTTCCCACTAGTCCATTACTTTATACCTAACCTCTGTGGTTATACAGACTGTGGCTTGGTTATCACTAGCTTAGCATCTAACAATGATGTTTTTATTACTATAGCTCTGTGATACAATTTTAGGTCAGAGATGGTGATACCTTCAGCAGTTATTTTATTATTTGGGATTTTAGTCATCCTGGGGTTTTTGTTTGTTTGCTATTTCTATACAAAGTTGAAAAATGCCCTTTTAAGATCTGTGCAGAATTGTATTGGAATTTTGATTGAATCTGTAGATTGCTCTGGTAGGATTGCCATTTTTACTATGTTCAATCCTACTGCTCTATGAACATGGGAGATCTTTTCATTTTCTGATATTATCTTCAGTGACATCCTCAATGTCACATAAATCTTTCACTTGCTTGGCTAAAATTATCACAAGATATTTTATATTATTTGAGGCTATTGTGAAAGATACTGTTAATTTCTTTTGCAGTCCACTTCTCTTCTAGTTAGTTTAGTCTATGGTTTTACACTGAGATCTTTGATCCATTTGGAGTTGAGTTATATGCAGGGCTACAAATTTTTGTGAGCTAATTTTGCATCTTGCTAATTTGCTGAAAGTGATCATTAGCTGCAGGGTTTCCTGGGGGAATTTTTAGGGTCACTTATATACACTATCATGCCATCTGCAAATAAAAATACTTTACTTCTTCCTTTCCAATTTGTATCTCCTTGAAGTTCTTCAGGCATTGTATTGCTCTCAACAAACTGAAGTACTAAGTATGGAAAGAGTGTGCAACCTTGTCGTATTCCTGATTTTAGTGGAAATGCTTTGAGTTTTCTCCATTTAAGCTGATGATGGCTATGTGCTTGCTGTGAACTGCCTTTATTATGCTTAAGTGGGTCACTTACATCCCTAATCTCTCCATGACATTTATCATGAAGTGGTGTTGTTTGTTGTCAGAAGACTTTGCTTCATCTTATGAGATGATTATGTGACTTTTGCCTTTCACACTGTTTATATTGTGGATTACATTTATTAATTTATATGTGTTGAGTTATTCCTGCATGTCAGAAATGACACCTACTTGATCATGGTGGATGATTTTTTTAAACATGTTCCTGGATTCAATATTTTATTGAAAAATTTTACATTTATGTTCATAAAAGAAATTGGTCTTTAATTCTTTCTTTGTTGGATTTTTGAGTGGTTTGGGTATCAGAGTAACCATGGCTTCATAGAAAGAATAGGGCAATGTTTCTTATGTTGTTGAATAATTTAAGAAATGAGGTTCTTTGAAAGTCTGGTAAAATTTTGTGCTAATTCACTCTGGGCCTGATATGTTTTGGTTAATAGACTTTTAATTATTGTTTCTATTTATTAGACATTGTAGGTCTGTTCAAATTGCTTATCTTGTCTTGATTTAACTTTAGTCAGTGGTATATATTGAGAAAATTATCCATTTTTTATATTTTCTAATTTGGTGGCATACAGGTTGTTAAAGTATGTCCTTATGGTTCTTTGGACTTCTTTGGTGTCTTTTGTTATGTCTCCTTTTCCATCTCCAATTTTGTTCATTTTAATAATCTCTATCTGACTTTTAGTTAATTTGGATAAGAGTTTGTCAATCTTATTAATTTTCTCAGTGAATCAGCTCTGTTTCACAGATACTTTTGTATTCTTTTTGTTGTTGTTTCTATTTTATTGATTTCAGTCCTGGGTTTGATTATTTCTTGCCATCTACTCCCTTTACGTGTTACTTCTTCATTCTTGTCTAAAGCTTTCAGGTGTGCTGTTAAGTTATTAATATGAGATATCTCCAATTTTTAAGGCAGGCACCTAGTGATATGAACTTATCTCTGAAAACGGCCTTCATCGTGGTCCATCACTTTGGGTATGTTGGGTCTTCATTTTCATTCAGTTCTAGAAGGTGTTTCATTTCTATCTGTTTTGACCACTTTTCATTTAGTAGAGAATTGTTCTGTTTCTGTGGGTTTGTAAACTTTCTGTTTCTCTTGTTGCTGATATCCAGTTTTAACATGTGGTGGTCTGATGGACTGCAGGGTGTTATATAAATTTTCTTTTATCTGTAGAGACTTGCTTTGTGACTGAGCATATGTCCAGCTTAGGAGAAAGTTCCATGAGGTGCTGAGAATAGGGTACATTCTTTCGTGTTTGAGTGAAATGTTCTGTAAGTAACAATTAGGTCCATTTGTTTTATGATGTCAGTTAGCTCCAGCATTTCTTTGTTTAGTTTTTGTATGAATGACCTGTCTATTAGCAAGAGTGAGGTATTGAAGTCACCCACTACCCCTGTGTGAGAGGCAGTACATAATTTATGAACATTGCTGTCCTTGTGTTTGGTGCATAGATGTTAGTAATTATAATATCCTCTTAGTGAATTATTGTGTTGATGAATATGTAGTGTCTTTCCCTATCTCTTCTGATTAGTTTTAGTTTGAAGTCAGTTTTTCCAGATATTAAAATGGCTACACTGGCTTGTGTCTAAGTCCATTTGCTGAAGATATCTTTTTCTATTCTTTTACCCAGTAGCCATCACCACATAACAATACTGGTATCCCAGTACATGCCTTTACTCCTAACGTTTCTCAGCCTTGTTACTGGGAGGAGGGACATGGACCTTCCCCAACTGGATATGCCAGACTCATCTGATTCACCTAGGGATTCCTTGCCTTCCCCGGAGAATGGATGAGGGAATGCAGTGTTGGGGAAGACTGAGGGAGGATGAGGAGGAGGGGAGGGAGGGGAGCAGTGGAGGGTATGAGAAAAAAACTTTTTAAATAAAAAATGTGATTGTAGTTTCAAAGTGGAATGATAATATCTAAAAATCTAACATTATATTTGGGTTAAAATATGGATCAGTGAGTAAAGTGCTGGCTGTGAGGCTGGGGACATGAGTTCTGATCCCTAGCACCCAACAAAAGCCAGACAGATGACATGCAACTCCGGCGGCTTCCTAGTCCGCCAGTCTAACCAAAATGGCAAGTTCCAAGTTCAGTGAGAGCCTCTGTATCAAAAAGTAAATATAATAGTAATAATAATAATGTGGAGGGGCAACTGACAAAGATAGTCAGCATTAACCTCTAGATTATACACACACAGACACACATTCAACACACACAAAGTTGAACGTTATACTTCATACTTCTAATGTGAGTTTCCCATTAGCGTTTTTAAAATTGTCCCTAAGTAGGTTTTAGAAAAAAATATTACCTAATTTTTATTAGAAATATATTTCAGAATACACATAGGAAAGGCCTACCAATGTTATTTTCACTCACACACACACACACACACACACACACACACACACACACACACAGATGGTCTCTGCATAAAGCTAGATCAAAACCAAGTGCGTAAACCATAAGAGATGTGTGCTTAGCTCTGGATACTAGCTAGTGAGCTGTGAAGAACAGAGCCAACTGTGCCCTGGGGGCCTGCCTCAGACACCACATTAATGATTCCTGCATACACAAATTCATTACTTGTTTAATTAAGTTAAATCAAGAATTGAATTTGTTTAATCATTAATTAAGAAACAAGCAGAGCTGTGCTGAAATTTAACACATCAGGAAAAAAAAACAAGAAAAGAAATAATTATAATGTTTTTGTACTCTATACCTATAAAATAGTTTAAGGTTCTGCCCTCCCGGGACTACACACACACACACACACGCACACGCACACGCACATGCACACGCACACACACACACACACACACACACACACAGAGAGAGAGAGAGAGAGAGAGAGAGAGAGAGAGAGAGAGAGAGAGAGGTAATGTTGATTTTTTTAATCCCCAAAGAGTTAATATTGTAAGGAGATATTAAATTTCACTCCCAACCAGGTATGCAAGAAAGCTACCAATCATGTCAGATCCTTCAGTAATGATGCTGAGAATGTATCTTGTAGTCCATCCTTGCCTCTTATCCCAATATTTAAAATAAAACAAGAAGCTGAATTTTTCAATGTTTATGATGCAATTTTTCTCTAAACAGCAACTATCAAATGTGAAACATCACCTCAAGCTTCAGGGCTTACAATGAGGTAAGAATATAGTCATTTTCTCTGAGAATGTAAGCAGGTTATCCAAATGTAATTCTGGGCATGGCTGGAGTCCCCCGAGCCCTGCAATGGGTCCATGATGACACATGCTTTACTGGTGTACCTGGGCATTTGATTCTCATTGCTACCATTCATCAACTGTCTCCTTTATGGAATCTTTTACAAGCGTTTCCCTCAAACTGGATGGAAATTCTGACCTGCTTGATTTGACGTTTTGTGTTATAGAATGGGGAGGGGGTTAGTTTCATTTAATGACATGATTCAAGAATGTGCAGCTGAGAATCTCTGCTTTGGCATAATTGTCCATGTCCTGGACTGGTTGTCATAGCAACAAGCATCCAAATTATTGACCTGATTTTTTTCACTCTGGCTCTTCAGGGTACAAAACTGTGAAGCGAGGGAAACACTCTCCCCAAGCTGCTCCCAGCCAATGTGGGTGAGTTTTGCTGAAAGTTGATTTTCAAAAATCCAATCCTCCAAGTGATAGCCTATGAATTAGTCAGAGTAAAAATACACTCAAACTACATGTAACCCCATGAAGCAGTATACTCCATGTTGGATAATACATGAAGCTCCCTGTATTTGTCATGGGAAGTTAAAATCTTTGTGGACTAAAGTAAATGTGAAAACTTAGTGTAAAAGGAAGTTGCGGATAAGAAAAGGACAGAGTGTGCCAACTAAGAGCAGAGTGCAAGCAAGTAAGTTCCTTTGAATGATTGAGAAAATATGGATATCTGTAGGGCCATCCATAATATATATGATTGTTTGTACAGTTAAGCCTATAAACATCTAAATATCTAATTTTAATAAATATGATTTTGGTTTATTGTTCATTCCTCCTGTTCAGTACAATCTACAGACCTGTGTGCATTTGCGCATTTAGTACGGTTATGAAAGAAACAATCAACAGACAGCTTCCCCTACAGAGAGTCAAAGATGCTGGTGGCTAGAACCCGAAGTCCAACAGCGAGCCCTCAGAAGAGAAGCACATAGGATGCAAGGAAAGGAACGACATGATGGGTCCCCCTGCAATCTCACCCCTCCAGAGGATGAGGCAGCCCAGACCATATAGTGAATTCCAGGCTAGCCTGGATTAGAGAGCAAACACTGTCCTACCACCACCTCCCTAAAATCCACAAAATGCAGTAAAATGCTACAGAAGGGTCAGCCTCATAGGGAACTGAGGAGAGTGGTTTAGGATGGAGACAGGAGGAAGAGGAAGGAGAGGCAGAGTCAATAGGATCTGGAGATCAGGATCATCCTCAGCTACATAGTGAGTCTGAGGCCAGCCTGGGCTATGTGAGACACCCCCCCCCGCCGTGTATGTATTAATATATATGAAGTGTGACAATGAGGAAGATAATAGTGTTAATGGAGAATTGATACTATATTAATAACCATTTTAAATGCTGGCCTACAGTATGAGATAAAATCTCAAATAATCTGATACAAGAGAATCTCCAATTTAGATAGTATATATTACAGATGTCAACAGATCACATTCAGAAAGTAATAAACCTAAGTGTTCCTGGCATGCATGGCTCTGGGCGAAATAAGAATTCCTGGCATGGAAAGACCATGTGGTAAAGCTGACGTGGTTGCACGCACAGAGGGCACGCCCCTAGGCGTGGCTATGTAGATTCAAGCACACACCCCCCTCTTAAAAAAGAAAAACCAGCACCTGGCAGCTCACCCTCCCCTCCCTTTCTTCTTTCCTTCTCTCTCTCTCTCTCTCTCCTCTCTCCTGCTCTTCTCCAGCTACCCACCTCTCGGTAACTCTCTAAAATAAACTCTCGTGTAGCACCTGGCAGTGTGTATGTCTCCTCTCATGGACAAAAAACTAATAACAAGTAATTAAATTTAGCAGTAAGTACCATAGTATACCATTTTCTGATATCCTGTATAGAGTGTAGAGATGCATATTTAGTTTTATCAATCCCAAATGTTATGACAAATAATCCTTGTCTGCGGTCCCACTTAGCTCTAATTGGCAATGTGATACATCCTAGAGTTATCTGAGAAGTGAAGTTGAGAGTTAACTATATCATGCTGACCTGTGGGTGTACCTACGGGAGATGCTCTTACTTGTTACTGATGCACGAGGACCAAGGCCACTGGGAGCAGTGCCACCCTAGGCAGGTGTTCCTGGACTGCCTGAGCCTGAGCCGCCAAGAGTGAGGCAGCAAGCAGCGTTTTCCCATGGCTTCTGAACTTACTCCTCCTTGAGTTCATGCCCCGACTTTCCTCAATGGTGGGCTGTAATCTGTAAGATGAAACAAACTCTTCTCTCCCATACGTTGCTTTTGATTATAGTAACAACAAGAAGTAATCAGAACATCCTTTGTAAAAATCATGTTGGCCTTGACTACAGGTAAGTGATAAGCATTCACCAAATTAACCCGTGAAACATGTTTAAAGGATCTGTGTGTGTATACGTGCATGCTACAGCTTTCTTTTTTACTTAAGCCGCTTGGAGACCATCAGCCAATGGGCATGCTTTGAAGCTTTGCTTATGAGACATCACTGCCGTCTCCATCCTTTATTAAATATGCCTCTTTAGGAGGGAAACGAATATGGAATCTGTGTCCTACATTTGAAAGCCCCCCATGTCACAAGTCACTTCACACATTTAATTGAACAAAGCAAATCACACAGCCTCGTCTGCATTCAAAGCGAGCAGTCATGGGAAATCTTTTACAATGGAAATGTTTATAAATAGCCCTTTGCACCTTTACATACTCAATTATGTCCCTCCCAAGTCATCAGTGAATTCCTGAGCCCTAATGTGATTGTGATTCTGGCTGCATTTCAATATTTTCTCTCTCCCCCTCCTCTTCTTCCCCCCCTCCCCCCCTCTCCCACCCTCTCTGTGTATATATGTGTATGTGTGTTCCTTTGTCTCTTTCCCTGTGAGGACACAGCAGTGAGAAGGTAGATAATAACAAGTCAAGGAGAAAAGGCCTTACCAGAAACTCACCTTGTTGGCACTTGATCTTGACTTTCAGCCTCCAAGACTGGGAGAAATAAAATTCTGTTATCAAAAGCCACCCTGTCTTCATGTTTCTCAGCAGTCCCCAAACAGACTATGAGAAGCTCTATTGACCATTTCAACCACAACGCCTGTATTGCAATACCAGCAATCCACACAGCACTGTACATCTTTATTAGATTTCCATGATGTTATACCAAGGCTTAGATGATCTATCAAATTAAACAAATCTGGTAAAAGGAAACAGAAATCAGATGCAAATAGATGCTTCATTAGGAGCTTTTTCCATCTACAGCAAACAGTATTTGCTCAGCAATATTTTCATACATTTCACTTCAGGATAAATATTCTAGTCTGCAGCTTTCAGCCCAACTCACCTAAAAAGTACGAATACTGCCAAGTACACTCTATTACTTCTTCCCATTTAGCATGGAAATGAGTTGCAGTGTGGAGACGGAATCTTGCCGGCAGGTGATTACTGCATATGTAGAGGACAATTCAAGGTGGTCATGTTGCATTTTCATCCATGGAGCTGAATGTTTAGTAAACAGAACTGGATCATCATAAAAGGTACAAAATGAAGAGACAGCTCTTTTAGGCCATCAGTCCAGTGTAATAGCAGGTTTCTGGCCTGGACTTCCAGGCCTAGCCCAGAAGTTTGAACTCGATCTGGGCTCCACTGTTGCTTCGGCCCAAATAATCACACAGACACAATGTACCATAATCCCACTGCTGCCCAGTAATTAATTTTACACTGATCGACCTGGGTCCCAGGCATATAACTTGTTAACTCTTTACTCTTAAACTAGCCCATGATTCTTTTCTTGTTCAGTCATATGGTTTGGTACCTTTCCTCAGAGAAGCATTTCAACTTCTTTCCTCTGCCTGTGGCATCTCCCTGGCTTCTCTGTTGTATTTCTGTACTGTTTTGAGATGACCAGAGAGTTTTCTTAGTCTGATAGCCCCGCCTACACTTCCTGTCTGCTTCTGGCCAATCAGCTTTTTATTAAACCAGTAGGAGGGACAAAAATTTACAATGCACCGTAATCCCACTACTGCCCAGACTCAGGACATCTGAAGTGTGGATGTGAGTGTTGGACACCTTTCCTCGATTGTAATAAGCTGTTCACTTGCTACAGGTTGTGAAGATGCCACACAGTTTCCTACCTACAGCCTTTGTCCTTCATACTACCCGAGATTTCCACAACTTCTTTGGGAAAACCCCTTCTTATACCAACAGCTTTCCCTGGGGTCCCTGTTCCACCTTTCCAGTCACTAGGAAGTTTCATCCTCTGGATATCCAGTCAGAATAAGTGCTTCCCAAGCTCCCTTCAGGTATTACAGCATTGATTCTGTGTTGTGCTGTGTTAAAGCGGTTTTCTCCCATCCTCATGATTTTCTTATGAGGAAGCTGAAGGACTTTGGTGACCTTCATGACCTAGATCACCCCTTTCCTTTACACTGCTTAGAACAGTAATGAGCTGAGAATATTGTTCATTCAGCAAAGTTTTTGCTTTGTAAGCATAAAGACTTTTGTTTAATCCCTGGAATGAATAAATGAATATTTTTGAAAAAAATATTTGCGCATGGTGATATACACTTGTAATTCCGATGCTGAGTAGTCAGAAACAGGCAGATCTTTCTGGCTTGCCAACCATCCAGCCTCGTCTACTTGGAAAGCTCTAGGCCAGTGACAGACCCTGTCTCATAAAGTAAAAATAAACAGGTAGTCAATAGCTGTGGTACGGGGCTGGAGAGATGGCTCAGCCGTTAAGAGCACCATCTGCTCTTCCAGAGGACCCGGGTTCGATTCCCAGCACCCACATGGCAATAGCTGTGGTACAAAAACTGAATCTATCATTTAACACACACATACACACTCACTCAAGAATAGTAAGTGCTAAGGATTGGCCTCCAGAAGATCTATAACTCAAAGAAGTGGGCCTTCACTAAGTTTAGTGCTGTTGAATTTGAAGACATTGTAGCTGAGGTGTAGCTTATTCATCATGATGGTGTATTCAAATATATCCCCAGTCATGATCCCTTGGACAAGTGGTGGGCTGTGCACTCATGAGAGCTTAACTGGACTCTCCTATACCCCACCAAATTACATTCAGTAATAAATCTCACATCTAGTTAAAAACAGGAAAAAGCATTAGGCATGCAGCATCCTTAGACTGAGACAGGGTAGGCAAGGTCATCCAAGGACTGAGACATGGGGCAGCCAGGAAAACTCCAGCTGTGTCTTTGTAGCTTTGTCTCCTGTGTTCTGTATGTCCCTCTCTGATGAAGCATCCTTGAAAATGTAATAAGAATTTCTCATTGCACTAGAAAATATGGAACTTGGACACTTTCCCAGTTGTTATACATGTGTATTAACTGGGGTTCTGCAAGCATAAAAGATTCTAACTTTGCTATAATTTCATTTGCAATGTGGTTTTGACCCCACCTTCCAATCATGGGCTTTTCAAGAGGATCATGGGAAGAAAAAGAACAGGTATATATGGTCTACCATAATTTAGGAACAAAAATAACACACGCCTCATCAATATTCATTGAAACTTTAAAGTTTCCCAAGACAGAGCTCAGGGCTATTGCCCTCCCTCCAGGTCAGCCCGCTCCAAACTCTCTCTAGATTGCTCTGTGACTTTGCTTTGCTAAATAAACTTCTGTTCAAGTGTTTGTGTTTTTATGGATGAAGTCTTTTCTTAAAAAAGACAAGAACTAAGAAGAAACCTTTATTAGGTAACATAATTTAGAGATATTGGCCAGAATAGCAGTGATCCCCTGTTCCCACCCCTCCTAGGACAGGATGTCCTACATGCTTCAGAGAAGGGGATCCATGGTCCCTCAGGGGCATAAAATAAAGAGCAGGGTGCCTTTGGGGTTCTATTAGTGTGGTATCCTAACAGCTTCTCTAAACCTTGAACCTAATAAGGTTTCAAGGGTCCCTTATTGCGTCCCTTTATATATATATATAAAAGTTGCTTCACTTAACCTCCTTTGTGAATTGCTATCTTCTTGCCTCATGCCTGTGATCAAAATGGAAATCCAGATACAAGGATCTGATATCATGGAGTAGCTGCTGCCCAGTGGATCTACTTTAAGACTGATGCATTTACTACTGAGACTGCACTGGTAAGCTGCTCTAGGCATAAAAATGCTCAATGGAGTAGCCTATTAGGCCATAGCTAGTAGGAGGTTGGTTACACTCCAGTCCTCCAGTCAACAGCAAGGCAGTTGATGTCTCGGGCCATTTCTTTAGCCACAGTCCTATGGCAACCTGCTACATTTTGTAAAAACAAAAGGGGAAAAAACAATGAAACTTAAGCCAGAGCATTAACCTGAAGTCCAGGCTTCAGCATTTAAGAGTTATGTAAAATAAACTGACCATCTTGGGTAATCAGCCACACTAAACATATCTGGCACCTATTACTGAAGGTTTTTGTTAAAAAGCAAACTAAATACATTCTGCTATAATGCTTTACAGATTGTGAATTACTCGAAAAACAGACAGCTACATAATAGCATCAGTTAAATGTGTTTGGGTTCTTACCATGTTTCATTAAGAGCACACAATAAAATAAAAGAACAACAGTAAGAAAAATCTCTAACACTTAGTCACTTGTTACTTGGCCACTGATTCAGTAACAGTTGCATAATGTTTAACATCATGGATTCAGCTTGTTTTAATGAGAACACAGCATCCTGAACCCCATTCCTTAGGGCATTAAATATATTGCTTGAGTAAAATGCTACATCTCAAGCCCAAGAGACTCTAGGCAAAATGAAAATTTTAAATAAATACAGTTGTTTGCATAATGTCTTCATGTAGTGTTTTTGTTAAAGGGGTTCAGCTCTTTTTTTAAGGTAATGTCTCACTACACTGCACGGTGGACCTGGAATTTGATATATAGATAGATCAGACTGGCCTCAAACTCAGAGATTCTTCTATCTCTGCCTTTTTCACAAGTCCTAAAATTAAAGGCATGTGCCACTATGCCCAGCCCGGAGTTCAGCTTTTTTAAGCTTTTAAGGAAAAAAAAAGAATATATCACAAGTCTAGTTCTGACTATTTCATCTCTAGTTTTGTGTGTCTCCTTCATATTCCCCAATTACAGAAAGATTTCCCACAGACTCTGGGATCAAGTAGTAGGCAATCTTAATGTCATGACATCTATGTCATGGCTTTAAGCTTTTATCTGAAGATAAGTCATTTCTCCACTTAGATATTATTTAGTAAAAGTGTAATGCAAGATATTCATACAGCCATAAATGTAATTTCAAATTTTCTAGTAGTTATATTAACTAAAGCTACCAATAGTATGTATACATTTACTTCAATATATACATACATGTGTGTGTTTGTTTATATGTCTCTCTGTGTGTGCAGGCCTGTAGTTTAAATTGAGTTACCTTACAGAAATGATTATGTTCCACTGAAGAGCCATAGACTAGCTAGCAAAAACCCTAGTGTCAGTCAAAGGAAGCCTGTCTTCAAGTAGTTGATCAAAGAGGTGCAAGAGACTCCTGAGACAATACAGACCACCGCCATTACCCTCGGTTGCCTCCCAGCACTTGAAGGCATGATCCTCTGGTTGAAGACACCATGTACATCAGACACAGGGCTTAGAGGAGTCCAGATGGACCTGGCCCCGAAGCCTCCCCTGAGGACTAGCTCCCCAGGGATTAGTGTTAGAAGGTGCTATGCAAGCTGCCAAGGGAGAAAAGCAATCAGCAGTGCTACAAACCACCACAATGGCAGGCCCAGCCAAGCATCTCCAGTGGCGCAATAGTGTCACATATCTTTTGGGTATTTCACTGGATTTAAGGCTGACTCAATAGGTGGGAATTCATGCTGCTACTGTAGCCAACCGGAAAACCCTTCTGCTGCTGCTTTTCTAAACTTGTATGCTGTAAGCTGCATTCTAAGTACTTACGCTTATACCCATAGAGAAGTGCAGCTCTCACTCAGTACCAAAGATGTTCCTTTTTGTATCATATAGAGACTATTCCAGAAATCTACAGCTGGTCAGATGAAGAGAACTGACCACAGCACTTAGAGTGCTACCTAAGATTAAAGATACATCATAGCAGAGGAAGCAGAAAGGCTGTAAGAATAAGAAGCATAGGATATCAGCTGTGAGATGGTGGCTTCTAGACATGACACGATTGATTCATCCACAAAATCTTTCCGGTATAATTTCCTAAACAGGAACTGCATAATGACAACACCAATCAACTGCTAGCATGGCTGCGGGAAATTTCACGAGGTCCATTCCCTAATAGTCGTGGGTATCAATGGCTGCTGAGGGAGGGAGAAACAATTTCTGCAGGGAAGCCTTCTACTAGGTTATTCAGTCCCAAAAGGTCAACATTAAGCATATGAAGGTAAGACCAAGACTAATTGGATTGTGTCTGTGTGTGTATGTGTGTGTATAAAACAATAATAATTATAGGAGTTATAGAAGAAGATAATTTATCAGTTAGGAATTTGATAGTGAGAGTCACAAGGGAGGAGTTTGTGGGAGGGTAGAAATTATGTAAATATAGTACTCATATGTGCAATACACACAAAAATCTAAATTAAAAATGTTAAATAAAATGAGACAATCTAGTGAATATAATCAAAGTATATTCTATACATGTATAAAAATGGCATAGAGCAACCTCTTTGTTTAAGCTATATACAGCCATAAAAACTTATAAAAAACACAGTTGCAATTAACTCTTAATATATTTCATTTGATAATTGCAAAGTAATGTCATGACCACATGTCACAATTTTTACACTCCTTTTCTCTATGCTGGGTAAGAACTCAGCTTGATAGTCAACATCATTGGCTAAGAGATACACCTCTGTGCAGGTCTGTGAGGGAATTTCTAAGGAGATTTACTGGAGAAAGCAAACTCCATACCTCTGCCTGGGGCCAAGATATAAAAGGTCACAACAAACCCAAGTAATATTACACCAATGCTCAACTTGGTGAGCTAATGAGTTGATTGTGATAACGTACATAAATACAGCTGAGGGTTACTTACAGGGCCAGAGGCAACTCAGAAAATCTACATCAACAAGAAGCCAACACTTGGGTGGGTGACAGCTCACAAAAATTAGAACTCTGGACGCTTTTGTAAGACTTGCACAGCTGTACAGGTCCAAGAATGTCCTCTCTGCAATCCTAACATACCTCATCTTCTAAGTTTCAGCTTCCCTAAACATATAAGGTTTATTCCAGGAGCCTCCCGCCCCTTCCTAAAGGGACTGTTCCATTCAGAGGCAATCTCTATGTAACATCTCTGCATGTACCAAGCTATCTATTAGGAGCAGTCTGTTCTCAGGTTTTCTGAAAATTCTCTCAGTACTAAAATCCTCATTATAAAGAAAGAACGCCCCTAATCTCTAGGGACCTAATAAAGGCCAGTATTTTGGTTTCTCTCTTTGACAGACAGAAACAAGAAATCATTGCCCTTGTTAAAAATGGGTTGTCTTGCTGCTGAAAAGCAGAGTTGGAATCCCTCTATCTGTAAAAGATACACCACGCTCTTCATAGCTTTCTCTATTACCACACTCAGAGATTCTTATTATTTTTAATAGATTTCACTTCAGGTCACCATAATGACTGATTCTCCTGAAATCTCATTTTTCAGTCTTTTCTAGAAAGCAGGCTGCACCATCTGAGCAGCTTATCTTCCTTAGGGACTCAGAAAGAATCATGAAATTTACTTTCTGTTTATGTTCACAGAAAGGCTTTACTGCCCTGTGTTTGGTTGTTCAGTTCACCAGTGAAGATGCCCAGAAAACCAGGAGTCTCTATGGCCTTTCTTCTAGAGCTTTATCTGGAAAGCTTTAACCCAAAGTAATTTCTGGCTGTTCCCCAGGTGTTAGTAAATCAGAAGCATCATAACCCCTGGATGCAAACAGTCCTGGGGAATGAGTTCATGTACTTCACTTTTATGAGGATTATTCCTCACTTAGCTTAGGTTGCCATAGCAAAACACCACAGGCTGAGTGGCACGAACAATGCAATAACTATTTTCTCAAAGTTCTATAGGTTGGAAATCCAAGTTCAAGTTTCTGGCTGACTCAGTTTTTGGCCTGCAGATGCCATTTTTCCAGCTCTGTCTTCACACAAAAGAGCTCTCCTTCCAGTGCTATAGTTTATCAAACAAGTGCTCTCTAATCTAATTTAGCTATCTTCTAAGGACTGTGTCACACCAGGAGCTTTCCAGATGTAAATAATGAATTCTGTGGGTGAGACACAATTCAATCACAACAGTTCTTCAACTCTAGCATCTAACATCAATCTTACAGGCAAATTGTTACCTTCAAGGTCTTTATACACACAGAAAAGTCAAAGAAATAATCCCAAATAGGATAACAATCTCTAAATTATATCTTATGTTGGATGAAATTGTATGTGTAGCTTGGCCATTCATCATACTGTTTAAAACTCTCTATGCTTAAACTCCAGTCATTGTTAAGATTAAATCACATCCTCCGAAACCTAGCAAAGGAAAATAAATGAGGAATAGGTTCTGAAACATTAGCAGCAAGATTGTCAAGAACTCCGGATATAATTTCCTACCTTTTCATTTATTCTTAAAATATTCCCAAAAGCAACTGTAGTCAAGCTAGACTTTATACTGGCCTCTTTGACTGAATCTTCAGAAATTCTCACTTAGAAGTTGCGGAATCAAGTTCAGTTGGGAGCCGTCACTTAAAATGTATCAAGTACTGGGTTCTATTCCTAGTACTAAAAGAAAAAGAAAAGAGGCATGGTGGTGCACACCTATAATCTTCAAACTAAGCAGATTAAGGCAGAAAGTAATTACATGTAGGAAGGAACTGTTCCAATGTCAGCTCAAAGGAGAAAGGATGCATCAAAGGAATCAGTGGGTCAGGGCAACTGAAACAGATTGATGAAGTGACTCCAGGACCAAGGAAATGCTTATCAAGGAAAGTATTTAATTGTTGCTTTGCTTACAGTTTTAGAGGTTTGTCCATTATCATGGCAGGGAGTATGTCAGCACACAGGCACACCTGGTGCTAGAGAAGGAGATGAGAGTTCTACATCCTGGTCCACAGGCAAAGAAAGAGAGTCAGAGCCTGGAATGAGTTTTTGAAACCTCAAAGCCCATATCCAGTGACATACTGCCTCCTAAAAGGCCATACCTCCTAATCCTTTTAATCCTTTCAAATAGAGTCACTCCCTGGTGACTAAACATTTAAGTATATGAACCTATGGGGGTCATTCATAGCACAAATTCTATTTGGTATATAATAAAAATCCAGAGCCAGATATTGGGGAAAAGCTGGAATATCTGAGAAATAGAGAAACAAACCACAGCCACTTCCCACCCACCAACCCTCAGGCCTGTCTCTCTGAAATAGTCTGATTCCAAATCTCTCTCTCCTCAATGCCCCATAGAAGTCTGGGGGGGTGGGGGGGAAAAGAGCACACAGGACTGAAAGCCTCTCTCTCCCTCCATTATCTTAACTCTTCTTTCAGGCCTCCTAAAGCTAAGATTAAAAGTGTGGATCACCACTCTCTGACCTCCATGGTTCTCCTCTGATATCCCAGACTAAATTTATTAAATATATATTACCACAGCCATTCTTATTCAGACCACCACACAGCTCTGAAGCAAAAGGTGTACTTGGGCATTTTGAAGTAAGAGGCACAGAGTTGCCAGGCAGAGGAAGCTGGGTTCATCTGAAGGAAGTCAGCTGGTCTTCATGCTGAATGTTGGTGTTGCTAATTTGGATCCATCCGATTACATGTCCATGACTCTGGGAACATGAAGGGGGAAAAAGACACATTACTCACAGAAATGCAAACCATTTAGTGATTAATAATGAACTGACTAATGAGGCTGTCCTTGAGGGAAAAAAATGCTTTGTATTTACATAACAGAAAACCAACTGTTACATGGTAACAATAGAACTGGCTAGGTAATTGCCCTTCTTTTAGGAGACTGAGAATGAGGCCTTTTCCTTTAATAGATTCTGCTTCTGAAGACTAAAACACATATTGCTTACTACACTGTAAGGGGGACTCCTCACTTCCCACCCAAATACTGTCTTTGTGCACATGCACAAACATGCATACTCTTTATAATTGCTTAAAAAACTATCCAGCAGGGAAAGTATTTATGACATGAACACTTCAGATGATACACTTTATGAAAAACAAATGGTACTTTTCAATCTTTAAGAGCAAAAAAAATCTGCTTTTATACTTAATGCCCTTGATTAATCAGTAATGGGCCACTACAATGGCCTACACAGGCAAGGGCAGAATACAAAAGGCAGTGATGTTAGAAACATTAGTGCAATGCTAACGAAGAAAATCTGAATATGCCACACTTAAATATCCACCTATAGATACACCACTTCTAAATATGCCACTTAGGCCTGGCACTTTTTTTGAGCCCAAGGCAATTGAGAAAGAATAGACTCCCTCTCATTTTCAGCCTAAAAGCAAAGCATAGATTTGGAACTGTAAAGATATCTCTCTTATCAGGAAGAGAAGAAAGATTTACTCATGGGACAGAGGTGATGGGAGCTGCAATGCTCACCATGGGAAACTTAAGTATGACCAAAATAAAGAACAAAATAACTTCAATCATTTATTAATTTTATATATGTGCATATATGTGTATGTATTCTCATAAGTTGATAACCTTAGAAACCACAACTATTACTTTTGTAAAATCACTTCTCTATAATTTATTGCTTGTTTTCAAAAGAGATACATAAGTTCTCCAGCCTAAACAGGCTTGCCAGATAGAGCTTTTGCTTCTTTCCAGGACAGGTCTCATATATATTGAGGATAGACTTTTTCTGTAACTTATCTTCTCTCTAGTTTACAAACTTCAGGTTCATAGGATAAGTAAAAATGCTTTTTCCCCTAAAAGGTGACATCATCAGTATGAATAAATGTCTGTGGTGAGGCACTGACGGCTTCCTGAAGATGACATCTCAGAGTCAGGCAGCTGTTAAACAAGAATGGGACACTGGAGGAGTGACCTTCTTGTTGAAAATGCAGAGCATCTCATTTATAGGCAAACGTTTGGCCTGAGCATATTAACATATATAATCCAAGCATTTACTATAAGTTACAATTTGAGTTACCTATTTGGAGGTATTTTCAGAAGATGAGACCTCTGGACAAATTTCAGGGTCATTTCTACCTCTCTCTCAATTCACATGACCCAAGAAAAGTAGTTTAATCTTTCAGGTTGATTAATTTTTGGCGTATATGTTTTCCTATATGAATAAAACAATATCCAGAGCATCCCTAAGCAATGTGTGGGCACGTTATGAGCCTTGACTTTTGCCTCTTATACTTCCCTAAACATGGAAGCGTGACCTGTTGTCAGAAAATTTGAAGATACATGCAAAAATGAGGTTTCCCATAAGGCTCTGTTTCCCAAGCAACTGTTCTCAATTCAAGATTGCATGTATTAGAATCCCCAGAGGCCTCAAGTCCAATCCACCATTCCCTGTATTATGAGGAAGCTATAAATTCCAAGAATCTAGAATTCTGGCTTTAATTTGAGAATGAAGAAAGTTGCAGGAAGTAAGAGTCATGAAATGGTGCTTAATTTAAGAAAGGAAATACCTACGAAAAGGCAGCTCCTTTTAAAAACAGTCTGTAGGCAGAGAAAAGGCATACATTGGCCAACATATTGATAGGGAGATATGGTTGAAAAGGCACCCATTTGATCACTTTTTAAACTTTCAAAAGTAGTTGAATATTGCACCAGACAGGAAGAAAAGAGAAACTAACTTTCCCAGAGACATAAAGTGAACTCCTGGACCTCACTGAAAACTCTGTTTCAGCCTGAGTGATGTGACCAAATGAACATCAGCCACAAGCGCCCTGTGTCCAGATATTTGCAGATTCTAACATTGGCATATCACCTTTAATCTTGTCTCTTATTTTCTTCTTTATAATGTCTGATCCCCTGGAATGGCTAAACTTCCAAAGTTCTCCTTAAGAAAGTCATTTTCTCCCCCCAAATCAGTCAATTAACTAACAAGAACTAGGTTTAAAGGGAAAACTATAGAAAGCAGAATGACATTCAATAACTGTCCAAGAGAAATGGGTTCATTAACAAATTAACAAATACAGGCTCATTGACATTCTGGAAGTACTTTTAGAATGTTAACTGTCATCTAAGAAATATGTTTAAATTCAACAGAACAAAAGTAGACTGACAAAAATAGTACATTTCATATCCATGAAAAAGTCAGATGTTGTCATAAGTGGAGCATTACGGGCAGATACACAGGGGGACAGAGAGCATGAGGATGGCAAATGAAGACAGAAGAAGCCCTGAGTCCTCAGTGTCAGATGGAGGAACTAAGATGGAGGAACTAAGATGGATTGGAACTTGAGAAGATATTGTTATGCCTTGGTCACGAGAAGCCCAAAGAAGTCACCAGAGACACGAAGAACTCTCTGAAATGCAAAAGCAAGATTTATTAAAAAGCACGTGCAGCAGCAGGGACGTCATCACAAGCACACCATCTTGGCAGAGGCTGGAGGAGGTACCTGTCCCTCTGCAAGCTGAGTTTTTAAAGACAAACCCCACAAAGTTACACATCAATTAGGGGACTCAGTAGGGATATAATTCTGATTAGCTCTACTTTAGAGATTTTCCAGAATTCCTCTGTTATCTATGCCTTCAATTTGTCAGGTTGTTTGTCAAACACTTTTTTAATAGACTATCTCCGGTGCTAAGATATTCTGTGGTTCATCAGTTGCTATCAGATGGTCCTAGGCTATCTCTGCTACCTCCTGTGCTAGGACATTTTGACTTTGAATTTTCTAAGTCCCTGAAACCTATGTCAGTGAAAATCAGGCCTGTTTCAAGTTGGAATCAGGGATCTGTTCAAAATGGAGGCACTTCCTTGGTTCTTCAATATGTGGAATCTGCTCCAGTGGATGATCTCCAGTAAGAGAGCAGAATGTTGAACATGCATAGGCAAAGCCATCCATGCATTTACCAAGAACCTAGAAACCAGTTCCCTAAAATTAACCTAAGAATACATGTGTATGTCCAAATGTAATGTTTTATTATATGGATAGCTATTCTGGAGAATTTAATAAATTATTGCTCACTAACTGTTATGGTTCAAAAGTGAGATGTTTCTCACAGGCTTATGTGTCTGACCGGCCACTAGGGGGTGGGTCCTGAGAGTTACAGCTTCCAGCCCAGGCTCTCAGCTTACCGATCTGCTGACTGTAAATAAGTTGTACTGCACAGCAAACATGATGGACTGGACTTCTGATGCCTCTGTTCCTTCCTGACAAACAGATTAGAGTTCATGGAACTGTAAGCAGAATGCATTCTTTCCTTTATGCTGCTATTTCTGTCAAGTATCTGTCACTGGAAGAAGAAAAATAATATAATACAAAGAAGCTGGGATATTCTAAAGCGAGCCAGGAAATCAGGTTCAGGAAGTAAGCCTATTCTCCCTCTAAGGTCCCTTCCAAGACTCAAAGTCAAGGATATGTTGCCTCTAAGAGAATCTTTGCATGGGTAGGAGACTTAATGTCATGGACAGGAATCATACCATCCTTGAGTTGTTGGATTTTTAATAATATACCAAGAATTATGTATATGCCCAAGTCCAACTTTTTCTTAATAAGCTCACAAACTCATATCTTTATGAGTTAAACAGATCTATACAGAATGACCCACCTCTGAGTAAGAATAAGTCTGCAAGTCAATAAGTAGACTGCCTACAAAAGCCGTCTCCTAAAATCATAGAGCATATTGCTGCAGTTTTGTGCTAATAAGCATTGCAAAGCAGAGGGATTTTCTAATTTTCTAGTTCCTGTTTTCCATAACAACATCTGTTGACCTGAACCTGGCATTCGGCACAACACATATGTGCCAGAAACTGCAAAGGTAGATGGGAGCAGATGCGGAGGTGGGTGTTGCTCTGGGACAGGAGCCATAAAGAAAGGAAAGGGTCTTTTGTCTTAGTTTCAAAATGCATATAAAAAAATGTTAAAGCAACATTACTGACCCAAATATATTTTAGAAGGGCCTCTACTGTAATGTGTCTGAGAACTGGCTACAAGCAGTGCAGTTCCTCAGTTGATCTCAAGCTGCTGTGTGCAGGTGTGGGCTCTACCTAAGGCCCAACCAAGTGGCTAACTGCTTGGTGTTGAGTTACATGCTCAGTGCTGTGACTATGTCCAAGCATGACCCCTTTGCAGACTTTAGCTTCTTGCTCTTCCAAACACTCCGGAGATGTCATGCTAAATCTTTGCAGGTTTTGCATGGTTTGTGTGTGTGTGTGTGTGTGTGTGTGTGTGTGTGTGTGTGTTAGAATAGCATTGGAAGTTAGAAAAGCCTAATCCTCCCACACTTCTAATTAATTCACGCTGCTTTTCCTTCTCAGACACAGAACAATTCCTAAATGTTTCCAGAAATCTAAGCTGAAGTCATCATGGACTTTGACAGAATGCACAGAAAGGAATTATTTTTTGAAGTTTATTCTTTGGTGAGGGTACTTGGCTCAGCCATGTTCTTGTGTGACTCCATCCCCCACACCCAATTCCATTTTGCCTCAGTGAATTTTTTTTTTTACACTGATTGATCCAGGGCCCAGGCATATATATATATATAACTTGCTAGCTCCTCCATCTGAACTCAACCCATCTTGTTCAGCCATGCAGCTCGGTACCTTTTCTCAGAGCAGCATTTCAGCTTCTTTCCTCTGTCTGCTGCATCTCCTCTCTACGTCTATGGTGGCTCTCTCTGGTGGCTCTCTGGCATCTGTCTTTGTTCTTCCTGTACATAGAGTTTTCTTAGCCTGGTAGACCCACCCACACTTCCTATTTGCCTTTGGCCAATCAGCTTTTTATTAAACCCACAGGCAGGACAACTATTTACAACATTATCAGCATAATCCGCTTTTTCTCTTTTTAAAACAAAAAGAATCCCAAATGTAATATCCTTTTTCTTTTTCATTATCTATAACCACTTATATCACTGGGGCTTTTTATACCAACCAAGTAAAGAGCCAGTTATATCTTCAGACAAAATTCATGATGACACCACCTTTTGCTTCGAAGATATATTTTATTGCAATTAACATAATATCTTGTTGCAAGACAACAAGATAACAAATTCTAACAATATTAAGTTTTATTAAACGAAATGGCTTCTGAGTGTATTGTCTTAGACAGCTTTTATAAAGCCACTATAGCTAAAACTAATGACAACCTCTGACCCACAGGAATCACCCACTGTCCAATTACAGTAACTTTTCCTCTTCAGAGGGGGAAGCGGAGGTGGCAGCAGCAGCAGCAGTAAAGGGTAATTAGCAACAATTGCAGGGACAGCATATTCTCTACACCAGGTGACAACGTTGAGCTTTATCCAGTGAAGGAAAGTGTATCTTCTCCCAGGTTCAGTGAGAGCTCTACTCTCAGTTGAGAGGCCCTGTCTCAAAATAATAAGGTGAAAAGCAACTGAGAACCCTTATAGACCTCTAGCTACCCACCACCTCAACTCTCCCCTGCCTTTCTGCCCCCACCTTCAGGTTATTTATAAATAAACTTACTTACAAGATCCTGCCCACATAGTAAGTAATGATCTTTCTACTACTTTTTCAGTAATGGGTTCAAACTTAGGGCCTTGAGCATGCTGGACAAGTGCTCTACCCCTGACCTACATCCCTATACTGTAATCCTGACTTCTGTTCCATATGATCTATAGGACTCTCTGGGCTCCTCAGATGCTCTTGCCACACCTGAAACACTCAGATTTGGCTTGTTGTTGAACAAAAAGCATTTGCCAAGAAAAATAAAATTGCCTACTCTTGCAGCGGGGAGATTTTTTTCATGTTTTATAGGGAGATTCCGAGGTCGTTTTCTTTTCTTTTTCCCCTTTGACCACTAATGAAAGAAATTAAATTCTTTGTATTTTTTTACAAATAAAAATTAAGAGCTCCTTTGATTATCCTGCAGGAAAAACTAATTAGGTAAACCAATCTTCAGGACAGCAGTGACTGCTACAGCATATTGGTCAGGCTCGTTTGCACAACCTAGCTTTCGTTCTCTGAGCTTTTGGTGCCCAGTCTGCCTGCAGAATCGGGACTGTTTCCAACAAGGACAGAAGCAATCAGAGTTTCTGTTCTTGCTGTTAACATATTTAGATAGCTACTTCTAAGAGGAAGAAAGGATGCCCACATACAAATTTTTATCATTAATTTTGCTCTGTCTACAAGATTGGGATTGTATCTCAGTGTCTCTATCTAACAGTCAAATGCAGGCTCAGTGCTGATCAATGATCATTGGCAAGAGATTGAATTCTTCTTTCTCAAGAAGATCATCATGACCTCCACCAACCTGCTTGCCATGACCTTTTCCAAACTACAGTAGAACAGAGACATCCCCATCCCATGAACCCATTTTACCCCAAATAATGCCGCTCAGAGCTGTTTATCAGATAAAAGATAGATCTAACACCATGGAGACTCTTCACATAGCTTCTCCACTGTTGGGTAGATAAATAAGATTGATTCTGTATTTGTATAGAAATGCAATTGATCTGCTCATATGTTTTGCAAATCTACTGGACCCATTTATTAGTTGTCCTTTATCATTTGAAGAAAATCTCCATGTGCTTCTCTTTCTATTTCTTTTCTGACTTTATTTTTGGGTTGTTTCATGTGTGTTTATAACTGTTTTAAAGTTGCCTGTGATATCAGCTATGTGAGTCTCATTAGGTATCTTTAACATTTATGTTTCTTGTTGTTGAGTTTGGAGTTTCATGAAACTCAGGCTGGCCTTGAGCTCTGAATTCTTTGCCCTCTGTATCTCAAGACCAGGACTGCAGGCAGTTATATACCACCATGTATTGTTTATATAGTGCGAGTGTTGAATCAGGGCTTTGTGAATGCTAAGTGAACGTATAACAACTGAGTTACATCCCCACCTGCTATGAGTCCTCAATGTTGCTATCTGATGGTTGGGTCTCCAGCTGAGTGAAGATTTTTCTGGTCCTGGTGGACGAAGTGGTTTTCTCTTATATTGAGGACATTTGGAGTATTATATTATATGGCCCTGTTTTATCTGTCACCCTCTAACACTGTGCCAGCAGCTGAATATTTGACCTTCTTTTCCTCTGTGAACAAGTAGGAGAATGCATTAGTTGACTTTCTCATCAGTGTGTGGTATGTCTGATGTGGGAAGAACATCTTGACAAAAGGAGCACAGATAGAGAAGGTCCCTCACATCACAGCAGACAGAAAAGAAGGTGACTGGGACTAGATATGCCCCTCAAAGACACAGCCAGGAGACACACTGCCCCTAGGAGGCTCACTCCCTAAACTGTACACAACTTCCTTCCAACTTCCTCTGTACTAAAACAGAGACAGCTATAAAGACTTTTCTAAAATTTGGAATAATATGAGTATAATTGTTTATGAACTAGTTTGAGGGAACATTAGAAAAAATTTCTGAGATTCAAGAGTCTAAAACTCGACACTTAGCTCTTTCAGTAGCTAAGAGATAGCTAAGTGAGGATAGATGCAAATATGAAGACTTTTGAGGATCAAAAATAGAATTTCTTTTACAATTTAAATATGGAAAGTAAGTTGAATGAAATAGAAGGGCACTTGATATACTTTAAAGAAATCAATATAGTTTAGTTCAATTATACACAGTGGCCAATGCGCTTATATAGCTATATATAGGAAGCTCTCTCTATAATTTCTTTTGATGTTTAGAAAAGCAATATTCAAAGCTTTTTGCTTGAATAATGGTATACTGTGGTTTTAAATAATTTCTATTTCTAATATTTTAAACATGTCCTCTGAAGGCTTTTCTGCTCTCATATAATTTTTACTACCTAGTAAACTAAGAATTTTCTACAAAGGAGGAAATAACATCAGTAATTTTAAGGGCCTGAATAAGTTTCATTTTGAACATGAAGTGTTTCTAGTTTAAAATTCACATTAAACTGTTATTCATTTTTGTTTAATTGTGAAATGTGTTTACAGCTTCGTTAGGTCACAGGTACATTAATTCTCTTCCTTTTATACAAAGCAATGCTAATTTTACTAACCCACATTTTTCCAATTTCCTCCTCTGGATACAAACCATAGCTTATATTTTTAACAGTCACATACTCCTTTACCCAGCTATTGACAAAAATAAAAACGTAATTTCTTTTTGTTTACCAGAAACTGAGTTATAAATAAAATATTAATTTAACAACAAAAAATCTTGTCATGGTGACATAGGCTGGTAATCCTAGTGCTTGGAGGCTGGGGCAGAGGATACAGAGTTCAAAGTCATTCTCAGCCACATAGCAAGCACAAAGCCAGTCTGGGCTACATACAGGAAAATACCTTTTAAAATCCCAAGGAGAAACAAAAGATTAATTTCAATGAAATTAGACTATAAATCATCAATGTAAAGATATAAAGTGAGTGAATAGCTACATACATACAAAAGCACACACACACACACAAACTTACACACAATCAATAGGAAATTATACTTTTAAAAACACAAACAATTAAAAGTGAAGGAATGAAAAAAAAAGGTTTAGAAACCATCAAATAGAAACTGAAAAGGTGCAGGGTTGGCCCTACCTACACCAGACATAACAGATATTAGGTTTAAAAAAAAAAAAAAACAAATAAAGACATAAACAGGAAAACTCCCAAAGTCACAAATACATAGAAATTAAACCACACACAAACAATCATTGAGTCAAAGATGAACTTAAATATATTATTTTTAAAAAGACACTTTTAGACAAACAAAACTGAAAATACACAATCTCAAATCATATGGGACTGGACAAACTTTTGAAGATAAAGGTTAAAAGTAATAACTACTTATGACATAAAACTTTCTCATTGTCACAATTAAATGCATTGCTCTGCTGTATTTAATTAAGGCAGAATGCATGAGTATGGTTGATGCTAGTTACTTAAGCAAGGGTAATCATATACCACTGAGGATATGACTCCCCTTCCCCCAGCAACCATTACCTACAGCTCCCGAGGAGAGGTAGGGCTTTTGAGACCTTCTCAGATTCTTGATGGTCCATTTTTAGACAGGTAACCACAGCTGCTATAAGTTCATGTGTGCGGTAGCCATCTCATGTCTAGAGGACTGCTTTTCAGTGCACCCCTTCCGATCATACAGCTCTTGTGTCCCTTCTTCCCTCTGCCTTCTCTGCTGCAATGTTCCCTAAGCCCTGGAGGGGGTGATCCAGTTCTCCTATTTAGATCTGAGCCACTTGCCCTGAGCACTTTCACAGTCTAGGATCTCTTCATTAACCATTGGTTACTTCAAGCAGACATTTCTCTGAACAAGGCACTACTCTATGGGTACAAGCATGAGTATTTAGAAGGTAGTTTGGCATCATATCATAAAGCAAAACAATAGTACTTTGTTCCCCTTTACAGCCTACAACCCTCCAGGCCACAAACATTGGCCAAGTTTCCAGTACTAGAAATGAATTCCTTCTGTACAGCTGGCCTAAAATCCAATTTTAAAACACAGTTGGTTACTCCCATAATACTTATGCCACTATTGCCATGGGTACATCTATCTGTGAGGCTGATAATGTAGCTGTCAGGACCCACAGCTGAGTAAGACTGTTGATGATTATTTCCTCCCAGTAGACAGCTTGTATATTGCTCTCCCACACTGTGAAAGCTAGCCAGCAAGCAAGAACACCCTCAGTTCCAGCTCAGGTCAGTGTTCAATGAGATGGGGAAAGAGATGAAAGAAGTTGAGAAAGAGGAATACAATCATATATGTAGCATATGTGATTTATATAGATATATATAATACATATGATATTGTGAAAAAAATAAAAAAAAGTCCTAAATAACCTAATTTCACATCCTAAGAAAGTAGAAACAGAAGAAAAATGGGTAATAAAGATAAGACCTATTAAATCAAATCTTGAATTTAAACACAGAAAAATAGCAATGAGTAGTTGATTCCCTTTAAAGAAACTAAAATAACAAACCCTAAGCTAGATTAAAAATAAAAAGAAAGAGGAAATGCTCAAGTAAGTAAAATTAGAAATGAAAAAGAACATATGACAACTGATGATTTAGAAATAAAAAGATTACAAAGGGTCACTATGATGCCAACAAATGTGGTAACCAGGAAAAAAAAATGAGTAGCTTCCTAGAAATGCAAAATTTATCAATAAGCAAAGAAAAACTAGATTGTTTCACATATGAATTCTACCTAGCATTAAAATCATCAGAACTAATTTCTAAGAAATAAGATAACCCTTCTAAAATTCACTTTATGAGATAGCAGTACCATGGTGTTAAAGCTAAATATATCACAAGAAAGGAAACTAATATCCCTAATTAAAACTCCTCAGCAAAACAGGAGCAGGTCAAGTTCAGTAGATACTGAACGATCTATATGCCATGACCAAGTGAGATTTGCTCCTGAGATATAAAAATGTGCCAACCCAGTACAAGTCAGTGTGACACAGCACATTTTTAAGAAATAAAAGGAAAAAATAGAAACACCATTTCAATGAATTCACAGAAAACATGATAAATCTCAATTCCTTTTCATGATTAAAACTCTTGACAACAGAGGCAAAGAAGAAGCATAACTTCATATAGACTCTGTATGCAACAACCCAGAGACAACTTTATAATCAAAACCCACTACAATGCCGAGATTCCCATCCTTACTACTACTGTTCAGCATATAGACTCTGTATGCAACACCCAGAGATACTTTATAATCAAAATCCACTACAATGCTGAGATTCCCATCCTTACTACTTCTGTCCAGCATATAGACTCTGTATGCAACAACCCAGAGATACTTTATAATCAAAACCCACTACAATGCCGAGATTCCCATCCTTACTACTTCTGTTCAGCATAATACTGGAAGAACTAGTGAGGGCAGATAGACAAGAAAAATACATTTAAAACATCCAATTTAGAGAAAAAGTGGAACTATTTCCAATGGCAAAATTATACACCTAGAAAAGTCTATAGATTCGGTCAAGAGACTAAAGTTATAGTAAAATAATAATCACACAAATAGTTTCATCTCTCCATTTAAGTAATAAAATATCCAAAAATTTTTGAAAAATGTCAGTTATAATATCAACAAAAAGAACTCAATAGTAGGAAAAACTTAATCAAAGACATAAAAGACCCATAGACTGAATATTGTAAAATCTGATAAAGGAAATTACAGAAGACATTGCTAAGCAAAGATATTGTATCTTTACAAATTAGAATAATTAATACTGTTTAAATACCCATGGTATCCTCTAACCCCTCAGATTTCTAACAAATTTCTAACGAAATCGCTAATGATGATGTATTTACAGAAAAAGGGGGGAAACAATTCTAAAATGTGGAACTACAGGAAACCGCAGATAGACAAAGAAGTAAACCAGGGGCTATGAGTATAGGTCATTTGTTACAGTGTTTGCCTGGCAAGCACAATGCCCTGGGTTCTATCCTATTACATAGACCAGGTACAATGGCTAGCGGCACAAATCTGTCATTCCAGCACCCCAGGAGATGGCATGGGAAGTTCATGGTCATCTTCCACTGCAAAGCTAGTTTGAGGTTAATCTGTGATGCTTGATAACACATTTTGCTCAAAAGCTAGAAATATCACTCTTCCCAATTTCAACATACATTACAAAGTTACATTGTCAAAACAGTATGATACTGGCATACAAATGGGCACAGAAAGCAGTGGAGAGCATAAAATTTCAAATAAACTCCTATGGCTGTGGTCAACTGGTCTTCAATAAAGTTGTCACAGGCTGGAGGAAACATTGTCACTGGAACTTTGATGATCGGACCTCTTGAGGCAAAGTCTCCCTACACCAACTAAGAGGAGAAGAAACTCATGAGGCACACGAACACGGGAGTCCATACCCGTGGTGTATGTGAACCTACCCATGGTGCATGTGAACACAGGAGTCCCTACCCATGGTGCATGTGAACACAGGAGTCCCTACCCATGGTGCATGTGAACACAAAAGCCCCTACTCATGGTGCATGTGAACACGGGAGTCCCTACCCATGGTGCATGTGAACACAGGAGCCTCACAAGACATAAAGCTCAAAGAAGTGCCTGATGGTTTAGGCTTAGATTCTCCACTTAAAAGGGGAGAATGAAGTAATCTCAAAGGGAGAATAATTATATCTGCGGAGAATGAATAGATATTTCAGAAAACGAACTGGGACAAAGCTCCTCCCAGGTGCAAGCGATGGTGGGGACTCATGAAGCACCAACACGACGCCGTGGCTGTACTCTACACAAATGACAGCCACTTGGGTGACAGCCTTCCCGATGGACCTCTGTCGAGGAGGGTGTTCTGACCACCTTCAGTCTCTTGTGTACGATTCATCCTCTCTGACGATGCAGTCTCAAGGAGAGAATTGAACATTTTCCACATCCTTTGGAAGTCTCCATTTAGTAGCTAGAGGAACATAGACGTCAAAGCTGGAGATAAATGACCCACACTTGTTAACTCATGTGAGTCTTGAGAAGATTCTGGAATGCAGACAGACAGGACAATACCGATCCAGCAGACTAGGATTACCCGAGGAACGTAAATTTGAAGCTGACTTGACTCCAAATTCACTTGACTTCAATCCTAATGTCTAAAATTATGTGTTCGTCTTGATTTCCATACACTCTCCATGGCTTCAAAAACATGTATGTCGAGTTTTCTTTCCAATGATTTAATAAGAGTGGTTTCATAATGCGAGTGTTTATTTTGTTTGTCCACTTTACCATAACGCTGTGCCTGAGTAACAGGCAGGAATCTTGAGTTAATTTCTGCTGCCCTCTTGTGTCCGAGACTAGTAATGACATCCTACGAGGAGCTCGGTACCTTGGATTCTTTCTCATTTCTTTCCCTTTATTCATCCCGGGAATCATGCCACTCCGAGCAAAGAAGGCTGAATCCTAAAATTCGATCTGTTTCGGAGAATATCTTAGCTCACCTTAGGCTCTCAGCAAAAGAGAGAAGAATGTTTCTGTTCCCTTAAAACCAATCATTTCAGTCTGTGATGAAATACAATTAAATCAGTACAACACAATGCAATAAGGCTTCTTTGTCTCCCGTCTTCCACACAAACTGCCTCAAATCAGTTTCCAGTGTTAAGTAATGGCTGGTATTGAGTTACTGGCCGCTTTCTAGAGAAACCTGGGGGAATGCTGGGCATTAATGGGGAATACTGAGCCCTCATGGGCTCTGCTTGCTTTTTTTCCAGAGCTGTACTTTCTGGTTGAAAAATGCAGATGGATCTTTGCATCTCTCCTTGTTTTGTCTTTTATAAGCCATTACACTTGTCATATTACTTTTTAAAATAATATTATGTATTGTATTTATAATTCAGCACTTTAGAAGGGCCTTCTATAAGGGAAACTTGGATGGGGGACTTTTCTTTTAAAGGAAATTAAAGCTGCCAATTTTAGGTGCAGGAGCAACGGCTCAGTGATTAAGGACATTTACTGCTTTGACACTGGATGCAAGATTGGTTGCCAGCACTCATGTGCTTCACAGATACCTGGAACTCCAGCTCTAGTTGGTTCTGCAGACACCTGGACTCACATGTACACAACTGCACACCCACACAATTTAGGAAATTACAAATTAATCCTTAAAAATTCCCACATTTAGCTACCTGAGGAACCCATGTTCCACACATCATATTTACTTTAAGAAAATAGAATTTTTATATTTTAAAAGATGTATTGAAAAAATTTAAAAATAAAATAAAAGATGTATTGATACACTAAATGACTGTTCTGTTGTTGTTGTTACTGTAGCTGCTGTTGACTGGTGGTGTTCTTCTGAGAAAAAGAATACACACACACACATGCACACACACCTGCAGTGCTGAAGATTGTCATGAATCAAACACCAAGCCAAATTGCTTGTTTTTTTTTTTTTTCATTTCTCTCATTGCAACTAAATGCTTCATCCAATACAATGCCAACACTGTTCTGCAGGTTACAAACCTGAAAGGCTTAAATCTGGTTTTATTTTTTGAAGTATGCAAAGCGGAACTACACTATGAAGCAGAAAATTACTATACACCGTATGTGTCACTGAGTCTTCATTGTCTCTCTAGAGAAGTTAGTGCTAAGATGTGCTCCCAGCACAAAGGTGGATAGACATATTTGCCCTAGGCTGGTTCAACTGTCCTTTCTCCCTCTTGGTCAGAAAGATTGGTTACTTATTTCAAATGGCAATATTTTCAAACAATGGAGTCATTGTGAAGATAAGTCCTTGGTGTTTAAAATGTAACATCTAATATGGTAACCTTGAATCACATACGACTACCTAAATTTAAATTGATCAAAATTAAAACAACTAAAATATGGAATCAATCATGATGGTCTATGCTCAAAATCCAAGGACTCAGCAAGCTGAGGACCATTAGTTTTGGGGCCAATCTGTAAGTTGAGAGCTAGCCTGAGCTACAAAATGAGGCCTTACAACAATAAACAAACATTCCTCAGCCCTCGGTGCTTTCACCATCTTTCAAGTGTTCAGTAGCCTCCTGACTTCTGCCTGCCATCTTGGATAGCATAGCTACAGAAGGCCAGTAGTGCAGCTCAGTTGGTACAGCTTGCCCAATACACATAAGGCCCTCAGTTGGTTCTAACACCACATAAACTGGGCACAGTGATGCATACCTGTAATCTCAGCAGCTTGAAGACAGAATAAAAAATTCAAGACCATCCTCAACTATAAACCAAGCTTGAGGCCAGCCTGGCTATGTCACTGTTTATATGAACACAATATGGGAGGGACTTTCTGTCACCTTAGTGCTGGACTGGATAGCTTCATTTTACATGATCTTTTTTGGTTCTGACGAGATCACAATCAATAGTCCAAAGTAAGTAGGCTAAATAATATTTTTAAGCAGTATATTTTAAAATCATACAGGACCAGGAGGGGGCACTATGACCCTCTAACTCTGAGAAAAAAAAATAAAATGGGTGCCACTCAACTCTAACCAAACTAAGACTCCAAACTAGAACCTAATGCTGCGAAAATGATGAGTGTTTCACAGTTCAAATTCTTGCAGCGCCCTCAACATTAGAAGTACTAGAAGAAAAAAGTAAAAAGCAGATGAATTGTTAATGAATAACAGTGAGTCATCTCATATTAGGCAGAAAACACCATACACTTCACAAGGTTACACATATAACAAAACATTCAGCAGACAGTTTGAAATATAAATTTAATATGCATAAGTAACCTTAAGGCAATGACTAAAAATGAGTACCATGGGTAGTTTCTTCATCTCAGATTTCTAAACTACTACAACAGAAGGGCCAGTTGATGGATGAAGAGGAAAGAATGTGTCTAAGAGAAAGCCCATAATGAGACAGACTCCCCTCTCACACCACCAGGAGAGTCTCAATTAGTAAATTGCACTGCGGTTCCCCAAATGGTTCTCTGGTGCCCTCCAATGATTAATGCATCTTTCCCTGAGAAAAAGATGCACCGGGCTCATCCGCCCTGTAAGTATAGGGCTCACTCGTGGGAAGTGGTTCATCCACTCTAAGAAAGGATGACCCTCCATAGGTCAGCTCATACATTTACAGACTTCAGGGCTTTTGTAGATTCTATTGTAGAATCTCTGGAGAGATTCAGAGCGTTTCCATCAGCCATGTGAGACCCATGCATGAGGGAAATTGCAACTCTTCTTTGAGAGAGGTTGGCTGACAATGGGAGTCAGTTCTTCAGATCTCTGGAGACATGCTCAATGAGGTGCTTTTGTGTTCTATTTACTGCATGGTCTCATTTCAAATATTTAAATACAGAAATCATCCTACCTTAAACAAGCCTAGTAAACAGAAACATCCCTTCAAGGCACTTGCAAAAATTACATCTGTTTGGGAGTTGGGTTTTGTGTGTTGATTTTTTCAAAACAGCAGAAGGCAAAATAAGTCAGCGAGTAGCTAAAGTCAACACCCCTGCCTAGATGAGGAAGCTGAAAAGGATATGTGTAGTGGAGGGTTAGGAACAAAACGTAAAGAGTTTCTCAAAATTACCTTATGAAGGGATACATGGATAAAAAAAAATGAGACTTAATTCAAAAATAAATAAAAAATTAAAAAAATACCTTATGAATCCCCTTTCCCAGTGCCAAGCATGTACTTCATTAGCTCTTATTTTAAAAATAACACTAGTAAGAAAATCCCCACACCACATGAGAGCTATTTCAGCTGCCCTTGTCCTCTGCCCCCAGAGCCAAGCTCCCACAAGTGCCAGTCAAAAAAGGACTCATCACTAGGCTCTCAAAGGTAGGGCAACCTCCCATATGCAGAGATGTTCATTCCTACTGACCAAGCTAGGCAGGTCTTCACTTCTCATTGGAGCATGCATTTCAGATGTGTTCAAAGAGATGCAAACACACAGTAATTTTTAAAGACTGCTCTATGACAATAGGCCCTCAAGCTAGCAGTAGGGAATAGAACATATATGAGATTGTCGCTGTTACAGACTCCTGGGAGCACAGCTGTCATTGCAGCTTAAACACAACTGGAAGCTAGGAGCTGGGGTGTAAGATTATACCCAGTCCTTGAGAAGCTCAAGCAGGAAGATTCTGGGATCTTGAGAGTTTGAAGGCAGCCTGGGTAACCTAGTGAGGTCCTATCTCATCTGAAAAAAATGAAATGAACCAGAGCTAGGGATGAGAATGAAGAGGCTTGCCTTCTGAGCCGCCTTTCTTTCTGACATATCTGCATATCTGATTTGTGTCTCTTTTTCTACAGAGCCACCTGACAGGAAACACAGCTATCACGTCCTCTGTCACTTTTTTTTTCCAACTTCAGGCACAAGGAAGATTCCAATTGACTCCCTGAATTTCAAATCAAATATCCCAAAGAAGAGCTAGCCTGGTTTCGTCTTTGTACAAGCCCACCTTGGATATGAATGAGCATTGTGCTCTTTCAAACGAGTGTGTCATAGTGAAGGATTTTGTTAAGTAGGAGTGAGTGCTGTTGCACATATGTAGACACACAGAGAGAAGGAATTCTTGCTGTCTGCCTTCTCGGTTGATCCTTTCTCCTTAAAGTTCAGAGGTCAACCTGTCACAGGTGGATATTCCTGTTTATTACTATGTCAGCTATTTTCCCTTGCTAGCTTTATTGGACATTTAGACAATATGCAAGTATTATCAACATACAGGAGATTTTGAATTTTTAAAAGTAATTAATTGAATTTAAGACCATCTTCTTTCTCACATAATTGTTTAGTTACAAAACCATACTTTAGAATGCTGAATAGCATATTATAAATTCATAATATTTATACCGCTGATTTTTAAAATAACTAACAACATTTTCATTTATTTGGTTTTTTTGTTTACTTTTTTGAGATGCTCTTTTTGAACAGCTCAGGCTGGCCTTGAACCCATGGCAATCTTTCTGCCTTGGCCTCCCAAGAGCTAGAATTATAAGCATGAACCATCAGGCTCAACATATACCATATGTTTTCAACTTTAATTAAAATGAAAATATTAGACAGATTCTTACTTGATCATTTCTTTGAAGATTTTCTTAACTATCTACTTGCACCACAGACACTGTGTCCATATGTATATTTTTATTTCAAAGCACAGTCATTTGCTATCTTAATGAGGATCTATCAGTTTGACAAAAAGAGCATACTAACAAATGTTTTGAGGCTGTGTACAGAAGGCAATATTGAAAGGTAAACATGGAAATGTACAGTATCATTAAAATAAGAAAACCAACATGAAAATAAAAAGCTGTTTCTTAACAAATATTTATCACTGACACATGGTGTCCAAGACCCTAATAATCTGATTGGAGTTTTCCACAAAACTACTAACCTTAGATGAATCCATAGATACTGACCATCTCCTCTGCAAACACTCCCATTCTGCTCCATTTGACAGCAAGTAAATCCCATGAGATGCTCATCAAGGATGATGGGTGGTCACCAGAGATGAGCACCTACCACCAAGCCTGACGGAGGTGATCCCTGGGACCCACATGGCAGAAGGGGAGAACAGACTTGTCCTCTGACCTCCACATGCACACGTTGCGGCACATGTACACATATGCATAACATGCAAAACACAAATAGTTAAATAAATAGAGCAAAACTGTGTTTAAAGAATTGGAGATGGCTTATTTGGTAGCTACTTGACAAAATGATTTTAATGCTACGTGGTTAAAAACAGAACAACTCAGTAATGTGTTTTGAAATACTGGATGTTGAAATCAAATTCCAGGGCCTTCATTTTTATCATGGCTCTACCATTAAGATAGAATATGGCCCTAAGGAAGTTTCTAGCACTCTGAGTCCCCAGTGTGAATGTGCTTCAACGCTGGGATCTAACCCAGGGCTTATACAGACAGTGGGCTCTACCACTGAGCTTCCTCTTTGTCCTGAAAGTTTTCACTTTTAACATGTAGCAGACATTTTCAAGAGCTACAGACAATGGTGTAATTTATTAACTGAGGCAAAAAATATACACAGTGACACACAAAGCTCTCAAATGTCTCACTGGATAAAGTTTAGCACTCATACATATCAGTGTGTCCAATGCCCAAAACCAAACATAGACTGTAATACAAAGTTTCTGGCCCAGACTTTTGTGCCTAGCCCTGAGGTTCAGACCCAATTTCATCCCTGCTGCCACTTGGCCCCAAATAATCACACAATGGTTTATATTAATTCCATGCTTGACTGACTTATGTCTCAGACATATTGCTAGCTAGCTCTTTCATCTTAACCTATTTCTATCAATCTATCTGTCTAGCCATGTGACTTGGTACCTTTCCTCAGAGCAGCATAGTTGTCTTGTTTCCTCTGCATCTGCTGGCATCTCTCCTAGTATCTCTCTGGCATCTCTGCTGGGCTCTTCCTGTTCCCAGAGTTTTCTTTCTTAGTCTGGTAACCTTGTCCACACTTCCTTGTCTGCCTTCTGGCCAATCAACTTTTTATTAAACCAGTAGGAGGGACAAATATTTACAATGTCACTGAACATGTTCCCACTATAATAGTCTATTTTCAGCAACCCAGAATATTCTCTCATGATGTGGAAGAATTTAAAGATTGGCTACATGTTACATCTGCAGCTTTGCATCAGGTATAAATCTGAACTTAATTATTGACAGCCATGAGAAAAATAGGTTGACAAACCTATGCATTTATTGACTTAAATACTCATTTTAGTGATAACTTTTTTCTTCTTCATCCAGCAATCCCCCACAGTAGTGGATAAATTTGGAATGACAAATTAACTAGTTTAGGAGGTGAAAGGTAAAAGAAAGCAGCCAGTCTGGCCAGCCAGGCACAAGGGTCTAACTCTTGGGCCACCAGGACGATGTTAGATGCTCTCTGTGGGACCTTTCAGTGCCTTTATCTCACTACCGGGAGCTATCATTCTACCCCAAGGAACCACAAAATGTCTATTTTCAGAATGTAATAAATGTCCATACAGTATTTGGACTTTTGCCCCAAACATCTATTCATACATCAAGGGATTTCTACTTTCTACCAAGCTAGGCTACAAATGCTGACCTGATGATTACAGCAAGCCCGAGTCCTCCAAGGACTTACGCTGCGGTACAATTTTACTGCTGGAAATTCCCTGGAGCAAATCTCTCCTTCAAAGTTTGCTGACTACTATAGGATAGATTTAAATTAAAAAAAAAAAAAAGATCTCTCCCTTACTACATTTTGGGGCATAGGAGTCTAATATTATAGCTTGGGGATAAAATGAATGAGCTCTTTTGCATTTCTTCTGTTCAAACAGCCTGGACTCCTTAAGGCAGTGGGGTGACTGACTCCCAGTGTGTCTAACTGTGACCGTCTACGATACTCTGTAAATATGCATTGTCAGTGTTCAATAGTATATGATGACCTTTTTTGTCACTCATTTCTAATATTTAATTGACATTTATAGCATGAACTGTAAGCTATAGACACTGAAACTGTTAATCTAATGTTCACCCTACATTTCAAAAAGGCCCTCTGTAAATGGTCATAGTAACTGTTGGTGCTAACCACTGAACATTTCTCTAGCTCATAAAACAATTATCACCCAAATAATTGTGTTTAACCCCTTTCTGTTCTGGTTTAACTCAGAAATAGCCCACCCAGGCTCGTGGGTTTGAACGTATGGATCCCAGCTAGTGGTACTATTTTTGGAGATTGTGGAAACCTCTGTGAACACGCTCTAGGTAACAAAAGTAGGGCATGGGCATGGACTTTGAAGATGCACACATTCCTGGCTCTATCCCCAGACTCTATGCCCTGTCCATCAAGATGAAAGCAAACTTGGAAGCTGCTGCTGTCACAGACCAAGCCACTCCAGTCACCAGACTTTCCCTGCTGCGATGGAGCACTGTCTGAGACGAAATGAACAGCTCATCCCTTCAGTGACCTCTGTTAGTTTGTCCCAGCAGTAAGGGAAGTAACAAATGCCCCGCCTCCCTTCATCTTCTTGTTTTCCTGGTCCCAACTTGCATCCCACCCAGCACACATGCCAAAAAGAAGAAAGAAGTCTATCATATTGTCCCATGTTTGTGAAGGTACATGTTTTGCATTATTTGCTCTATTGTTCTCCAAATCCAATTTTTAAAAGATTTTCCTTGTAGATTTTTCTATAGAATTGTAAATTAAAATGATATATTTACTTACCTGCCATAATTTTATTGTATTTTTTATCATTATTATTATTATTATTATTATTATTATTATGCAGGGAATTTCATTCTAAACTTTAATATCCAGAGATGGAAAAGCACAACCAGGCAAACTACTCCTATGTCATAAATTATCTCTTTGGTAAAAGGAAAAGAAATAAAAAATATTCAGAGAAAGTTCATCAAATATTATTTTCCATATAATGCCATCGAGTATCAAGCACAGATAGCAAAGTCATAATTCACATTTTTGTTCCGGTATTGGGACTATAGGGTTTTTTGGGGGTTGCTTAGAATATTTGGGGGGTGTCATTAACATCACCAATTTGATTATTTCATGAACTTAAAATGCTATAATATTTTCTTTTTAAATATTTTTTAAAAGCCTTCTCAGTAAAATACTAAATGTGTTTTTTAAAATCTGCTCATTGAGCAAACTTTTAAGATACCGTAATGAATTTTTGTGACTGTTAGAGACCGCACACTCAGGATTTAAATACTGCTGTGGTGCTTGTGAATGATACACTACAGAAAGCAAAAGGGGAAGATTATCAACCAGTAAATGGGCAACCTCCACTCTCTAGTTTCTTGATGAATCAAAATTACAGGCTTTCCTGTGTTCAATTGGAAATCCACCTAAGTCCCCTTCTGTCCTAGCTAAATTTATATGGCTGTGACAAAACACCCTGTAAAAAAAAAAATTAAAGGAGAAACAGTTCATTTTAGCTCACAATTCTAGGTTATTATTGTCCATCACCATGAGGAAGGCAGGAAAAAACCTGAAGCAGCTACTCATCCACAGAACTGGGCAGAGAGAAATAAGCACATACATGTGCACATGCTCTGCTCACATGCTCACCTATTTAGCTCACTCCCGCACATGCTCACCTCATACACGAATCTTCTCAGCTCACTTCCTTCAGCATTTTCCAGAGTCCAAACAATAAAGTGGCCCTGCTCACACTCAGGTGGACCTTCTCATTTTAATTAATTATATTAAGAAAATTCTTTACTAGTATGCCAACTAGATTTAGGCAATCCTTCATTAAGACTTTCTCCTCATACGGTTGAAGACGTTTTAAGGTTGGGTAAAGCTGACTATCAGAATTAACCACCAGCCTTTCTAAAAATAGCTTTGAGTCAGTTAGGCAAGGAGAATGTTGAAACAGAAAGACCTCTGAACACTAATTTGAGAGAAGCAAGACCATGCAGTTCTAAGCCACAACATTCTATGGCACATTTTATTTTGTTTAGTGAGTGCGTGCGTGCGTGCAAACAAAAACAAACAAACAAACAAAAACAGAACAAAAGGCTAAGAAAATTGGCTAAACAGAACACACAAACCCAGGGGAGGGGAGGAATATGATTCCTAGAGGAGTCATATGTTACTGTAAATGTTCAGTCTCAACAACAAAACGTGAGGCACACACAAAAATAAAATTCAGCTATACATAAGAAGAAACAAGCACTCCACAGCAACTGGCTCTAAGAGTCAATGCATTAAACAAGCTAGTTTAAATATATTCAGAGCAACAAATTAAACCATTTTTTTCCCAGACAAAAGGCAAGACTGAGAAGGTTGTCTCACCAAACATACACTATCAATACATAGACAAGAAATTATTTAAAATGAACTATTTGGGAATTTTAGAATTGACGCCTGATTTTAAAACATCACTAAGGATGTTCAAAATCAGATTTGATCTAATAGAAAACGGGGCCAGCAAACTGGAAAACAGGTCAACTGCATTATCCTGTCTGAAGGACACATTTAAAAAATAATAAACGAACAAAAGCTGAGAGACCTGTAGACAGAATGAAGTATCACTCATAGAGGAACTCTTAAAGTGAGTAAGAGAAGTTAAAATAACACTGGAACAAACAACAATTGAAAAACACCTAAAACTTTATGAAATAACTATGATGTATGGTCACAAGAAGTTCAACAAAAACATGTGAGAAAAACTCAGAGATTCACACCTGAAGACTGCCTAATGGGTCTGGAGGAAGATGAGGCAGAGAGAACCCCCAGAAGGACCTCTCACAAGAGAGTCCTTTGATTTTCATTAGAAACTATGAAGGGCACTGTCTGGGTCCGTTGTTGCTACCATAAGAGAACATTGCAGTCTTGAGTAGTTTATAATGGAAATAAGTTCATTTGGTTCCTGGTTCTAGATTCTGGGTGTTCCAACTCCAGGAAGGCGAATTAGGTAGAATCTTATGGTTGCATAACAATGTGGCATAATTTGTTCACTTGACAAGACTGAATGAAAGAGAAAAATGAGGACAAACTCTTATTTGGTTTCCAAACAAATTCTTATTTCCAAGAGAACAAAAAACTCAAAGCAGAGACCTCATGACCAAATCTCTTAAATGTCCCACTTCTTAATGCTGTCTTTGGGCAATAAATTTTCAACCTACAGATATAAAGGGAACACAGTTAACCAAATAAGCAATAATGGAAGGATAGAAGTCTAACAACAAATACAAAATACTGATGTAAATCCCACTGAGTCAGCAGTTGCAATAAATGCAAATGAATTGAATTGAGTAACTCAATCAAAATAATAGTGACTGGATTCTGGGTGGTGCTGGGGCAGCTCTTTAGTCCCAGCACTCAGAGGCAGAGGCAGGCAGATCTCGGTGAGTTTGAGGCCATCCTGGTCTACATAGTGAGTTTCAGAATAGTCAGGGCTACACAAAGAAACAAACCCTGCCTGGAAAAATACAAAACAATAATAATATGTTATAGTTTTGTAAATCATAATCCAAAGCTAAGTGTGCCAGCATATGCCTATTATCCAGCACTTGGAAGATGGAGACAGGAGGGTCACAAGTTTATGATCAGTCTTAGTATATAGATGGTTTAAAGCTACCTGGGCTGCATGAAACCTCGTCTCAAAACACAAAAGCAAAAAAAGACAAGAAAAATCACAATCCAATGCACGTATTTTATATTCAAAGACAAAAAAGTAAGGATAAATTTAAAAAGGTAAGTTCAACTTATTTTGAAAACTCAAAAACTATTGAAATTGTTTTATAAATAAATATGCAGATATTTTGTACTCATGGATTAATTGATTTAATATTATGAATAGATAAATATTGCTCAGCTTGACCTATAGATTTATTGAAATCCTGTCAAGCTCACAGGCAATGTTTTTGAACAGAAATAAAAGAACCTGGGTGGTTTATTCTCTTTTTTTATTTAAAAATTTTCCCATACCCACCACTGCTCCCCCTCCCTCCTCTCTTCCCAGTCCTCCCCCAACCCCCTCCCACAACTGTTGCATTATGTTTTTGGCCTGGACTTTCTGGGCCTGGACCAGAGGTTCAGCCCTACTAAGCGTCAAATAATCACACACAGACTTATATTATTTTTATGCTGATTGACCTAGGGCCCAGGCATATAACTTGCTAACTACTTCATCTGAACTCAACCCATCTTGCTCAACCATGCGACTGGGTACCTTTTCTCAGAGCAGCATTTCAGTTTCTTTCTTCTGCATCTCTCTGGTAGCTCTGTGGCGTCTGTTTGTGGCATCTGTCTCTGCTCTTAGATGTTCCTGAATTTTCTTAATCTGGTAGCTCCACCCACACTTCCTGTCTGACTTTAGCCAATCAGCTTTTATTAAACCCATAGGCAGGACAAACATTTATAATGACAGGAAACAGTAGCAACATAATATAATCTCACTACACCCAACCTCCTCCCTCAAACTCCCTCCACCTCATCCCCCCATCTATTCCCCAGAGAGAGCAAGGACTCCCCAGGTGAGTCAATTCAGTCTAGCATATCTAGGTGGCATAGGACTGAGTCCCTCCCCCAGTATCAAGGATGAGTAAGATATTCCTCTGTAGGGAATGGGATCCAAGAAGCCAGTTCATACACCAGGAATAAACTCTGCTCCCACTGCAAGAGTCTCCACAAACTGCCCACTGTCATTTATATTTGGAGGGTTTAGTTTCTTTCCATAAAGATTCTGTAGGAAAATTTGGCCAGCCAAAGAAATCCACTCTGGCTCTGAAACCAGCATCAGTGAAAGAAAACCCACTTTAGCTTTGAAAGCAGGGCCAGTGAAAGAAACCCACCCTAGCCCTGAACCCACAGCTAGTGAAAGAAACCCACTCTGGGTCTAAGACCTGAGCCAATGAAAGAAACACTATCCTTGAACCCAGAACCAAAAAGAAATGTGCCCTGACTCTGAAACCAGCACCAAAGAAACATACTTTGGCCCTAGAATCAGAGCCAATGGAATACATATACCCTGGCCTTAAAATTAGAGCCCAAAACAGTCAGTTAAAGAAACACTTTGACCCTGAAACCAAAACCAAATCAAGGAGTAAAAAAATCTGACCAATCCCCACCCTAGAAGTCTTCTCCCTAGAAAGCTCCACCCCTAAGATGCCCTGTTCCTGCTGCCCTTTCCCTGCTGGCTTCTCCCAGCCAGGCCGAGGCAGCCACTTCCTGCTCCCTTCCTCCCAGTAAGTCTCTCAGTGAGGTTTGGGTGAAAAGCTTCTTTTGACGGAGCTCGGATGGAGAGCACCTGAGGAGTGAAGCTGTAATACTCTTGCTGCCCAGGGAACCTTCCCTAGTGGAGAAGAGTTGTTCAACTCCCTGAACAGAGAACCGCTGAGCGGAAGTGAAGCTTAGCGGTCAGCTAGGCCAAGGAAGCCTTCCCCTAGCTGAGCAGAGCTGTTACACTCTGGGAAACCAGAGCAGGACTGTAACTTCCCTGGAGGAGGCTCTCACCTAGTGGAGCAGAGCTGTTAACATTAGAAAAGGCTTTCCCCAGAGCAGGGCTGCAAGCTGCTACCTATGCTTACTGTGGCCTGTGGTCTTTATTCATTGGCTCCGGATTGCCTGAATACTTTTACATTCCAGCTGTAGCGTTTACTATGCTTGGGCGCCTGACTGCCAGGATCTCTTTCCATCTGAGCTGCATAAACACCTCCAGGTTCCTCAGCTGTCCTTTCAGAGTCAGTGAGCTCCCAATAGCTCAGGTCAGCCATCTCTGTGGGTCTCTTCTTCATGCTCCTCATCCCTTTGCTCATAGGCCCTCCTCCTCCTCCTTCTTCCTCTCTCTCTCTCTCTCTCTCTCTCTCTCTCTCTCTCTCTCTCTCTCTCTCTCTTCAGCTGGACAGGAAGAGGAGCTTCAACTGGGTGCTTAGCTATGAATCTATTCTTCTGTCTCCATCAGTTGCTCGATGAAGGTTCTATATTGACAATTAGGGTAGCCATTCATTTGATTATAGGGGAAGGCCAGTTTAGGCACCCTCTCCAATATTGCTTGGAGTCCTAGCTGGGGTCACTTTGTGGGTTCCTAGCCCTAGAGGTTTCTCTCTAACTCCACAATGGCTCTCTCTATCAAGATACCTATTTCTTTGTTCTCCCTCCCTGTTGCTCCTCCCACTCAACCATTCCATTCGCTCATGATCTCTTCCCACCTCCCCTTGCTCTCCCTTATATAATTTCAGTTTACTCAAAAGATCTTCCCCATTTCCACTTTCCAAGGGACCCATGGATGTCTTTCTTGAGTTCCTCTATCACCTAGCTGCTCAGGGGTTGTGAATTATAGCCTGGTTATCCTTTGCTTTTACATCTAAAATTCACTTATGAGTGAGTACATACTGTGTCTATCTTTCTGGGTCTGTGTTACCTCACTCAGGACTATGTTTTTCAGATCCAACCATTTGCCTATAAATTTCAGGTTGCAATCCTTATCAAAATTCCAACACAATTCCACAATTCTTCACAGACTTCAAAAGAATAATGTTCTCCTTCATGTAGAAAAACAAAAAAACCCAGAATTGCCCCCCCCCAAAAAAACCTGTTCAATAATAGAACTTTGGGAGGCATCACCAACCCTGACTTCAAGATCAAATGAATCAAATAGAAGACCCCAACATTAATCTACACACCTATGAAAACTTGATTTTTGACAAAGAGGCCAAAAATATACAGTAGAAAAGAGGTAGCATCTTAACAAATAGTACTGGTATAACTGGATAGTAGTATGTAAAAGAATGCAAATAGAACCATATCTATCACCCTGCATAAAACAAAAGTCCAAGTGGATCAAAGACCTCAACATAAAAACCAGTTACACTGGACCTGATAGAAAAGAAAGTGGGAAATAGCCTCGAACCCATTGGTACAGGTGACCACTTCCTAAATAGAACACCAGTAGCACAGACACTGAGAGTAACAACTAATAAGTGGGACCTGCTGAAACTGAGAAGCTTCTGTAAGGCCAAGGACACAGTGAATAAGACAAAACAACAGCCTACAGAATGAGAAACAATCTTTGCCAACCCCACATCTGACAGAGGACTAATCTCTAAAATATATAGAGAACTCAAGAAACTAGAGGCCAAAAAAACCAAATAATCCATTTTAAAAATGGGGTTCAGAGCTAAGTAGAGAATTCTCAATAGAAAATTTTCAAATGGCAGAAAGACACTTAAAGAATTGCTCAACATCCTTAGATACCAGAGAAATGCAAATCAAAACACCTCTGAGATACCATTTTACTCCTGTCAAAATAGCTAAGATCAAAAACACAGATTACAGTCTATACTGGAGGGGATGTATAGCAAAGAGAACACTTCTACATTGCTGGTGGGAATGTAAATTTATATAGCCACTTTGGAAATCAGTATAATGGCTCCTCAGAAAACTGGAAATGAATCTACCCAATAATCCAGCAATACTACTATTGGGCATATACCCTAAGGATACACATTCTTACCCTAAGGGTATTAGCTCAACTATGTTCATAGCATCATTATTTGCAATGGCCAGAATCTGGAAACAGCCTAGATGCCCCTCAACTGAAGAATGGATTAAACAATTGTGGAATAGTACTCAGAAAAAAAGGTTTTTTTTGAAAGCAGCATTTGAAAGAATAAGAAGGTTAGAAGGCTCACTCTTCGTTACGTCAGAACTTAAGAAATCATTATAACAGTCAGGGTCATGTGGTACTGATGTAGAGTAGATGCACATCAAATGGACTAGGATTGTCTAGAAATAGCAATTAAAGCTGGATGGTTGAAAGAATGCCAAGACACTTGTTCCTAAAGTTGAAAGAACAGCCTACACTTGAAGATTTATTCTAATCTTTTAACTATGTATATGTCTATCTGTCTGTGAGAGGTTATAAGCATGTGAGTGCAGGTGCCTTGGTGCCTGAGGAGACCAGATGAGGGCATTGGGTCCCATGGAGTTCTTATAGACCATGAACCTCCCATCATGGATGCTGGGAAACAAGTTCAAGACATCTACAGAGCAGTTTGTGTTCTTATCTCTGAGCCACCTCTTCAGCCTCAAGGATGGTCTCTTAAGAAATTATATATCCAAGTGTACAAGAAGTAAGTTGGATATGTCCTTCTGGCATATAAAATTAGCTAAGATATGGAGCTAACAAATACCTAAATGTGTTAAAAATATGAAAGTATTGAAAGGAAACAAGGAAATTTACATGACCTTGAATTGATGAGAAGTTCTTAGATATGACTGAAAACACAGGCAATGAAAGAAAGGAAATAAATTATACTTCATCAAAATTGAAAAAGTTTGTGCTTCAAAGGGCTGCTTTAAGGAAGAATAAGAACAACTCATAGAAGAAGAATAAATATTGGCAATTCATCAGTTGAGAAGAAATTGTCTCTAGGAGAATTGCTAAATCCCAACAATAGAAAGACAAGCAGAGCATTTGTTCTAAAAGAGTTTAAATACATTCTTCTCTGCTTCTACAAAGAAGAAGCAACAAATGCACAGGAAGTCCATGAGAGACAATCTTGTCGTTGGACATCAGGAAGACAAATCAAAACACGGAAACACGCCAACCACTCCGTGCCTGTGGGGAGACAGCTGCAGAGCTGACTAAGGTGTGGAGCTCACGGATGCTTTTGAAAACTGCCAGGCTGGTCCTCAAAACTTCACTTGAGCTCACTCCCCACTCACAGTCATATACCCAAGAGAATTAAAAAAATTTAAAAATATATCCACATAAAAATTTGTGCAGTGTTACAGAAGCACTCTTTATCAAGTAAAATAATGGAAACAAAATCCAAAAGGCCTTCAATAAATGAATGCCTAAGGCAAGCATGAACAAATGTAATATTCACACCATAGGATATGATGCAGTCACAAAAAGAAATGAAGTCCTAGCACAAACAAGAACAGGAATGAAGCCATACAGCTCTATGCTGAGTGAGGATGGACAGTGATGACAGCATGCTATATTGTTCCTTCTATGAAGTATTCAAAACTGGCAAGTCCACAGAAACAGAAAGCAGATTCATAGGTGCCAGAGCCAGAGTAAATAGGGGAAATAAACAATGATTCCTAGCCCAGCATTGTGGCTGACACTACAATCATAGAACTTGAGAGGCTGAAGCAGGAGGATCACTTCCAATTAGGGCCCATTTGGGTTACATAGTATATTAGTTACTTTTCATAGCTATGATAAAATTCATAGCCAAAAACAACTTATTGAAGAAAGGGTTTAATGTAGTGATATATTTTATATTTAATAAAAATAGTCTGGAATATCAGAGGACCGAGCCATCTCTTCTTTTGGTTTGTTTTGGCTTATAGTTTCAGAGACATAAAAGCCCATCCCAGCAGAGTCATGGCATAGGCAACAGGCCTGGCAGCCCAAACAGAAGCTGAGTGGGCATCTTCCCAACACACACAGAAGCCAAGAGAGTGAACTGAAGAGTGTGATAAGGCTGTATACTCTCAAAGCCTTCCCAGTAACACACTTCCTCCAGAAAGGCTCCACCCTCTGAAGTCCAGAACCTTCCCAAATATCACTACCAGGCCCATAACCGAGAATTCAAATAGCTGAGCCTCTAGCATTCAAAAGCAACCTGGACTACAGTGTGGTGGGAATGTTTGTCTATATGCTGTAAATAAAGGAACTATTTTGGCCTCTGTTGGGTGCCATAGAAGTAGGCAGGGAAATTGAGGTTCAGGTATGAAGAGTGCAGAATCAGACAGACTCCATCTATCTGCCAAGAAAGAATCATGTAGGCATACAGGTGCAGGCCACGGCCACAGCCACATGGCAGATAGATTAATGGAAATGGGTTGAATTAAGATGAAAGAGCTAGCTAGCAATGTGCCTGAGCCACAGGCCAAACAGGATGAAGTTAATATATGCGCCTGAGTCATTTGGGGGAGATAAAAGTGGCCGCTGCGGCAGATTGGATTCAGGCCTGTATGGGGGTCAGAAACCTTCTACAACACTACAGAATGAGGACCTGTCTAGGAGGGGGAGAAGAAAGGGGAGAGGGGATTAAAGAAGAAAGGAAAGGAGAGAGAGAGAAGGAGAGAAAATGATGGAAGAAATGAAGAAGGGGGAAGAAAGGAAGAGAGGGGAGGAGGATTGTTGATGTATTTGGAATTAGCTAGGGGATTGACAAGCCAGTTGTAGAATTGTGCAATGGTGACAGATCACACTTGTAAGTATATTGCACACCATCAAACTGCATAGTAGGATGACACATAAAATTAATATTTATTACTTAATTAATAAGTTATTACTTGTAGTCAGAAGTTTTTCTGACCCATCCGGGCTTGAGGTTCAGACAAATCTTTCACACCCAGGGTCATGCAGCTACTTATAAAGTAATTACATGCAGGCTTATATTAATTACAAACTGTTTGGCCTATGGCTCAGGTTCATTACCAACTAGCTCTTATAACTTAAACATCTTGCTTCTTCTCCAGGCAGCTGGCAGTGTGTGTCCTGACTCCAACATTCTTTCCCTATATCTCTCCTTGGATTTCTCACCTTCCTCTAAGCAGCCTTGCAACAGGGCAAAACAGTTTCTTTATTAATCAATGGTAATAAAGCATATTCACAGAGTACAAAAAGACATCCCACATCAATTTCTACCTCTACTTTACAGGTAATAAAATGAAGGCACTAAATATTAAGCAATTACCAGGTCACACAATATGTGGTAAAATGGGAATTTAAATGGAGCCCTTTCTGTTGGTGTCTGTATCCTGTGGAATCCCTGTGAAGTTCCCCCTGCTGCTAAGAGTTTAACGAATAAACCAAACAGGTGCCCTTCTGTTTCTGTCCAGCTGGAAACAATGATACAGACAGGAATATCTGCACCATTCTTATAAATGGGGTGGTAAATCCATATATCCTGTTAGAGTCCAATGACATGCAATGAAACCTGGAAATACCTTTACAAAAATTACCTCTTAGTAGGTCATTTTCAAACCTCTTCCACCATTACACATATAAAACCTTCCCCCATTATGATGGAGGCACAAGGTTTTTGCCTGTAGAAATATTATTGTTGTGGACGTGTTGTTCTGTTTTACAATGTTGCTTTAACCCTTCACTTTCAGTTTTTTTGTAACAGAGGAACAGCATCCTGCACCTTAAAAGGCTGTGTACTTCAAACTAAAGTCAGTCCTGTGAAAACTGGCCATGCATACATGTGAGCTGTCAAAATAGTAATTAATATTGTGTCTGCGATGATTCCATAAACTAACCGTCACTTTTCCCATAATTCTTGTTAACATAATCAAGAGCAGAAAATGTCACATTTAAATGAGAACACAGCCAAAACTCACAAACAACTGAAACATAAACTGCCAATTACTCCTGGGTACGAGGAGGGAGCATTAAATCGTGAACCAGCAAAGGGAGCAAGAGAGATGAAGCAGAGCCATCTGCTGAACTGGCAGGCATGTTTCTCAAGGAAACGGGAAATGCCTATTATAACGTTACTGACAATAGCCCGGTCTTGAAGCCAGTTTAGGTGTCTATTGACAAAGGGATAAAGGAAATGCAGTTTTAGTGGATGTGGAATTCTTTCAGTCATGAATGAGAATGAAGTTCTGAAGAAAACTGGATGCAACTGGAGATAACTGTCAGGAAGACAAAGATGTTTTCTCTCATGCAGATATTATAGGCACATAATATGTATGTATGTACCGATGGCATCAAAGTAGAAACAAAATTGTCAAGGGAATGAAAAGAACTAGCTGGAGAGGGAGGGGGGACAGGGAGTAGCATGTTTGGAAAGAATAATCTAAAAGTACATTACACACTGACCTGTGTAACCCTGTAAAAAAAAAAAAAGTCATTTTGTGTACTTTTCAAAAAAAAATAAACAGAGGGATATTCACAGAAAAACATCAGAAAGGAAGGAAACTAGAAACAGTGAAATTTCAGAATAGCATGTTTAGGCTGAAAAAGCCACTTCCCATAAGATCCAGGAAAGTAGAAGTTCAAACAACCACACACATGCACACACCCTCACACATACCCACAAACAAAGCACACACACATCAAAACGCTTGCATCTGCCAGTGGAGATGAAGTCTGTCCATTTCCCTTCCCTTTTCGACTGGCTTTGGGCCTCTTTCTTTTCCCCTCTAAGAAAGCTTGATAACTGACTCTCTTCTAGATCTCCAGACCAGAAGATGCAGTGCCTCGGGGAACCTGGAGGGGTAGAGCATGAATCATGTGTGCCTTCCACATTTGCTAACACTTGCCCTCTAAGCTCACCTTTAAACACATCTCCTCACACATGGTGGAAGTGTGAGGTCTTCCCTTCTTTCTTCTTCCTTCCTTTTAAAAATAAATGCATAAAAACGATTGGAAAAAGTAGATCAAATCTAAAACCCACATCTAATTCCTAAAAGCTTATCATTAGCTTGGGAAGATGCATCAATATATTTACTCCGTACAATACTTACTTTGCTGCAAGAATGCAGGCTATCTGCATTAAAACACTCCTAGTATTTAAAATTCAGTGTAGAAGATCAACTCAATGCCATGACTCAGGACTCTTTTCCTTCTTCTTCCTCATTTATGCATACTTGAGGATTTGGGCTTTTTTTTTTTTTTTTCATGGCATCTCTTATTTCCTCTATGTTCTTCTTCTGTTTTGTTGTTGTTGTGTTTGTCTTGGTTGGTTGGTTTGGTCATATTTCTAGCTTATTCACTTCAGAGTCTCTTCTTTATCTTTGAGTCCTGATACTATCTCCTTGATTGATTCTGCCTGGAAGGCTTTCCATGGAGTTTTCTAGCTGGGATGCTGGGTTTTTCAGTTTCATTTCATTCAGCTTGGGTCCTCTTCAATGCTTCTCTCTCCTTATTGAATTCTTTTCTCAAATCCTGGCTCCTCTTCTTCATTTCCATCAGCCTTATGTGTGGTTGAGCATCACTGGGCCATTTATTCTCCTTAAGTTCCTTCTCCTTGGTTTCCTTGTGCTTTGTTTAAATTTTGAATTCCAAGATGAAATTTACAATTCTTCTTTTAAATTCTGTATTCTGGGGTTCATCTATGTAATTCTCATTGTCAAATATTTCTACAGGATTGATAGGTTTAGGAGAAAATATATTGGTTTGATCTGTCATATTATTTGTAGTTTTGTAATGAGATCTGGGCATGTGAACTTTTTTTTTGTCTGATATGAATAGAGCAAGTTGAGCTAGAAGAAAGGATGTGGATTAGACCTAGGAGTGAAATCAAAATAACAGAGGAGACCAAGATGGTGTATTGGATGCGACTACTGGTCCAAATCTGGACTGAGGGGGTATACTTACAGATAGATTATAGCAATAAAAATAATATGGTATTGGCACAAAAACGAACATGTAGACCAATGAAACAAAATCAAAGACATAAGTACACATAACTTTAGCTACTTAATATTTGACAAAAATGACAAAAATATCAACTGGAAAAAGAAGCATCTTCAACAAATGGTGCTAAGAATGAAATTAGACTTGTATCTGTTACATTGCACAAAAGTAATTCTAAGAGGATCAATGACCTAACCCTGAAACCTGAAACAGCTAGAAGAAAACATAGGCAGTGTCTACATGATATAGAGGTGTCAAAGGCTCTTCTAAATAGAACTTGATTTACTCAAGAATTTAGTCCACTAATTGACAAGTTAGATTCCATAAAACTAAAAACTTTTTACACAGCTTAAGAAACAATCAATGGCACTAAGGAATCCCACAGAATTAAAGCTATGCGTGTAACAGAGGGTTGATATCTAGAACTGAAAATAAAATAACTCACTCAAAACAATGGACCAGGTATATGAACAGAGAGTTCTCCAAAGAAGGAAATAACAATGACTAAGAAATATCTCACAAAATGTTCATCAACCCTAGAAATTATGGAAATGCAGACCAAAACAACTTTGCAATTTTTATCTTACCCCAGTAAGAATGGTAGAGGTCAACAAACAGCAACTAGAGAGTACAAAAGAGAAGGGAACCCTCACACACTGTTGGTGGATTGCTAGCTGGTTCAGCCACTATGGAAATCAGCATGAGGAATTCTCAAAGAAAAACTAAACTAAAAATAAATCTACTACATTACCATGCTATACCACTCCTTAACATATGCTCAAAGGACTCAATATTTTACTGCACAGATTTTTGTTCAGCCATGTTCATTGCTACTCAATTTATCTTATCTCAGAAATAAGAAAAAACTAGGTGTCGTTCAACTGACAAATAGACAATGAAAATATGGTACAGATACAGTACACAATACTATTCACCTGTTGAAAAGAAAATAAAATCATAAAATTTGCAGGAAAATGGGTAACACTAAAAAAGATCATATTGAATGAAGTTTCCCGGACTCCAAAAAACTAACATGTTTTTTTCTCATCAGAGGCTCCTAACTCCAAATCTTCAAATGTGACTACATACCATGAAGTAACTACAAAAATTGGGAAAATAAAATAATGACCATTGCCAATGTAGGGACGTGGGAGAGAATAGAGAATACAGAGTGGGAAAGCAGTGTATGAATGACCTAATGAGAAAATGGGAAAGGAGTCTCTAATTAGGGAAGGGGAGGGAGGTAAACACAGAAGGAGAGAGAAGGATGAAATATCAAGATATCTGAAATAATCAAAAGGAATCATTCTATTAGCTATCTACCGAAAAATATAATACACACAAGCCAGTGTATAAATATACATACAAAGTTTTAATGAACTTTTCTCATCTAGACTAAAAATGCTACCCTTCAGAGCTAAAGACCAGGTAAGAAAAACTGCAACATTAGAAACACTCTCTTGAGTTGTTGGTCAAGGTTTTCAACTACAAAGACATTACAGCTATTGCTGTTGATTGACCCCCAGAGGTAGAAGGTAGATCCTTACTGCTAAAGACACCTCGTACTTCAGATGCCCCTGAGATGGAACTGACCAGAATGTCTTCTCTCTGGGAACTAACTTATATGGTACCAGAAGGTTCTATACAAGTTTCCAAAGAAGGGAGGGAACCAACAATGCTACCCAGCTATGACATATGAACCACAACAGTGACCAGCATTGTAGAATAAGTCTGGAGGTACAGTAGTGCCATTTATAACTTGGCAGTGACCAACAGCTCTCTAATTGGACTTAAAACCCACTCAACAAAAGGAAAAATGTGTCTAGTACTGAGAACCTAGCCAACTACCCAAAGCTAGTAAAGTCATGAATCTTGGTGAACAGACAACCACTTTACTAAACCACAATAACCCCTAGCTACTTTTTAAATGCTCATATGCCCAGAGATAAGGGTAGACCTCATACAACTTCAAGAAAACTTCTTTTTGCAATAGTCAGAAACCATTACAAAAAACCCACAACCAATCAAAATGCATAGTTGTGCAACCTAGTCCTAATGGATACAACTACAAAACACCCCTGCCCCTAAAGCTCAGGGGACATTGCAGAAAAAGGAGCCAAATAAAAGATTGTGAGAGTCAAAGGATCAGGGACACTGTTATGAGATTGTGTCTCTTGGTAAAGTCAGAAACTATGCCTATGAAATTTCAAAAGCATGACTACCACAGACATGTCAAAGTGGACCAGGAAAGACCAAAAAGACTCAGCACAAAGAACAATCAAGGATACTGAGATATGGTCTTCCCCAGGGGAGAACACATCAATTGGTTATCAAATGCCAAATGCTCAGCCTTGAAAATGTAAATACAAGCAACATCTTCAACCAAGCAAGCTACACTTAGGTATAAATATGCATGCTAATGAAAGATAAGGCTGTGAATTTAAAATAGAAAAAGAAAAAGTACGTGGGGGAGGAGGGAAGAGGAAAATAATGTAATTATAATATCAAAAACCAAAATAAATAATAAAAATATTTTGTGTAGCAGTGGCTCAGTGGCTAAGAGTACTGGCTGTTCTTCCAGAGGGCTGGGGTTCAATCCCCATTGCCCACAAAGTGGCTAACTCCAGCTGCAGGGGATCAAAAGCCCTATTCTGGCCTCCTTGGACTCAGCACATATGCAGTACAAAAATATACATGCAGACAAAACATCCAAACACATAAAATAGTTTTAAAAACATTTTTAAAAGTTTAGTGTAACAATTCCCCCTGTTGTGCTTAAAGTATGACTCAACTTCCTCTTCCTGAGATCTAAAATTTAAATTTATAAAAAGATTTTTTTTATTGTCACTTGGTCTACATTCTATGTTTAATAGAAGTATGCAACTATGTACTCCAATGCATTGTTTGAAATAGAATTTTTATTACTTTGCAAGCTGTAAGGAAGATAAGCAATGCTTTACAGATAAAAGCTCACATATACAAGTCTATAAGAAATAAAATATAATAAAGGTTGTTTATGCTTCATCAACTTTCTCCAGCTAAGGGATTAGTCTTGTCACTTGCAATGCAAAATTATTTTATTTTTTCACTTGCTCAGTAAGCATCAATATTGCAGCTCTATGTCTGAAGATAGATGTGGCTGCGTGTAAAGAAAGATTGCCATGAGATATTGCCACAGTGATTCAACACAATTTTCTATATTTCTTAGCCATTTCTTGCAGCCTGTTGGAGGAAATTCTAGTTTGCATGAGATATATTGGTCATGAATGTCCAGGGATATTTGAGATGAAGAAAACTACAGTGCATTTCTGAGAGATAATTTTTGTGAACAGTGTTTCTGCATTTGTTCCAGATAACTTTTCAAATGTCACTTGGGACCCAACAGCCTTTGCTATGCTGTATCTTCAAAAGCCACACTCTTCCCCATTCTCAACTACTCCCTCCACTAACAGACCCTGAAAATGAGATAATCAGAACGTCTTCTGCTACTGACTTGTGAGCATGAGTTATGATCATATTCAATAAGATGTCATGTTTTGTTCTTACCCAAACATGAAATGGTACATAGATAACTAGATTTAATTCCATATTAATATGTAGTGGGAATATAAGTTCATGTATACTCCTACAGTGTCATGCCCAGCAAATAACATTTTACTACACCCATCTGATGCCTCTGGCTCTTAAAATCTTCAGCCTCCTCTGCTGTGAGGACTCTTGAACCTTGGGAAAAGGAGTATGATATAAATACCCCTTTAGACCTAAACACTCTGCAGCTCTGATTCTTTATTACTGACCAGATATAGGCCTCTGTATTGATTATCACTTACCGAAGGAAAAAAAATGCTTCTTTTATGAGTGTTGGGGAATCACAAAACTACAGGTATTTTGAATCTTTAGATATATATGTTCAAATGAGAAATTTGCTATCATATCCACAAAACCACAGTCATATTTTGTTGATAAAATAGATCCAGCAGGTTTGACTTAATGAAATTTTGCTTTAAATGGCACATTTTCTATTCCTTCTGGTAAATTCTAGTAGTCAAGCTAGCACAGCTTTTGGGTTTATGTTTAAATAAAATAAAGTAAGTAATATATTGATTTTTCTGAAGTATCTTATTTATTTTATTTGCAAATAGAACTTAAACTAGTCTGTTGAATTAATATTATGATGTGGAAAGATATTCTTTCTGAAAACACAAAGCTATAAGAAATAAAGTATTTATCCATGATACAATATCAACTTCACTTAATCAAAAACACCAGGTTTTCAAAAGAAGTCAATAAAGTTTGGATTTGATGAGGAAAAGTCAAAGATCTCAACTCAGACTGCAAAAGTCCATGGAGAAAATCAAATGAAACAGGAAGAGCTGTTTTGTTGACCTGGATTTTTCTCTGTTTCTAGTAAGGACCTAAAACCTATGCTTCATGAGGATTGAGCTCCTTGTCTGCAAAGAAGAAATTGAACGAATCTGCTTCTGCTTTCCTTTTTCTCTTAGAAGGTCTAACACAGGGGACTATGATTGTGCAAAAAGAATTCCTAGGAGGAAGAGGGCCAATATGATCAGAGAAATGGCTGAAAAATAGAAATACTGCCTTCCAAAAGGCCTAGAGATGACACAGGATATAACAATAGGGAAGGGGAGTAAAAGGGGGTCTCCAAACAGAAGCTTCATGCTTGAGTAGAAGAACTAATTAAGGCAATCAAAATATAAGCTAAAGACCAGGAAGATTCAGTAAATAAATATGCAAACATGATAACCTGAGTCCAATTCCCAGAAACTGTCTAAAAGGAGAAGGGAATCCACCCCAGTAAGCTGCTCTCTGATCTCCACATATGCTCAATGGTATGTACATGTATGCACATACATCATACACTTGCACACATAGTAACAAATATTTTCTTGATAAATGAATAAAATAAATGGGAAGGCATCAATGATAAATTTTAAATGGAAAGGTGATATAGCTTGAATTTAGATGACTTCACTTGCAAGAGGATTTTAGCCCCAAATCTAACCAAGGTCATTGATTAGTTTATACAAATGAGGCTAAGAAACTCCTATTTCTAAGCCTTAATTCCTCAAATATGATCATGAACAATATTGACAAGGATTCTCAAAAAATTATACAGAAGACTAAATCTTCAACTGCTACACATAGTAAGGAAGCTAGTATCTTACACTTAGATGCTACTCATAAATGTCTCTGCAAGACACACTTTCCAAACACAGAGGTAAGCCTAGGGCTTTGTCTCTAGAACTGTTGCTGAAGTCGAGCAAAGTCACACTATACATCAGCTCAAATTCTATTTCCAAATGCTTTCCCTTCCCATCTGGAAGCCTAGTAGACAAGTCAACACAACACCTTTCAAACTTAACCAGTACTGAAGACCCTATAAGCCCAATAAACCCTACCAACTGTCCTAAGTAGAATCCCCAAAGTCGACCTGTAAAAAATATAGGTTTGGATTAGATGGACTTAATGAAATATTCATAATTATATTTCTGGACATCTCATTGAGAGTTCTGAACCATCGCAACCCAGATCCTGGCTATAGTGTTTCACATGGTAGTAATTTTCTGCCAAAGTATTGATAGTTATGCTTTGTAGCTTGACAACTTGAGGCACATTCTGTTCATTTTATTACATTTCAGTGTTGCTGCCTTCACTGTGGAAGCATGGCATGATGGAGGGCTACTGTACATTTCTTTCTGTTTCAATGGTCTCATATTGATAAACTGAATGGGGCTTTAGGAGAGGGTTCCCACCATGGTAGTCATCAATTACTATAAGTCTGGGTTTGATAAACTATGAGAAAATGAGCAAGTTTTAATGATATGAGTTATACTTTGGTGAATGGTACTTACGTAGCCGTGATTGTAAATTTCATATATTTGAGGCAATACCCTTCTAGAATTGGGAGCTGTCACTGAGTGCAGCAAAGGGATCATTCATGTCACTGAAGAGTGAGACTCCAACTGTATCTTTTCTGTTTTGGTTTTGGTTTGTTATTGTAAATAAAAACATCATCCAGTAGTTGTATCAGAACTACATTTATTCTTCACCTGAAATGATAGGCTTCCCACAGATACCAGTTCAGTGAGTGTCTTTGACAGCAATTCATGAGAATCAAAGGACTAAGTGGGATTGACAATAAAGTGTTCCATGAATGTTTTATTATTTGTCCATTGTATCTTATATTTCCCCTCAGTTAACAAAATTTATAAATGAATCTTTTTACAAATAAATTTGTAGTTTAGGGGAGATAGCTCTGTTGGTAAAGTGTTTGTCTTACAAGCATAATCATCTGAGTTCCATCCACAGTATCCACATAAAAATTTTAATATGTAATATTAACACTGAGAAGATGAAAACAGATATGCCTGCAGGACTCTCTGGCAAGCAAGCATAGCTTATTGGTGAGTTCCAAACCAGTGAAAGAGCATATGTATATACATAAATGTGTGTGTTTATTTATGTATATATACATGTGTGTAAATTAAGTTAACTGCATATAAGAAATTATTCCTAATGCTATCCTCTAGTCTCCACACACAATTACACAGACAAACATGCACACATGCACATACACTCAAAACACAATTAATTTCCATATTCATGTATACATAAATGCACATAATGAACCAAGAACTAGAGTTGATCATTAAGGGCTTGCTTGTATAATATGACTCATGATCTAGTATGAAAGAGAAAAGTGTGGAAAATGACCAATAACAAAGAAAAGAATGAAAGAATCAGAGTCTTAACACACAAAGAAAAGGCAAACCCAAAGCTCAGACACATGAAGAGAAAGGCTCAGTTCTTGCTTGGCTAGAAAAATCAATCTGAAGACACAGGCAGCGCCTAGTCTCAGCTGCCTGCCCAGATGACAGACTCCTCTCCTCACTCTGCTTTGCTTTGAACAGAGACCATTACAGCCAGGTAGACAAGGCCCTATTCGTGTGGGGATATCGAGAAGACTCTGAGTGTCCTGCTTAATGAGTCACAAACCAAGAAGAGATTTTTCTTGTCCAGCTCACTGCCCAGTGCCTTCCCGTGTATCTCAGAGTCTTCCCATGGGAATCTTCTCTCTACTGCAGACCAGAGAAGTAAAGGCAAGATGATGACTCAGGTCCACATGTGGCAAGAAGCATCATAAGGGGGTTCCAGCCTGCCTGCCCACAGAATTCTCCCATTCTGTTCACTTTCCAAAGATCCAGTCCACTTCTTCCCCTTCCCTCCCATTTCTATGATCCCCCATCCCTTGGTGACATCCCCTACTCAGGTACCAGCCAGAAGAACAGGTAGGCAAAAGCAGGCAGAGATTCTCTGCTGAACCAGAGGCCACACCAGGACTCCAGATAGGCTGCCTGCCCTCAGACCTCCTCCAGTCTCTCGGTGTCCCCCATGTTATCCCCAATAATTCCGCCTCACCTCCTCATCACTGTGTTTCAATCCCCAACAGAAGCAGGGATTCCAAGAACCTCTGCTGGATCAGAGGTCAGAACTCCTGGCCAGACACACCAGAAGAACAAAGAGAAAACAGAAACCAAGAAACAAAGCACACATAAGAGTTTGTCCAACCAAAGACAAACTCAGAAGTCAGACCTAGACCTATACTCACCCTACACCCAGATGCCTAGACACTGGTGTAGAAACACAGTCAACAGCAGCCAGGGAATCATGTCACCACTAGAGCCCAGCTATCCTACTACTGCAGGCCCTGAATATACCAATACAGATAGAGCACAAGCAAAAGACCTTAAAACCAACTTTTATAAAAGTGATAGAAGTCCTTAAAAGGGAAATGAGTAAATTCCTTAAAGAAAGTTAATAAAGTAAAAAAAAAAAACAGTTGAAGAAAACGAATAAAACTATTAAAGAACTAGAAATTGGAATATAAGCAATAAAAGATACACAAACTGAGGGGATTCTGGAAATGGAAAATCTAGGTAAGTGAGCAGGAACTACAGATGCAAGCATTACCAACAGAACACAAGAGATTGAAAAGAGAAACTCAGGCACTGTAAACATTAGTCAAAGAAAATATTAAATATAAAGAATTCCTGACACAAAGCATCCAGGAAATCTGAGACATTGGGAAAAGACAAAACCTAAGAATAAAAAGAGTAGAAGAAGCCTAGATCAAAGGCCCAAAAAATATTTTCAATAAAATAATAGAAAAAAATTCCTAACCTAAAAAAGGAAATGCCTACAAAGGTATAAGAGACATACAGAATACCAAATAGATTGGGCTATTAAAGTCCCCTCACCACATAATAATCAAAACTCTAAACATACAGAATCAAGAAAGAATATTAATGGCTGAAAAGGAAAAAAAGCAAGTAACATAAAAAGGCAGACCTATTAGAAATACACCCGACTTCTTAAAGGCTATATATGATTTCTAATAATAATTCTGTTATACTCATAGAACAGAGTCTAGCCCAATCATCATCAGAGAGGCTTCATCCAGCAACTGTTGAGAACACAGGAAGAGACACAAAACCAAACATTAGGTGGAGCTCAGGGAGTCCTGTGGAAGAAGAGGAAGAAGAAGGGTTGAAGGAGCCAGAGGGGACATGGGCACTGTGCAAATATGACCCACAGTATAAATTAAGTGGGGCTCATAGGTGCTCACAGAAGTGCCACTCATGCAACTTGCATGGGTCCTCTGCATAATATTGTAGTTGTGTAGCTTGGTCTTCTTGTGGGACTCTTAAAAGAGAGAGTGAAGGCTGTCTCTTACTCTTACACCTGTTCTTGGGACACTTTTCTTCCTGTTGGGTTGCCTCTTCTAGCAGTTATATGAAGGTATGTGTCTAGTCTTGTAATTTACACTGCTGTGTTCAGTTAATATCCCTGGGAGGCCTGCTCTTTTCTGAAAGGTAATGAAAGAGGAGAGGATCTGAGGGAGCAGGGGTGTCAGGGAATGACTCAGAGAAATTGCAGAATGTATGACAGGAGAATGAGTAAGAAATTGAAGCTATGCAAAGGCTGATGGAGACATGGCTCGGTCAGTAAAGTTTTTTCCTTGTAAGCCCAAGTTCTTGAGTTTGATCCTCAAGACCCAGGTCACAAAGTTAGACCTAGTGGTACACACCTATAATCATAATGCTGAGAAGATAGAGTTGGGTAGATCTATGGTGCTCACTGGCCAGCCAGTCTTGTCTAGTAGGCAAGCTAAGCTAATGAGAGATCCTGTTTTAAAGATAAGGTGTAGAGCCCTAGAAGAATGTCTGCTAAGTCTGCCCTCCAGCCTTCACATGCACGTGAGAACACACTCATGCACAAACACACACATATTTATCAACACACATACATAAACACACAACAAAGAATCACATATACATGACACTCAAGCCTAATTTGAGTCTAATTTATGAAGGTGATAGTATATATGCAGCCTCCTTAACATCCTCCTCTGCAGAAATGGGATCTATAATTTGGATAAAATAGAGATAATCATAAACCAAAGGATTATTTGGAAATTATCTCTAACAAAATCTATTCTTTTTCTGGAAAGAGCCATAATTCATAGGCAGAGTGGGAGAGTAACCAGGAATGGTTAATCCAGCTGTACCATAGAGTAACCAGGAATGGTTAATCCAGCTGTACCATAGAGTAACCAGGAATGGTTAATCCAGCTGTACCATCACCCAGAAGACACAAGGCTTTCACTTCTTTCGCCTAAAATTTTCACATAAAATCATGGTGTCGAATAGAATGCTTTTTACATTTCTTTTTAGTGCTACCATTACTTGATCCTCAAGAACAGCAAAACAGAGACCTTTCTAAAGAAGATTTGACCTAGTGAGAGTCAACCTCCTGAATGCGTGTTTCTGTAATTCAAATTAACTCACTCATGGTTGGTGATTTGGGAACAGACAGAAAATAGAAAAGACGCATCAATCCACACAGTTTTCCCCACACCCACATGCCATGCTCTGTCCCTCCACACAACCAGTAAGCAGCTTTGCTAACTTCAGCCTTTCTGAACACAGCCAGACATGAAAGAATCCTGTCACATCAAAAATGTTAAGAACTTGAAATCATCTCAGGGCATCTCTGGTAGAACATTTCAGAAATGCAGAGTCCCGAGTCCTTCACCAGGCCAACTAAATCAGAATCTTCATCAAAACACCTCTGGGTTCCTTGTTTGCTTTTAAGGTTTAAGATTTGGTGTTTAGGGTTTAAATGATCCACTCACCATACTCACCCAGCTGATTTTTTTTCTGGGCCTCTTTTGCTAAGCCGTCTATGGTTTTCCTTTTGTTTTAATTTTGAGGCTTGAAGCTGTAACTTTAACTCGGTTGTGAATGTTTTTATGAATAGTTAATCAAGTTTGCACAGATTATGAATCAACCACCAGCCCCAACATTATTTTGCACTTGTTATTTGTCAGTACATGACTTTGCAGAACTAAAGGTTTTTGATGTAGTATCCATCATTTTACTATAAAAATATCATTGGAGGGCCAGTGTGATGGTTCAATGAATAAGAGCCTTTGCTGTGTAGGCCTATCAACCTGAGGTCAACCCTGAACCCACACTGGAATGTGGAAAGAGAAAGGTAACTTAATAAAGTTGTCCTGTGACTTCAACATGCACACTGTCACACTTACACACCCACACACATACTCACATCATACAAACACACACACACAACAACAATAATATTTGTAAAGAAAGCAGTGCCAATATAGTGCTTCAGTTCCATTTGGTTTTGTTTGTTCATTTTGAGACAAGGTCTCACTATGTAGCCTAGACTCTCCAGCCTCCAGCCTCAACCCCCGAATGCTGGCATATACTGCTAGGGTCCGCTTCAGTTTTGTATTTATTAAAAGAAGTTACTGAAAACCTAATGTGTCCCTCTTAAAAAGAAGCTTGTATGTGTACTTCAGGTAAGAAAAAGTTGTGGTTTTCTGGAGGAAGAGGTGAGGGAGCAGAAGGACAGAAATAATGTCCGTATGCAAAGGAGACACAGCTCCTGTAAGACAACCAAAGGGTAAAAATTACTGAAGATGAAAATATTTTGATCTGATACTGAAAACTCTATGACATCCTAACTCCTGAAGACTTTTGTGCATTTGCAAAAGGTGTGTGTCTGACTAGTTTTATACTCACTTGGCACAGCTAGAATCATCCAAAAGGAGGGAATCTCAATTGCGAAAAAAAAAAAAATGCTTCTGTAAGACCCAACTGTAGAGCATTTTTTTAAATTAGTGATTGATAGGGGAGAACCTGGCCCATTGTGGGTGGTGCCACCACTGTACTGATGGTCTGGGTTCTGTAAGAAAGCAGGCTGAGCAAGTCATGATGAGCAAGTCAGTCAACAGCAGCCTTCCGTGGCCTCTGCATCACCTCCTGCCTCCAGGTTCTTGCCCTGTATAAGTTCCTGCCCTCGCTGCTTTCGATTATGAAATGTTATGATAAACTTTGAGGAAAATAAATCTTTTCCTCACCAAGTTGTCTTTGGCCAAGGTGTTTCATCACAGCAATAGTAACACTAACAAGACAATATATTATATTCGTTTGCCTAGAGCTGTTTCTTTTTGAGGAGTTTTGGGTGTCATTCCATATTTGACCACCAGGGAGCACTGTGTCAAGAGCACAGAACAGAATGCCCTATTTGTACTTATAGCCTTTCCTCCCTCTGGAGCACAGCCACTGGGCAGGTAAGGCTTCAAAGAAAGCAAAAGGCTTTGGTTGGGTTTTCTAAAAAGAAAAATGTAAATGAACCACGTTTTCTTCTTCAGATCCAGGAGGTTCAAACTGATGGAATCCCCCACCAGATTCTATGCTGGAAGTTAGGGTTCAGTCCAGCTGCCATCGCTGTGAGACCAGCTAGGGAAATGGTGCCCAGGCAGCAGCCTCCTCTTGGGGATCTCTGAAAGCCCTCTAGCATTGATAGGCTATCTTTTGCTCTGCAGTGACATCTTCTTCCAAACTACCCTCTCTCATAATAGGTCCCTAGCCCAATGGGAAAAGAAACATGGACGGTCAGGAGGAGAAAGAGGGAGAAGAAAGGAGGAGGGGGGCGTCGGAGGAGGGGGGCGTCGGAGGAGGGGG